>WEIV01010324.1:6844-33158 GCA_013390005.1 Calyptomena viridis | reverse complement strand
AAAATAAAAAAAAAAAAAAAAAAAAAAAAAAAAAAAAAAAAGAAGTAAAAAATTGAGACTCAAACCTTGCAATCTGGAAAAGATTAACATTGAGGTCTTAGATCTGCTGAGAATTTATGACTCTTATGTATTTGTAAGAGAACTCATCCCTTTTTCTTGGCTTGGGAGTGTTTTTCTCTTTCATCTGATTATACTAGTTTTATCATTCTATTGACTAATTTCAAGTAATGAAACAAAACTATGAAATGCTTAAAGACTTCAGTGAATTAGGGTAAGTACTCAATCTGTGCAATTACAGTGCTGGGGAAGGGCACCAGCCAGAGCAACGGGGCTTGCACTGTACACTTAGTCTTCTTTCACTCCTTCTGACAAGCACATAAACCAGANAAAAGCAAGAATGAAGCCCTTTGTAGTGCATGTATGTTGAAATGGAAATCTAGGAGTTGTGTACCATATTCTTCAGTATTTTTCAAGAAAACATTTACCTGTGTGTTACAGTGATGCAGTACAAATTCTTAAATATTAAAATGAGGTTTTGAGTCAGAAATGAACATATCATTATTTTTCCTATTTTTCCTTACTTATTGATCATAAAGTATAAGATAGTCTATTAAAAAAACAAGGATTTTTTCCCCTTACAATGTTTTTTTCACTTTTATAGTTTCACTGGTTGATATACTAACCTTTTTGACACTGCTTTTAACCCTTCGATGCAGAATTGCATCTGGTTTGTTTTTCTGTTGTTTCAACTGCCTCTGTGGCATATAAAAACATTGGTTTTGGTCTATCTCTTCTTTTTAAACTGCTTTAAACACAATGAGCCTCATAAAAATAATCCACTGGCTGAAAAAGAGGTAAACAAAAAAAAATTGCTTGCACAAATTAGGACCTGATGAATTTGGAGGAGTATCAGCAACAGTGACATTAAAAAGACAAAATGTTGGATTTACTGATCTTGCTGCTCTTTATGACTTAAAATTTTCTCAGAATATATTTGGATTTTAGTGAGAATTTTTGTGCCACCCACCTATGAGTAATAGAGTGAAGACAAAAGTACCCAGCATTGGGTAAAAAAGTCAGTTCTCTTTCAGGTAAGGAAAAATACTTAAACTTTTCACCTTCCTGTTCTGAATTTTCCTGTGTTTGAAATCAAATATCATATTATGAAGAAAAAAAAGTGGTTTTGTATATGGTATGATCACTAAAGCAAATGAGAGTCATTCACAGCAATGTTTTCTCACCCTTGTTTTTGAATGCCTGGGAATTTCATGTCAGCTTCTTTGTCCCATGTAATGAAGTCCTTCAAGCCTATATACAGCATTTTCTGTAGCTATACAAACTACACCTCTGCCAGTATGGCTTTATGCTGATTTTGATGGCTTTACCACTGCTCTGTGCACTACTGACCAGGAAGCCAGACTCAAGGACAAGCCATGCTGTCGTCCTTTTCTCTAGTAATCCAGCTGACACCTTTTCAAATTGATTTAAATACAAAACAGAAAGCAGACCATGATTAGACTCCAAATTAGTTCATAATATGGATGTATGCAGGGGTTTTTATTAATTCAGGAGTTACATCTGCTGAAAATCAAGGTCCACAAAGTATTCTAGATCATTGCCCCAAGTTAATGGGCACTTGAAACTCTCTTTCTGATGCTTTCATCATTGTATATAATGCTTCTTGAGCTAATCCAATGCTGTTTATGTAAACTTCCTAATCCATAGATGAGAAATTATTTGTATTCTCTTATCATTAAAAAAAAAATCTATTTTATTAGGCATATTTCCCATCGATAAATTCTGTGAATAAGTACATAGAAGTAAGTGGAGATACTTTCTAAAAATCTAGTCATATTACATAACCCCAAATGTTCTTAAGTTAAATCAAAACATGTCAAAGGTCTAGAACTTTTCTCCTTGCCTATAGATTTTAATATACTGGACAATACAAATTTTACAGGGCAGTAATATGTTAATTTTTTATAAACCACAGAAGTGGCCTTCTATCTAGGTACTTTCTACATAGCCTTGATAGAAAAATTATTGCCAGTAATATAAAGATAGTTCATACCTACTCTTACTTAGGGACTTAGGCCTCCTACTGTGTAAATTTCCTTCTTTCTTCAATACCCTACTCACCTAAATCCAGAGGGCGCCTGTGCCTGGGCACCTAAAGCTCTGTCTGTGCCTAGATTTTCTTCTCTGCCCTGTGAAATAGGAGGCTTTTCACAAATCCACAGTGCTAATCATCTGCCCAAATGCCCTTGTTTTCTCCATCATCATGGAAACATCTAAAGTCAGCACAAATGGCCTGAGAAGCCACTATAATAGGTGGGCTCAGATCACAACTGTTGTCCGCCAGCACTTCCAAACTGATATTCCTGAACTGTATTTGAGATGGAAAAAAAATTATAACAGAGGGACCTTTCTCCTGTACATATATCCTTGGCTTTGCACTGTCCAAGCAGAAAGAGAAAGATAAAAGGGACAGAATAAAGTAAAGAAAGACTCTTTTTTTAAACACAGCAATTCAGATTAGAGCAGATGCAAAATGGGAAGAAGATCTGTAACTCTCATAGGGTGTAGGGGACAATTAGAGGAAAGTTACTTTCCAGAAACAGCTGAATTTCTAGATCATATTGGAAAAGATGTCTGACATTAGCTAGGTAGTATCAAGGCTGGAAAGCAAGAGAGAATAATGGACAGATAAGTTTGAGAGAGCTGGAGAGCATTTTGCTATGGTAGACACCTTTCTTGGGAGCAGTGTAAGCTTGTTATGACTGTACTTTGAAGCCCAGGAGTCCAAACCATGCACCACCACATCAGGTTACAGGTCAGATAAATTTAAGTCTACAATCATGTCAGCAATCTGTGTCCTCCTTTGGGGACCACCTTGATCTGAAAAACATCATACACTTATCTACCTCCAAGCTCATCTGAGTCATGTGGCCTGGATCATTTCAGACAACCCTGAACCTCAGCTGATCTCCAGCTGACAGCAGCTTCTGACAGTTCACACAGGCCGTCTGTAAATACACTGAAAATATCACACAGATGCCAGGTGAAAAAGAGAACTGTAAGGGAGTCTGTTCCACAGAGCATGCAACAAGGATGTTTCCAGCATTCATTGTGTCTGTAACAAGACTAATCTGAAGGCATTAATTGTAAATAAACAGGCACAGAACATCTACATCTAGTCACTATTGAGCAATTTCACATAATTCAGCTTGGAAAAATTTGCCTTTATAAGTTTTCCAACTGCAATTACAGTGTAACATAC
Organism: Calyptomena viridis; assembly: GCA_013390005.1. Classification (NCBI taxonomy): domain Eukaryota; kingdom Metazoa; phylum Chordata; class Aves; order Passeriformes; family Eurylaimidae; genus Calyptomena; species Calyptomena viridis. The sequence continues at coordinate 29,878 of WEIV01010324.1, read as the reverse complement.
AAATGCACCTGCAAGAGTAGTATATCCGTTGTCCTGGGGTGGGATAAGCATAAACTTCCTTGACATTATACTTCTTTCAATGTGGTTGTCCACCCTCCTCTTCTTTTCATAAATGCAGAAGACTGTGACTGTGCACTAGTTGTTCACCTTTATTATCCCATGACAAAGACAGCTGCAACCAACTTTGCAAAAGACAACTTTCAATGCAGAGTCTTCAGCATCCCTCCTCTTATATGCTTATGCCCTAAGGAAAAGTAGCAACGCTTTGGGAAATCATTGTAACATCTACAACCTTGCATTTCAGAGCAATTTTGGGGAGAGCTGAGCCATGTGGAAAGGAAGTCAGGTGTGAACTCATTCAGAAGTGGCAGCTTAAAAAGTATGCCTCTTTTTCCACTCCTTATTCCCAGCTGCTTATTCAGATGTCATTGACAGCAGTATGAAAAGCAGTGTGTGGTCCGTGCTGGAGCCCCTCCTAAAGACAGTCAGGGTAGAAATAAAGCAATGGAAAGAAAGTGGAAGAAGGCATCTTTTTGCTTGTCCATGCACAGTGTCTGCCACTCTATCCTGTGCAAACACAATTTTTACTGGCATTCAGATGATTTTTTTTTTTTAAATTTCAGGGATTATGTCTGGGTTTAAGGAATATGGTTTGAGTGACGCCATTTAAGCAACCTCTCTAATATCCTAGTTCCTTTCCAAAGACCACAATGGAAGGGAAGCAGATTTAAGGAGGAATACAATTCCACGTAAGAAAGAGCATGTCTTGGCGTGTCACCTATTTTGCGAAAGGAGAATAACTAAAGACAAATATTAAAGTCTCCAGTGCTCAGCCAGGACTATAAAAGGTAGTCAAATAAATTATTTAATCAAGCCGGATTGCTCAAAAAGGCAGGCTCATAAATTTGAGGGATTCCCAAATGTACTCAGAATGCATATTCTGGAGAGAATGAACCAAGGTGTCCGAGTACAGTTCAGCTCTTTTTTTTCAAAAGCTGCATGATTAAAATCTCCCATTATAGCCAAGCTCTGTGCTTTGGACAATCCTGCTAATTGCTAAGAAGAGTTATCAGCTTTATCTGCCTTGATCTACAGTGGAATCCCAGCAATGACTATATTCTTGTCCTTTGTATTATCACTCAGACTTTCAATATATATTTCCTGCTGCATTCTGAACATCTGAGTGAGATATGAGGGATAATCTCCTTTACCTTTTTCCTCTTGTTTCCTCCTGTTCTTCCTGACCAAGCTCTGCTCTTTTACACGAGTATGCTGGTCACATATTCACATGACTATACTATACCAAATTTCTGTTATGTCAATTAAGTTGCAGTTTTGATCCTGCATTAGGTGTTCCAGCACCTTTTAGATACATTTTACACCAGTATAGAGACATCTAGGCTGAGCATCAGTTGGTTTATTTTCTTTTTTCTTCCTCCAGTGACACTTTTTAAAGAATTAGAGGGTTTTTTTTTTTCAGGTTTTTTGTTTAGGCACCTGTTGGTCACACTTATCTGGACATGCATATCATCAACCTGACAGGATAGTTCAGCATGTATTTATTCAGATTAGCAAATACATGTTAAAGATTTTTCTTTGTTAGATGGAGCCCACTTCTTCTCAGCAGCCCTTCCCATCCCATCATGGAAGCACATGGTTTTGCTGAGGTAACCAACGTCTTACTTCTAACAGTCTTTACGACCATGCATTCTCTTTCCCATCTTTGCATGCATGTACTCATGCATGCATTAAGATTCTTTGAGTAAGTAGAAACTGCAATCAGAAGTGCTTCTTGGTGTCTCTATTCACCTCAGAAACATCTATATCACAAAAACCACAGTGACCACAGTAGTTAGAGGCCCATGTGACTCCAAGAGGCTGAAATAACCTCTAACTTATTTAGGAGACAGACAAGACCTATCTAAGACTTTGTGCAAAACTGGATTGTACCAGGACCCTAATTCATGAAATACAGTGCAATATTATTGATAGATATTTGAAAATCTCCTACTCTTACATCTATACCCACAACAGGATCATCTATATCAAAACTGCTCATGAATGATAGTTGACTAACCACACTTTTAAAAATAGCCAGTAAGAAGACACTGCAGATTATTACAGCCTATCTATTTCAGTATTTCACTCTCCGACTTTTAGTTCTTCCTAAGTCAAACAACTTTCCTCTGCTGCAGTTTACTTGTTCTAACTACAATTCATATGGAGAAAAATTTGTTCCCTTCTTTGCAAATTGCCAGTATCTATTCTAGCAAAATAAAAAGAGCCATAACGCATCCCCATATGGTAGACTTTGATTATCTGCAATGTCACGTTCCTAGAACAGACCTTCACAGAGCTTGGGCATTGCCCTGATCGCTTTGCAAACACAGCCTGAAACTTAACTACCAATTTAGATGCAGCTATGTTGTCATGAAGGCTGGAAAAGAGTTTAAAGGCTAGATAATGTTTCCAGGCCAAAGAATAAACTCTAGTATTGTTTATTTTCTTTTAGACAAATATATTCATTTTTATGTAATTAAGAATACTTATCAACTCTCCTTCCTTTGGGCCGGGCAATATCACTCTCAGCCTTTCTTCATAGACTCCAGATCATTCCTACTGGAACCCATATAATTTTCAGCTGACATTCCCAAAACTGCTTCCTGAAGTGCAATTCCCAAAGTGCATTACTCAGCTGCCCCCTCGCCAATGCTGAGTGAAGATGAACATGGTGATTTTCTGTGCACTACAAATAATATTTCTATTTATGCATTTCAGATTGCTTCAAACAGTTGTCTAAGTAATGTCCGTGAACTTAATGTGCTCTAATTGATTTTGTAAATCTCTTAACTTATTTAATACTTTTTAATATGTTATTCCAACCTTTACAGACCCATAACCATGGCATTTGTGAATCTGATTGTGTTAGCAGTGATAGCACACGCAAACTTTTCAGTGAGCAAAAACCATTGAATATTTTGACCTCTCTGGAGCCGTGTTTTGGTACCATCACTTAGCAGTCATGAGGAAGTTCCTATGACTTCTACTATTTTTGTACCCATTCCGTGGAGCACTGAGAAATTTCTTTCTCAAGAGCTTTCCGCGTCTCCATTTTCCAAAGCACTTCTCTGTGTTTTAAAATTAAATGTTAGACAGTTAAGACTTTTTAGAAATGGACTGTGCCTCGTAAACTAATCTCTTTGAAAGGATTCCCTAGAAGAGTAAATCAACAAAATTAGAATGATGAAGACAACTAAACTGTTGTCAACTGACCTCCTATCAATTGTCTTGTGCTGTTGCAGCCTCTGTTGATCATGCTAACTAACCTACGTGTGTGTTATTTGTTTTCTGGAACTTCAGGGGCATGGTTTCTCCATTGGCCATGGTGGGTAATACTGAAAGCCAGGCTTTACCATCACCTCTTGCGTTTTGATGTGGACTTTGGCATGAAATAAAATGCTGTGTGGTGGTCCACAGCAGAGTTCATAGGCAAGCACAGGTGGCCTGTGATCTGCTGGTTTGCCCAGAACAGAGGACCTTACCAGTGACTGCATCCATAACTCTGGTGCAGTAGTGAGAGGAGTTTGCTGACCTGCAGTGTAGCTCCTGCTGACTGATAAAGGGATGCGTACAGTAGTCTCAGTCTTATCTCTTTCACCAGGTTTACACTGGTGTGACACTGCTGAATTTAGACAAGCAGTTCCTGATTTATCGTAGGGCAAGGGCAGAATCGGGTCTGATTTTGCACCACAACCCATAGAGATAACCCAGCTCTCACTGGATGCATTTCAGAATACTTCAATATATGTAAGCAAATTTATAGCCTTTCCCCATTTTTTGAGGATGTTTTGGATCTTTCTGGTACCTCCTAATATAAAATCTTTCCAAGCTAAATCCAGGGCAGACAAATCATGACTCCGGTTTCTTTCGCGTAGGGTAGCCTGCCTAAATCACTGCCACATTCCTCCCATAGTAGTCGTTTAAAATTAATAGCACATGCAGAGGAAAAACTAAACCCTTTGACGTCACCCGCGAAACGAGGAAACATAAACAGAAAAGGCTTCTCTGCGCGGCGCGGCGCGGGCAGCCGGGCCGTGGATNTTTATCGTTATTATTTTTGGTTCCTATCGTTACTTATTTCTGTTCCTAATCCTGGATGCAGTTACTGGATTCTGCAGTACAAGTCTTCATGAACAAGCTGCACCGCTTAGAGATTTCACGGCATTCAAAGGTCACAGAACTGCCACTATGGTTAAATGTCTTGTTTAATGGTTGAGGTATGTACAGCAAATCTAAAAGAGGCAGCATGATTATTTGTTGAAGGGGAACTTAAATTGAGAGGGGGAGAGGGAGGCAATACTGTTATTTAGTGGAAAAGATTTTTACTGGTGATTGTTACTACAGCAACCAGTTTTTGAATTTCCTTCCTTTTTTTTCTTTATTCAAACTAGATGAAAATTTTAATTTATGTCGATTTAACTATTTGATGGCTTCCGAAGATTTCAGAAAGAATCTGTTATTATAGTCCTTTCTGACCCCACTGAGGAAAGTGTGATTGATTTTTCTGTTATGTTTTCCTATTGCTCTGTGTCAAGAGAGGAGACCTGGGACTTGGCTGGCTTAGATTAAGGCAGAAGAAAGCAGAAACTTATTCCTGTCCAGAGGGAGCTGTGAGTTTGTCTGAGAGTTAGAGCAGAGAGAACAAGAGTTGGAAACAAACAAGTCAAGCAGAAAACAATATCGGCCTCATTTTTAGGAGTACATGTACCGCATATTTTATTTTTTTTTACTACATGCTTAGATTCCTTTACTCGATTTGGGTTCAGAAGTTCAAAATTAAGAAGCACCCTGCACTTCGACTTAGAAACAGATCATCAGTGGGAGGGGAGAGAGCTGATCCTCTTATATCAACACTGGTTTTCATACAGCTTTTGCTACTTAAACAGAGAAAAGTAGAAATGTGCTCGAAAGTTGAAGCAATGTAGCCTGACGTCTGTTTGATGGCATATAGTTCAATTCATACTGGAACTAGTGATCTGCCTTGAATGAATGTTGCAGCATTACAGTGAGCAGTGTGTGCTGCAGTGAACGAAAGCAACTGCTACCATAAAGCTAACATTGTTTTCAAGAGTCTAATTCTAAAATATAAGGAGTAGCCACTTGTCAGAGCTCATGTGTTTGCCTGTATGACTGGTCTTAAAAATAATTTTGGCCAACACAGGTGATTTCTATTGTTAATTGGATTAATATACAGGTATGTTCAATGACTAGCAATCTTTGTGTGTTTCCAGTTTGTGAAAGGAGACTTTTTACAGCTCTGAGAGGTTGCTGTAGATACAAACCCTCCGTAATGTGAAAATATTTCAGTTTAACTTAAAAAATTATACCTGAAAAAAACAATTCTTTTAACAAGGAACAGAACATGAGCACACCTAGCTCATTCAGTGCACCTCAAAGGGTTGCAAAAATTGACTACACTAGGGTGAAGCATGCTAGCTTAAGGACTGCAAAATATTAGCTCTGAAATGCAGAGGATGTGCTATGTGCTGTGAATGGACAATTGCTATTCTGCAGTGCCTAGTGGGAAAACAAGGACTTTGTGTATTGCAAATGCATAACTGCAGCTCCTCCATTTCCTTTGCTGTATCTTTACTGATGACTGCAGAAACAAAGAGGCTTGTCACAGATAAGCTCTTTAGTGCCTCATCTCTTTGGAGATGCTTGAAGATATTTTTTTCTCATATCCAACAACCCAAAGTCAAGCTTGGTTGAACTGTTATTCTGTTATTCTCCATGTCACTCTCCTCCCCAGCCCTCCCCGAAGTCTTACTGTGTGAACTGCCAGCTGTTTTCAGAAACCAAAACACTGCTTCTTCTAGACCAAGTCTGGAAAGGTTAATACAGTATTTTTTAAGTGATTAATTTGTAAATTTAACTAAGGGGAACTCTCAGTCTATAGAGACTACAGCATGTTCTGTGAGGACAAACCCTGTAACTGTATGGATATATCCAATTTTCCAACAGGCAATCTGTATGACATTTGTTATAATAATTTCTGAGAACTGAATTACTTCTTTTGATAAACAGTTTTTAGAGAAGCTTAGTTTATAAGCTCTATAATCTACATCTTGCTGCATCTGTGTTCTGTAGCAGCTACTAACAGTGATACTAATAGTAAATATGGTAAGTGGACTTCAGCTGAGGAAATTACAGTTTTTCTGCTTTATTAAGAAAAGTTTATCTGCAATGTTTCCTCTGGATTATCTCAATTCAGCATCTAGAATAAAATAAAATTTAAGGTTGGCCTCTGCAGTGGATGAAACGCTTACTAACATTTGCACTCAAATTGTCTCAAAAAAAAAAAGTGTATTGCAGAAGTTGCATGGGATATGCATGGCTGCTTATTCTGACTTTATTTCCATAGGGTGGACAGTAGTTGTCACCAGTAAAGTTCTAGTGATTCCAGCAGAGCGAGGCATGCTTTGCTGAATCTAATACAATATATTGCAGATCACTTTTTTAAACTGTAAAATGTGTAATTCTGTAAACTAGTTTATAAATATATCCTTATAACAGCAGCTACCCTTCCTTCCTGTTTCTGTCCTTTTCCTTTCTGAAACTGAGCCCTCTGTTTGCCCTTAGCAGACCTCTAGGTAGGTCATTGAAGCAGACTAATTTTCCAGTGTCTTCATTGCAGTTATGAAGTATATTTGGGACATTCAATCATATGTAACTCCTGTTCACTCACTTCACAGTTCTTCTGCCAATAGCTAAAGTATATGTTAATGAGAAATAGTCTGAAAATTGGTATTCTATGACACATATGTGGTTTTCTTGTAATTTTTCAGTCTCATAGGGAAAAAACTGCTCTTGTACTGGTAATTTCCTTTATAGGAACTGTATGAAGAAGAAATGCCATCTGCTAATCAAGCCATTACTGTCAATGGAGTAAAACCTGACACCTCTGTGTTTAATCAAAAGAAATGTTTAAGACTTAATCTCTCCCCCAATCAAGGCAGATAAATGACCATAAACTCTTGATGGACTTGGTTCTGTTTTCTGGGCTAACAGAAAAACAAGTCATTTGGTGCAGCCAGGAAGATATCCCGTGTAAATGAGCATTCTTAGCTACTCACTGTTGTTCATCATCATATTGTTACTCCTTTTTTATGTCTTTAAAATTATTACAGCATTCCATGTGTTTGTCACAGGGTGAAAATGAAAGGGACAGCTGGGGTTCTACCAGCTGCCAGAACAAAATTAAGTGTTTTGTACTGAAATGCTGTTTCAGTATTCCTCCTCCCAGATCTATACTGGGTAGAAGAGATTGGAACTATAGCATTCATTTTTCTTGTTCCTCAGCCAGAAAGCAGGCTTACTCTTGCAGGGTTGTCAGTTCTTAGGCGTTCAGTGAAACATTGGCTTTACATCTAGTGTGAAAATTGCACTTTTCAGTCACAAGATTCAGGGTGGAGAACTGATGTTATTTAGAGTTTATACCCAGAGGACAGAGGGGCACAGACATGCAGCAGTTCAGAAGTTCTGATGTTTTTTTCCTTCTGGCCAACACAAGGTGTATCAATTTTGACAAAAAGGTGAATAATGCTGAGAAGCTGAGCCATGATGCCAGGTACCACATATGCAATCTGATGAGAACGGCTAGTAATCTTTTTGTGTTTCATAGTAAATGAGAAGAAATCAAATAACGTGTGTTCTGATAGTAGAGGTTTTCCAGATCTGAAGTATCAGCTTTGTATAAATACTAGTGAGAGAGAATGTGTTTGTTGTATTTAAGACAATTTATTTAACTAGTTTATAGACTTTGAAAATGCAAAGTCAACTTCTGAAAGATTTTTTAGCAAAAAGAATTCTTCTATGTCATCCCCAAAATCGTTCAGAGAAGTTTTAAATTTCATTTTTACTATTATTCTTACTACAGTGCTATTCCAAAAAAATTGCATTACAAAACAATGGTTGAACCTCTGAATTTGTTGTTTCTGTTTTCCTATAACAGATTGTGGCATTCAGAAGATACATTCCTAGGGTTCACAGTCCTCAGCTCTAGGCTGGTGATAGCTATCTGTTTTAAAGCCTCCAGTTTTAAAATAGAAAATTTCCAAATCAGAGCCAGATTAGATAGAAGAGAGAACAGTTCCAGAAGCCAGAATTCAGTGGCAAAACTCTTAAGTAAAAGATTTGTGTCGGAGACAATTCTCAAAAACCAGAAATACATGAATTAATAATTTCTTTTGCAAAAATTTAGTAGTATGATATCAGCAGTCCATTGATGCAGTAATTTTGATTGTCACTTGTTCTGTTCTTTGAAAAGTGAAAAATCAGTGGCTATTTTATAATCAGTGTTTATTTTATAAACAGCATCAAATAGAGAAATTAAACTAATTAAAGGGCTCTATGGAGTTATATTTTTTTTATTCTGTTCTTCATGGTGGGAGCTGTGAGTGAGGATGGATAAGAACTCAGTTTGGGTACTTATTTAAGTCACATAGTTTTATGGTGACATACGATACTCTTCTTCTAGCTTACTGTCCAGCCAAATAAGACATCCAAGTTGACTGGATAGATAAACATAGCTGATGACCTCTTCTTCTTAATAGGTGGGCATGAACAGTCAGGATTCTCCCAGACATACATACAGACAGATTGGTTACAGTTTAGCTAAAGAAGCATTGCCTGCAGATGCAAGCAGCAAGATCTGCTTCTCTTTGAGTAGGTTATTTTAAAAAATAAGAAACAAATATTTAGAAGAAAACAGTTGCAGAGGCATTTTTTTCTGTAGCGGGTGGGATTATATTAGTTACCCACAAAAATTTCTGGTATGAAAAAAGTCACTAGCTAATATCTTAATGTCTTACTGTGACATGGTGGCAGTGCGAAGTAGAGCACAGAATCTCCTGTCAAACTAAGTTTAGCATGTTGTTACGGAGGCATAAAAACACATTTGTGGGGCAACTGCTGTGAGGACCTGCATGCAATTTTTCTGCATGGTTGTTCATAGCAGAGTCTATGATACTAACCCATCTGCATGTAGGCAAGATGTTTTCAAATTGATGATGATTGCTTTTACAGGAATAAAGCAGGAGGTAGGCATGTTTTGACTGAATATGCAGCAGCTAGGGATGACTTAGAGAAATATACATCTGTAAAAGTGAAATTTAGAAAGCGCAATCTTAAGAAAACTCCTGGAGGATCTGCTCCCTTTGGAAATTGCCCTTTATTTCTTCTGAAAGAAAGGGTATGTCCACTCGTTCTTATTCCTTCTCTTTTTTCCCCCTATGCAACCTTTTCCCCTTAGCACACTCCTTAGAGAGCATGTAAAGACTGGCTAAGCTCTGGGGCTTGTCTAATATGAGATGGCAGAGTTACCATCAAGTGTGCAAGGACTCATCCCTTAGAAAGAGAGATGTTGGTCCCTAGGTGGTTGCTGTGCTTTGAAAACAAACACGTATTGACACGAAATGTTGTAGTACTTTCTCAGAAATTCAGCTGTCATCCAAAGGGTGTAGCATACATTTTGCCCTTTATGTATGATGATCCTGGTATAGAAGAACAACTGGGACCTCTGCTTAGACAGCCCCAGAGGACATAATGTGCTGAGTATTTCTGTAGAAGAGCGCCAGGTTCCACAAGAAACTGAGGGTGTAGCAGTGCTGTGAGCTTCACTTATGTACACAGCTGCACACTGAAGTACACTGAATCTGGTCAACACCTGACACTTGGTTTTGCCTTTTCCTCAACTTACCACTTACACTTGGCTTTAAAGCTCTGAGAACGCTAGCCTGGTGCTTATCAGGCTGCTGGGAAAGAGGAGAAGGCTTCGCATAGACACGCAGAGAGAGATGAAAACAGATGCATGATGTCTTCATGGAGAAAGCACACTTCTGGCTTTGTGTGAACTGACAACCACGTCGAAACAGGCTACAGGCCCTTTCTGTTTCAAATGCTGGAATATGACTCGGCTCTGTATTACTTAGGCACGGTCGTTTTTGTTTTACACTCTGCTGTAATATCTGACTATTTATTAATAACAATGTTCAAGTGGCATCAGAGTGGCCATCACAAATGTAATTAGGCAGTGTATCTCCAGTTTAATCAATATGGTCATTAGAAGACTCTAAGACAGCCAGGAAAACAATAATTAGTCCTGATTAATAAAGCAGAACTTGGACACATCAGCAAAGGAGAGAGGGGAGCTTTGCATATTGAAGACTTGAGAGGACAGTGAGTTGCTTTCTGCTTTAGCAGACATGAGAACACTTATTAAAATACACTCTTGAAAATGCCCTTACAATACTAATTAAAATTCTCTTACTGAAAACTTCATTTTCTTGAACAAACTAAGTATTGGCTAGAAAAATGCAACTGAAATGTATTTCTTCACCAAGCAAATTACTCAGTGCACAGTTGTTTTGTTTTAGTAGGACTGCTTGGGAAAGCAAAATGACTGAAAGATAAAACGAGTCAAATTAGATTGGTGTATGACAATGTAAAATAGCATGATTCCACCGAGTTTCATAGAACTCCGTGAATTTATATCTGTGAAAGATCAGACCCACTGAGCTTTCAGGGCTTAAGAGCAGTTCTTCACCACTTAGATCAAATTTTAGGTTCATTAGCCTTTTGTCAGACCTGTTTCATACCAGTTTTCCACAATTTCCTCAGCATTGTGGTACCAAGGGGCTGCTTTGGTGGTTCCACAGAAGCTGTCATGTATTCTTTTTCTTCCGTCATACTGTAAACCTTCCTTCTCTCCTTCCCTTTCTCACAGAAAATAAATGTTTACCAGACTTTATTTGAAATCAGAACCCTACAGTTAATTTTTAGTTAGTTAGTTAGAATGCATCTGCAGAACTGTATATATTTGTAATACGTGAGGGGCTGACCTTGCTTGTTTTCAGTCAAGACCATGATCTGTTTCAATGACACAGCTATGTAAGTAATATTTTAAAAAGCTGAAGAATAAAAGTAGTTTTGTTTAGGATCCAACATGTACTGCACGGTATCACAAAATATTTGTCATGTAGTAAGACTGCAACATGCTGTCTCTTTGAACCACAAAACTATATCTATAATAATTACATCCACTACCCAAGTATAACCTCTGCGATAGTGTGGTAATAAACACTAGTGCAACATGAGGGTATTGAATGATGTTCATCCTATATATCATCATCAGAGCTGATAGAAATATAGGCTTTCAAAAAAGCTTGAATTCACTTTAGTCTCTAGATGAAATGGCTGGATCTGAAAAATTGCTCTGCATGAGAGGTTTCCTGGGAAATGTTTTCCCATTCTACCTCAGAAAGAAGTAACCAACAGCCTGTTCTTAGTGCTTTCAAGAAGATGTCAGCTTTCCTGGGATGGTTTGCCACTGCAATATCCCCTCAGGGTTGAGTTCTATTCATGGGGCCTGACAGAGGCAATGCACAGCCCACTGCCCCACGTGTAGCCCCAGTGTGGAACTAGAGCTTGTGCACTGCTGAAGGGACACACAAACACTGTATCAAGCAAGTCTTCACTTTCAGTTGTTCAGAAAGAAACCTTTCTGACGTTTTCTCCAAAATGGAGGTGGATGGATGTTTTCTCCAAGTGAGCACCTTCTCCTGAAGAACTTTCGTTCCAGTAGTTGTTTTTTAAAAAGAAAGCTCCAATGTATTTGAAAGAGGAAAAAAAATCTCACCACTACTGCAGAATTTCCACCTTACTTGTGAGGACAGAGGGGTACAGAGACTTCACTTGGTTTGGATTCCTGCTAGTGGGCAGAGGTGAATGATAGTTGGATTCCATGGTCTTAAAGGTCTCTTCCAACTTCTGTGAAGTTCTGGTTCCAGTGACCATTCTGAAAAGTTTGCTTAGATCTTTTTACTTTATAGCACCTGAATTTAAAGTTCAAAGGTCACTGAAGGCTTTAATTTCCAAATCTTTCAGCAATTCTCTTCTCACCCTCCTTCCAATAGACTTAGTTCTAGTTTTGTTTCTTATTTTGAAAAAATTAGCAATCCATGCTTTATTTATAGCTATATAGTGCTGAAGAGATTATTTTTGCATGTTAAGATTTGCCTGTGCTCGTCTCATTTTTTTTTTTGAAATACACTTGCTTTAAAAAGAGGTTTTCGTGTGCACCACAAATGTGTTATTATTATTCTCATCCTTGCCCCAAATTCAGCCCTTTAGGGCTTCTCTACTAGAGTAAAGAAGTGTGGTATTCTGTTTGCTTTTTTTATTTTTCACTTGAACACCATAGCAAACATTGTGTCAAATCCTATAATATGAGAAAGGGAGGATTATAATGTTTAAATATGTCAGCTGGTCAGAAAGCCTCTCGGGGGGCAGCCTCATGTTCATCTGCACCACTAATTCGCCACTGCATCTTGGTCTCTCTACATTGGAATTTTTAATTGATATTCATGGTTTTAGAGCATCACTTGGCTAATAATTTTTTAAGTTTTAATCGTGTTTACTACTAATGTGAACAAGCTGGAAATTACTTCTGCTGTTTTCTAAGTATTAATAAGAACTATTTCACATTTCACGAAAGAGTAAAGCTAAAAGCATTTAGTGCCAATTCATGTTTGGCATTGCACCTTTTTGTGATAGCTGATGAAAATTAGATTGCAAATAAGCAAACCATTCTCTAAAAAAGTCTAAAAAGTTTCAAATGTTTAAGGCATAGATAACAACTAGCACAAAGGTCTCAGTGCTATGTAGTCACCCTTTAATTGTCATCTGTTGGCAGTACTTGGATAGTTGTACTTCTTCAGCTCTAATTTTAAGAGAACTTCAAGAGCCACTGAGCTAATTCCTCAGTTTCTAGACATTTTTTTTTAAAGATTATGTTAAAAGGGCATTTCTCCTTTTTGACTTTGTTACCCTTATTTTCTCCTGAGAGCATTTGTCATAAAATTATGTTTTCACCACACTGATTTATAGGTTCTGGCATGGGAACTAATGCTCTTTCTCCTACTGGTAGACAGAAAATTAGTCACCATCTGATGTTAACAACTTCTTCATTACCTAAACTGTTTTACACTTTATTAAGTTCAACACAAGCAAATCTAATGCCTTTAAACCAGGGAGATCATGCCCATGTTGCAAGTATAGGAGACATTAATTAATTTATAAAGTCACAATAGGAAGTCAGGCTCTGTGGCAAACTGGGATCTAAACTGTGATACCACTGAGTTCTGCAGAGGAGTGCCACTTGAGTGCAGCAGAGAGAAAAAATTGATTTAGCTAGTTTACATCAAAAAGCCAAATATGAATATCACTATCATTACAGTTGCTCTTGTGGTTTTTGTTGGGAGATGAAATTTAACATATTTCCCCTTCACATTTGACACACTACATATTTGTTTGTGCTGGCAACCACCAGATGTTTCTACCAAAGTCACCAGTAGTGCTGTAATTTTCAGCTGGTCCCTTAAATTGCCCTCACTGCTTTTCAGCATCAAGTACCTGCTGAGCACACAGGCTGTTACTAGTTAATGTTCCTCTGCATTTTGCCCATGAACCTTAGACAGTGCCTGCAGTCCTTGCAGCCAGAGAGGAGCTCACAGAGTCACAGAATGGCTCAGGTTGGAAGGGACCACAGTGGGTCTTCTGAGCCAAACCCCCTGCTCAGGTAGGGTCGTCCTAGAACACATAGCACAGGAACGCATCCAGATGGTTCTTGAATATCTCCAAAGAGGGAGACCTCATGACCCCCCTGGGAAGCTGTTCCAGTGCTCATTGGAAAGTCAGACATTTAAAGGAAATTGCCTTAGTCTTAGCCCAGGGTGATACGAAATTGCATCAACATAAGTTGTGGCAGTATCATGTATGGTATAAGAAATTACAAGGTATTTTTCATGCGTCAAGCATACAGTGGCATTCAGTGTTCTCAAAGAGTCTAGTATGAAAGGATGTGTTAATCAAAATCATTTCAACAGAGGGTGTTTCTGAAAACATTAATGAATAAAGTTGGGTTTTTTTTCAGAGAGACATTATTAGTTTTACAAATAGAGGCATAGAAACAGAGTTTTGGTTTGACTTGGTCGCTCCAACACTTTCCTTTAAATGAAGATTCTTTTGAGAACCAAACTCAGAATTCGCAAACTTACTCACTTCTCTAAAATGTTTTAGGGGGTTCATTTTGAAAACTGCCTGATCTGCCCATATTCTGTATTACATTACACAGCAACTGCTTGCTACTTCTAAAAACTCATGGCTACATATAGGAATAAAGAATTCTTTTTCTAATTTAAAAAAATGCAATATCAAAGGAAAAAGAATCTTTTGTCTTTTGATTGTGAACTGTTGGAACTAAACTGTGCCTCTGAACTGTGAACAGTTACTTACAGAAGTCAATGCACTATACTGCAGGCAGGTGTAAGAGGAAGGTATAGCCTCGTCTATCACAAAAAATCAAAAGCATTTCTGATTATGAGAGATAATAGAGTGAAAGGGAGAAAGGCAAGCAGGGACGGTCTCAGAGACTTGGATCCCAAATAGGAACATGAGATCATGTTCAGACTCATACCAAACCACATGCTAACCTAGGAAAAATTGTATTGAGCTGAGAGATGATTTGAGGCTCTTGCAATGTGTTGCAAAGTGTGTTGTAGTACCAGCAGAGTATGAAAATGTTATATGTAAAATGTTATTCAGATCAGTAAGATTCAGTTAAGTTAGACACCTCTATTCCCCACAGGTAGAACCTCAGTTACAGGCTACTTTTTGGAAATGGCTTCTCTATATCTGCATAAATCTTTTAAGAGTTGCATATTCAAGCTTTTGTCATTCCAGATTTCTAACTCAGAAAACTTTTTTTTTATTAACTAAGAAAGTATTTAGTGTTTAAATATAATACTTAGGCTTTCTATTCTTTGTCTGTGAATCTAGTTATTTTGCTAGATTCGACTAGACTAAAATTTGTATAAGCATTTTATGTTGACAGAGCTTTCTAATATGGAAATTTACCATTTCATAAAATAAGTAATTTCTTATGGCAAATTGTTTTGTATTCTAGGGATTTGGAGTTCTTAACCAGAAAATAGAATTAATTCAAGCATCTATTTGATTTTTACCTTTCTAAACAAGAATTAGGGGTTCAGTTCACCTACCACATGCACCCTGAGTACAAACTGTACCCATCTCCCACTGAACCCAAAGCACAGACTTATTTCAACAGGCAGGGTGGAAACCTCACGTACCCTGGAGCTGTTTGCTATAGGCACCCCCAGAGCAGAGAATGCTGAGTTGTGTGATCCTATAGCTGTGCTAACCTTTCTTCAGCATCAGTGGACACAGCCCAGGCTGCATGGCTGCGAGCAGAACCTCCCACAGAGAATTTGTCCTCTCTGACCCAAAAGCCCCAGCTCTGCTTCACATTGTGTGGGCAGGGTGGGGACAGATAGGGATTGAAAGGATGGAGGAGGAGCAAACGGGAAAGCGTGGATACAGAGAATGGTGCAGTGGAAACTGTGCGGTATCTTGCTATCTTAAGCATCTGTAATAACGCACCTTTCTCCATCTGATACTGACTATAAAATTTCTGATATTGAGTCAGTGTAATCACTGCTCTAAAATTGCTGATATTAACTCTATATCAGCACTATTTCTTCATGTTTCCATCAAGTTTTGGTCTTTTGACCCCTCAGTATTTCTACACTGGATGTTCATAAAAATATTTAATCTGTTAAATATCGGGGTGCTCAGCTTGGGTCCAGCTTTAGATAAATTTCTGTACAGTGGTGTGCAACATGATTTTGGTGGCATAGAGGCTGCCTACAGCATCAGGATAGATTGTTTGTATAGGAGACATCTCTGTGAAAATTCAAAATGAGCTGCTAAGAAACTGAGGATTATCATATTCCTCAAAACTTCCATTTCCAAGTGCAAAACACGTTTCTCCCAATTTTTCAAAGAAATCATCACATGTTTAAAAGAGAGTGATTCAGACTACAAATCATATGTAACAGATACTACAGTCCTAGTTTATGAAGTACTGCAAGGTATTCACCCCTGAGGATGAGGGATGAAATAGAAAAAGATCTGAGAAGACTGTCGGAAACTTAAAGATTTGTCTTTTAGAAACAAGAAATAATGAAGATAATTATTTATTTACTCCAGAACATACATTAATCTCACTGGTTCACCCTGTGACATCCCATTATGTGCAATTATCTGGACCATTCACACATTCTTTGAGAAGTTGTTATGGCAATTTTACTTGATATGTGATAGAAAAACCGTTATGACATTATCTGCAAATAATGTGTTTCACAACAGCAATAATAGACTCATTCTTTTTTTTCATAGGGAGAATACTCTGAATGTTTTAGATCTCTAAAACATGTATTTATGTGAATAGCTTTGTATATATATGTATATATAGGAGGAACTGCTAATGTCTATGCAGGTCTTGATAATACCACTTCACAGTACTACCATTTGATTTTTCAATTAAAATAACATTTTTTAAAAGTCTGCAAGATATTTATTCAATGGTTGCTTTGGAAAACTGGCAGAATATATCTATGTATTTGAAGTATTTCTATATCCTTCTAAATTTTGTATCAGTCTGAAAGTTTTCAATTATGAATTGTTTGTGAGTTATTAAATACAGATATGAAAAAGAAATTAGGATCTAACAGGAACTCCTAAGATGAAAGATCAGATCTATGACTGGATGTGTAACCTCTCAAGGTATCCTGAAAAACTGCATGATACAGAAAACTTAGTAGATATAAATTCATTTGTGCAAGAGGAAGTCTGCTTGGTGCTGTGGTAATCTTCCATGTATGGAAGAGGGCTACATTACATAAAGAAATTAGTATTGTTTCCAATTTTAGTATTTAGTTTATATCCAAGTTTGATAATAAGAAAAATCCTGGTCTCCTGTTTTATCAACCAGGCCTTGTTGGTTTACGTGTTCTACGTAAGTTCTGTGTTAATATTCTGCCAACTATTAACTGCACTTCACTTTGAAGAGTCAAACATCTCAGTCTTTCTGAGATTACAAAGCCTTTGCCACATCTCCCAACAAACATTTAGCATAAATAAATTAATTTGGCAGAGTTATCTCATTTTCTTCTCAAGTAGCACATCAGCAAATCAGTCTGTGCCTCTGTCTAGATTCCACATTCTTCATCAGTCTGAAGAAATGGGTACAAATTTAAAATAAACTTGCCTACAGGCACTTGAAGTTCTTGTAACTAATGAAATAAGGAACTGTAGAAGTTGCTTTGCAATTACTTGGTTCTCACTTTAAAGACATATATGTCTTTATTTGCTTTCACTGTTGCTGTAGTCTTTTTGTGCTTGTGCTTAATTCTCTGATGGCATCTTTCCCTTTAAGTGATTGCCCTTTGCATCTTCTTGGCACCAAGTGTATTTTCAGCAAGCTGTACTTACAGTGCTGGCAGCCATCCCAGGGAAGCTGCTCTGCCTGAGTGGCATTTGGTACATGGGAATTCCAGAGTAAGGAATGGGCAAAGGTTACCACGTGTTTTACATCACTTTCAGAAACATCAAACTAGACTATTAAGTGTTTGACAACAAACAATTCATGAGGCCTCTAGGCATTGTGGTCTGTCTAATTCTTTATTTTCCCTATTCTTGTACCTCCAATCATACCAGCCACGTTGGAATATTACCTGTATGTTATTCTTGTAATATGACCTTATGATGTGGGAAGTTTGATAAAAGATGCAGTTTGACAAAGAAAATTTAAATGCTAGGAAATAATTTAACTCCTAGGAAACAAAACGAGTTGCTCAATAAGATTCAGATAGTTATATTCTCAGACTTTTCCAGGCCTTTGCTGTTTTAATATCTTAAGAAACCAATTTCAGCCTGGAAGTGGCTCTCACTGTCTGTTCCAAAAGCCGACAAGCAGCAGCTTTTTTTGCAAAGCAAAACTTGTCATTCTTCGTAATCCGAAGTATTTTATCAAGAAGCAACAAATGCACAGAATAAATATACAAA
Source organism: Calyptomena viridis (assembly GCA_013390005.1). Taxonomy (NCBI): domain Eukaryota; kingdom Metazoa; phylum Chordata; class Aves; order Passeriformes; family Eurylaimidae; genus Calyptomena; species Calyptomena viridis. The sequence continues at coordinate 11,893 of WEIV01010324.1, read as the reverse complement.
TACATCTCTGTTGCTAAAGAGAAAAGGCAAATCAATTTCCACAATTCTGTTTTCATAGTGAAGTTCTAGCTGTGCTTCTCCCTGCTAGAAGTCTAGAGACCTGCTTAGCTATGTCTTCTACAGACTTCTGAAGCCTGTTTGTGAATCAAGTGTTCTCCCTGATTTGCCTGCCTTCGGACCATTATTTGATGCACAGTCTGCCTGGCCATGCCTCACAGTGTAGGTAGCAAGTTGCCAAGCACACCAAATGGTGCCATTGGTGGCCTTTGTCAGCCCTCACTGGCTATTCCTGGGAGTTGTTCCACTTGTCATATGGGCGACTGAGGTCTGATATACCAGGGTGTGTCACTGTTCTTTTTTAGCAGCGTCTACCTAATATTATTGGGAGCTTTTTGTGTTTTTTCTGATGTGGTAGGTCCTGCACTAGTGAGTTAGGATGGTCAGTTGAAGAACATTGTTGGCTGAGTAACCCTAGAGATGAAGGTTCACTAAAATGAGGATGGAGAAAGGAATCAGTAAATCAGATGTCAAGGGTGAATATAGAAAAACTGAGTTGTACTATTAAATCAGACAGTACTGTTGATTCGTCTTAGTACAAATTCAGTAGACTTTGATTCGCACTTGATCCTTCGGTGCTGATCCTTAATATTTACATACAGAAAATCATAGATCACTATCTTAATTTTCTCTGTTTTAAATAAGGAAAAACATTATACTCCTTTCATTTCATGGCAATACCTTGAAAAGAGTTTCTTTCCTAAAATATAAGATTTTCTAAAAATTGCGTGAAACTATCTGTAGGCAGTAAAGATTTACAGCAAGTACATCAGTATAAAAATACTGTCATTTAAAATGTATATATTCAACACTGTGATTAGCTAGGCTAGCCTTCCAGACCTACTTAGAGATTTTATTAAATCCTTATAAATGGATTTGTTACTTAGAGCAGAAGATAATTTGGAATGCAGATGGGAATTTTTACATAAATGAACTGAGCATAACTCTTGTAAAAAAGAACATCACTAGGCATAGGTTCAATACTACAAGAAAAAAAATGACTGATCCATAATATCCTTTTCTAGTGCAACATGTAGGAAGTCTAAAACGATGGTTTTTAAGAACAGAGTAAAAAGAGCTTAAAAAGTCAAATGTAGTAATAATGAAACATCTTGCTACCTCTGGTTTTCTGTATGCATCATAATCATGTCAAATTAGCATTTCCGGTAGCTCTTTGGGAATGCTGTTTCTGTTAATTCAGATAGAAAAGTCAAATGACCACATGACAGTTTGTTAGAAGACCAGTCCACAGGAGCCATCTATTGCAAAGCACCAGTGCTTCCTTGTAGTATCTGGATTCTGCAGAGAGTGGTTTTGTCTTGCTTCATTCACTTAGTTATCTTTAAGGTGAAGAAGCTCTTCCTACTATGAAGAAACTTTTTTTTTAATATAGTAGTTTTTTAAGTAAAGAGTGGGCTTGAGAACTAGCAGAAAAGGGTATAAATGCCAAGTAATTAGCATCTGAAGGCATATATGCTACTGGACATGAGTGAGAATACGTGTGTGATGTTTGAAAAAGGTAGGGGTAGTATATTCCTATTTGAAAGTATGAATTTGTATTCCACAGGACCAGGAAGAAATTTTCCATCATCAGCACCAAGATGTATAGTATCCAGATATCTAAGTCAATGTTACCTATTCCTGGAAATCTGGTATCTTGTTTAACATTTTTCTCATCAGGCATGGCTTTTCTTAATTCACAGCTTTTTCTCTACTGGACAGCTTAATCCCAACATACAGAACTATTTGTCAGGTAAACTGATACTTTTCCTATATTCATATGTAAAAACAAAATAACAGATCAATACTTGTGTCAAAACGTGTTTTTCTTTTTTTACACCAAATATTGTCAAAGATCTCTAAATTGTTTCATAGTATCATAGCAAAGTCTAGCCTTCTGTTAAAATACAAAGCTAAAGACAGACCTGCATGAAAAACAAGGGAATATTCCTTTTCATGAAGCATTTTCCCCATGTTTTTACTCTCTTTGTATTTACTTGCATTACAGTTATGCCTGTTTCCCTCTGCCTTCCCCATTGTGCTAGCTGCTGTGTAATCAAGGTGCCACACAGAGAAAAGCACTGCTTTGGTCATTTAATTTGAAAGGAAAGTCAAGTGTAGCAAATGAAAGAGGAGAAACAATGTAAGCGTACAAAAACAAGATGTATGTTGATGGAGACAAGATACTGAGTTTTCCAAGGTTGTTCTTAAACTGATAGCTATTTTTGATAAATATTTGCATATTTGTAACCATATTTGCATTGGTTAACTGTTGAATAAGTTGATCTCTAAATTTTTGTGTGTTAAAATGAGTTAATGAAGTGCGCGACTTTTTCAGAGGTAACATTTTTGTAAGTGATGCTATCTTTTATTTTCATTTCAAAGCAAAAATACTTTTGTTCTTTTTGAGGAATTCAAACTTATTGGAATTTACTCTTTTTTGGTGCATGCTCGCTGTTTTAAATTGTTAGCCTACCTTTGAATCGGTCTTAATTTGATCTAACAAAAACTTTGTAGGCCTTCTTAATTCACAGTCCTTAAAGACGACTTCTACTGAGATCATGAGAAGTTTATAGCTTTTTAACAATCCATGCTGTGAAGCCACATCTGGAGCATCCAGTTCCAGGGTCACCAGTATAAGAAAGACATGGAGTTACTGAAGTGGGTTCAGTGAAGAACCACAAAGATGAATAAGGACTTGGAGACTGTCATGCAGGGAGAGTGTGAGAGAGCTATGATTGTTCAGCCTGAAGAAGGGAAGGCTTGGAAAAGATCTTTTCACTGTCTATAAATAGCTGCTGGGGGGTGTTAGAAAGACATAGACAGCCCGTGAACGAGGCGATCTCCAGAGGTCCCTTCTAACCTCAACCATTCAGTGACTCTAAGCACTAGACATGACACACATCACACTTGGTAGGGTGCTAAGCTCCACGGATGTGACAGGACTGCCAGCAGGCACCAGCTGTAAATGTAAATATATCACTTAGGAAGAGGACATAAGGAACATCCCTCTGTTAACAAGTTTTCTGTAGCAGGAAGGGCCAAGCTAACAACTGATTTCAAGAAAGTGTAGAAATGAATATCTTTAGTTCTTTATCAAAACAATGCAGATAATTCAAACTATGTTTCCATTATGTTTCAGAATATTTTGAGGACATTCTGGGTTATGCTGCTTTTATTAATCAAATAAAATTTTTCTTCAGTGCATTAACTCACATTCAATAAGGTTTTGCTACTGGGCATTCTAGGTCATCTATGCTTTGATATTTTTCTGGCACATCCATTAGTATACTGTTAGAGTTCAAAAGTAACACGATAGTAAATGTTTCAAATGTAACATGTGCTTTCATTCAGTATTTATGCTTTTAGAAGATGAATAGGAGCTCCATTTCTTATGATGTTCCAAATAATTGCTACTACAGGTAATTTGAAGGCCTGATTTTGTTTATGTGTATGTATGTGTGCACATGCCCAGGCATTGGTACTTGTATCTCTTCCAAATACAGTGAAATCCACAAGGAAGCCACACTGTAATTCGCACATCATTTACGTTTATGACTTCTATTTTTTCAAGCATGTCTGCTACCTGTGTTTGCTGGATTCTTTCGCAGTGGAAAATATTTCTAAACCCAATGATTAATAGCTTGTATTAGAGGGACAAGATTATATAAAAGAGAGGTGGAGAAGCATCAGCTGTATGTCCTCTGCTCTAATAGCCTACTGCTGCAAAGTTTTTTATAACTGATAATAAATCACAATTTATAATTCAGATATTTACATCCCTTAAAACTTCTAGGACTCTCAACCAGTAAAAAATGAAATTTACTACAAATAAGGCATAAAGCCCAAATAGTTCTCAGTTTAAGAACAATCCTGGAAAACTCAGTATGTTGTCCCCATCCACAGATAAAGTCAAAAGCCTATTTCCATGAAGTGGCCCTCCTTAGAAGTTTACATTTGAAAATGAGAAGCAATGTGTAATTCCGGGAAACTGATCTCACACAACACATCATAGGTCCCTTGTTACAGTTATCTTTAATTAATATTTTAATTAAAGTGTATCAAATTAATGTAATGAGCTCTATAATAAATCTCCAGTGGACTACAACAGAGCCAGAATATCATAATAACTATGAGGAACCAGCACAACAGTAAGAACCAAACCTCCACACAACTTATTAAGTCTCCTGACATGTCCCGGGCTGCCCTGTTTGATTAATACAATCATCCATGGGTTTTATCTTGATCAAGAAATGACAAGTAATCTTTAAACAAAATTATTTTGCACTCTGGTGCAAAATTATTTTGCTCTGGTGGAGCACTACATCTATTATTTCAGTGTAAGTGAGTTTGATTTGTTCTGTTCTCAAGTAAAAATTATTTTTCTTTAAAGACAGTGTCTCTTTCTGAAGCTGATTGCTATACTGTGCTTATTCGTATTGTTAGGAAGTGCTTTAACTTCAGTGGAACTAGTCAGCCAAGAAACTTCTGACCAACATAAGAAATTGAGAATTTGAATGCAGAAGTACAAATAGGCCTATGGAAATTGTCAAAATGTGGCATTCTGACACCTCTGTGTTCTGGCTTAATCATTTAGGTAGCAATAAACTAAAAACGTATCTAACTGCAACATGTGAAAGAAATCACAGACCTAGGTGATGGACTGACTGCTTAGCTTACTTCTTATACTTCAGTACAAGATACAGACAAATTGCTTTTGCCAATTCTTGGCCACTGGCAATAATTGTCTTGGTTTTTGTTTTGAATTTCAGGAATATTTTTTTGTTTGTAACACTTCTAGAGGATGCAGCTGATTGGGAACTGTAAACATATTTGTTTCCTGCTTAGCAACCAAAATTGATTCAGCATTCAATATAGTGGAAGTGAATAAGTATGTTTAGATTCATACCTTGTCCGTTTGCATATGGTCTGCTGAAATTTTAATTTCTCATGGGCAGATATTGAAACCTCATGTATTGAAATCTGATAATG
>WEIV01010315.1:0-11095 GCA_013390005.1 Calyptomena viridis | reverse complement strand
CATGCACTAATAGTAGATAGTCAGTGGCAGCTCTATTTTGAAGAGCCGCCCGTCTTACACTGTCAACCTCTGGAAAAAATCAATACCTGAAACAAAATAATACTTTCAAAATAACCAGCCAAATAAAAAAAAAAAGCCTAGGCTTGTAAATTCTTTAAATAGTTTTCTTCCAATTTTTATAATCTTAGCAACTGGAAATCGTATTTGAAATTTTTGTAACTCAGAAATACTGTTATGAACAATATTTTCTGTTTTCCTATGCATAAATGAGTTAGAGCACAGCTGAAGTGGTTCAAAGAAAGAGCTGTCCAGTTCTGCTTCTGGACCAAATGTCACAACTGTAACAGAGATTTTAAGGCCTTAATGTTGTCTCAATAAAAGTACTAGAGCACAGCCCACATTTTAAAAATTATTTTGAGCATCATTAATAGTATAAACTTGATAATCTCTGTGATCCAAAATTCTATTTTGAAAGTAGATTAATTCCTCAGCAAGTGAGTTTTCCTTCCATCCTTTTCAGAATTCATTTAATTATCTTTTTAAAATGGCAATTTTTAAATCTTATTTGGTTTCTGGGTTTTTTTTTTTTTTAACTTATCTGTTCTGTTTTCCATTTCTTCCACAAGCTCTATAAATTTTTTGTAAAAAAAATGACAGTAAAGGAATTACTTTTTTGGAATAGGTACTACAGCTGAATTACCTACACTATTGCATTAAATCTGTATCTTACTGTCTTGTGTTTAAATTAATTTGCAATATTTATGTTATCTGGATTACATTAAGCAAAAATAAACAGTGGCTATAATTATGCACAAATGAAATCTACATGCTTTAGCCTTAGTTAACTCATGGTTTTACAGCAGTAACAAGCTTGTCAGTGTATCATTCGAAATACATATACGAAATGACTGGATTGATTAAAAAACCTGTTAAGATGCAAAGACTTTGTTTTTCTTTGAATGCATGCGCAAACTACCTTAGCCTGAGAAAAAAAAGGTTGAAAATATAGAAGGGACGTTTATGCCCATGAGAACCCCATTGCAGTTATTCCTGGTGTTCTTCTGCAAAGTGTAAGGACTGACTACCACCAATTAACAGAGATCTTGTTTGCTTACACAGATATGTCGAAAGTGCCTTTTCTCTTTATTTCTGTGCCATGTCATTTTTTCTCTCCAAATTGACTGTTCTTCCCTATATGACCAGTGGACAGGAAAAAAAATGTATTTCATCCAAGGTGATATGATGGATCATATTGCCCCAAATGTTCCCTAGTGGCATTCCAGCATCGTAGAAAGATTTACTNTTTTTTCAATTAGTCTTTTTTTCTTCTTATAAGAAAAAAGTGTAATAATAATAATAATAATTATTTTAGGTTAAGCTACATGACACAGTTTATGTTCGATATAAAGCTTTATAAGAATTCTTAGGAAGATATCAGTTTTGAAATTGTTTCCTCTTTCACACAAAGTATGTACACTTTGTTATTTTCACATTTAATGAAAGTATGTAAATAAATGGAATTATTTGTAATCAGTTTGGCAATTTGTCATCCTATGACTTGGACTTAAAACACTTGCATTATCAAACTTGGGTAATGGCATCTGAAAACTTATCTTCTGTTGCATCTTCTTTGTAGGATCTCATAATCCTGTCTTCTGCTTCCAGTTTTATCTGTAACTCTTTTTTGAGTTAATAATGAGTTTAATAAAGGGCTTTGACTGTTTTGATAATTCTTAACAATTAGTTTCTTAACAATTCCTTAATTGCCTGTCTTGATAATTCCCCCTTGTCCCCCTTAAGGATCTGATTTTTTTTTTGTCACCTATTCTCTCAGCAATCCCTGAATACTCTTAAATCAAAGCAGAGAGTTTTCTGGGAACTGACTTATTCATCTCTTCTGAATAGGCTTTTTGAAAGAGATCCTCTTTCTTAAACAGGCAGCCTAAGTTTACTTCTGTTGCAAAGCTGCCTCCACTGAAGTATTTGTGGTATACCAGGATGGTGCAGAGATTCTGGATATCCCTGATTTTTCCCGATACCCCTGCATTCTTTTACTCAAATTGTACAGTANTCTCTCATTCATGTATGGTGGGGGGAACAAGTGTACTTGGATCTGATGCTCAACGATTTGTTTTTTGAGGCTTCTGGACATATTTTCCAGGTTGACCTTGGCTGACACAATATCCCAGACAAATCTTGAAGTTGTGTTTAGAATATGGCAGATACTGCAATTNACTGTTTTGATAATTCTTAACAATTAGTTTCTTAACAATTCCTTAATTGCCTGTCTTGATAATTCCCCCTTGTCCCCCTTAAGGATCTGATTTTTTTTTTGTCACCTATTCTCTCAGCAATCCCTGAATACTCTTAAATCAAAGCAGAGAGTTTTCTGGGAACTGACTTATTCATCTCTTCTGAATAGGCTTTTTGAAAGAGATCCTCTTTCTTAAACAGGCAGCCTAAGTTTACTTCTGTTGCAAAGCTGCCTCCACTGAAGTATTTGTGGTATACCAGGATGGTGCAGAGATTCTGGATATCCCTGATTTTTCCCGATACCCCTGCATTCTTTTACTCAAATTGTACAGTAGATAAGTTACTCATTTGCAAAGTCAGCAAAATATTTGTTTGTCTTTATGTTTTTTGATAACTGTAATCAATGTCATCTCCCCTCTGACATAAGCCTTTCCATCGTTTCAACATAATTTTAGGGAAAAGAAAAATCAAAAAGAGAAAGCAAGTTTATTCTGTAATTCAGCACTTGAAAACTCCTCTTCCAATTGTCAGCATCAACACATGAAACATGTTGTCAGCATAACCATTGAGCATACTATGATAAACTTGTATTTCTAATTTCTTAGTGCGGGTCCTTCTTCATTTCTCAGTGAGCTGTGCAGGATCCTTAGCTGCCAGCAAATAACATGTCAAATGCTCTTCATTCTCCTTTTCCAACAGGATCCCCACGACAAAGAAGATGCCTGTGGGTACAAACCTTTAACTCAGTACTCTGTGTGTTGCAAACCTGACAGTCCACACAGCCAGAAGTGATTAGTCAAATAAGAGGATAAAGAAAACAGAGTTGTAATCACCATTCATTGGTTTAGAAATGTCATGCCAGTTGCATTTCAGACATCATATGATATTAATACTAATCAGCATATATTAGCAGCCAGACATGTTCACAACTGTTCTAACAGCTGAGTGCCTCCAAGCTAAATTGATTTCATCCCTTAGACACCCATTAACACCTCTCCTTCCCATTTAGATAATAGAACACAGTTGTTCAGGAGTGTTTATGAAATGACATTCATTTGATTGATAAGTGACCTTGACTGAATGAAAATATACGCTTGCTGGAATTTAAAGGATCACCTTCCTTTCCAATAACCTTGTCAGAGTTATAGGCCTCCAAATCTGTGAAGAGTTTAAGTAATCACAATCAGTAAATATTGAATTTTTTTTCAGGTGAAGTGTGTTTGGGAGGATTAAGCTTTAAATAAAGTTTCACATGTGCATACTAATATTCTAATTGTGTAAGTTGCTGAACAAATCTTAGAAGGATCATCTGCTTTTAAAAATAAATCAGTGTTTAATTATTTGGGTTTTGTACCTCAATCCATTTTGAACAATTCACTAGCTCTAGTAGGCCATTCTTACTTAGATGAAATGAAATATTGAAGCTTCATATATTGTTAATTTTATAGGGCAGATAACCTAGCTATGATTAATTAAGAATATTGGAAACCTCTGATACAAAGCCAGAAAAATAAAGAATCAGATCAGTATAGGAAGGTTTTCTATAGCTGCGTTATGAGGGTTTTCAATAATAGATTAAACAGACTAAATAATTAAAATGTCATTTGATTGAAATCAGACCATTCTCCTTGTATTTCAGCATTACATCCTGTGACAGGCAAGACTGCCTTTTCACCTCCAAATATGGAGGCAATCCTTCCTTTTCTGTATGTTAATTCAAGGAAAACATCAGACAGAACTTAAAAGCAAATGAAGAACACTGACTTGAATATTTATTTTAAGAATTTAAACAAAAGGCTAGAGTTGGGATTTTCAGAAATGCGTGAATACACCTAAAATCAGATCATTTGGGGTAAACTACTGAAACCCACCATTCTTTGTTCCAGATTGGATACTTGGGATGTGAAGATGCAGTCATTGTGAGTATTCACCCAAAATGCCATCCTCAAGGGAATGCATTTGAAGGCTGGAGCACTGCTCATTCTCGTTGTGCAGCTGCTCTTCTTCCTGGCAGGATATAAGGACACCTAAGCAGCATCACCTCTGTCATGGCAGCCCCAACTGCAGCATTTTCTCAACTTTCTCCGGCCCTTGATAATGAGGCTGGATACAAGCAGCCTGTGGGCCAGATGTGGTTCACCAGTTACTAGCTGGACAGAGTCAATTAGTTGCTCTGTTGTGATTAACCATTTTACAGCCTTTTCTTCTAAGGCTATTTGATATATTTTTAAAAAAAAATTATGAAAATAAAATGCTAGCTGAAATAGAATTTTTCAGGTTCTAAGAGCTCCCAAAGCAGGTGTTTCATGTATAGCTGGAAAGCCTCAGCAGGTGAGGCAGTAGGAAACCCACCCCAGCATATTCCACACAACTGGCAGATGCTGATCTTATCTGGAAGCTACAAAGAGATCAAAAACACCAATTGCCCAATTCTGAACAGGCACTTGAATGGATGTGTTCCCCTTTACAGGACAGCACATTCAACAAAGAAGCAATTTTTTCTCCTTTAAATGCCTTAAATGCAAATACTAAGTTAGAAATCTTTCACCCCAAATTTGCAAGTAACTGATACAAGTTATTTCCACTGTATGCAACAGCTGCTTATACTCGATCTTATTTAAGTGAAAGACAAATGGAAGCATTCCAGAGTCAGTTCAAAGTTATTTGCATAGATAAATTTAAGGGTGGGGGAATTTTTTGCAACATATTTTCTCTATTCCACTTCTATGACTCTTCCAGTACTTTTTTCTCTGCTGCCAGAAGCGAAAACATTAGTTAAGTAAGATCGTCCAGATGTGGTGATCACACAACTATGCTCTTTTTCACATTATTCCTTACACTAATCAAGGATCTCATGTACTTCACAGTTCAGCAGCCACTGTATGAAGTACACTTTTCATCTCTTTTAGAGAACAATGCTCTATAACCTACTTTCCAATACGAAGCTAAATCAGTGAAGGTGAGAAGCTGCCTTTGGGGACAGGTAGTAGGACACCTTGAAGCTGGGCTGCTCTGGAGTGCTCATCACTGGCTGCAGCACAGTGCCACAGGTTTTTGTGCTTCGGGGTTTGCACACACCAGGTGCAGGGAGAGATGCCACAGCAGAACCAGGAGATGCCAAAGCTTTTAATGGAGACTGTGAGTCTCCAAAGCCAAAGCCAAATGCACCTTCTGTTCATGGTATGAAACTTGACAGCCTGAGGTAAAGCTGAAAACGTACATGAAGGCCAGGATTTAACCCTGAAAGCAGTCAAGAGAATGAGCTTTGGACGTGGGCATAGCTGACACAGCATATGATAATGAACATGGGATAAATATTTTTATTCAGTTCTTCCATTGTTCAGGAAGATAGGGATTAATACAGGCTAGAAAAATGACAGTCTGTTTTTGAAGAAAATAAATAGAGTTGCAAAGTGGCATCAGCACTCTTCATCCTAATTAGAACAACTGGCAGTAGTCCAGGCTTTTGTCTAGTTTCTTGGGTCAAAAGAGTTGAAATTACTTAAATGTATGTGCAAAATAAACATCACAGTTAATATCACAATGATTATCATATTTTTACACGTAATACATCATTATCTCTCATTATTTTTGAACTGGCATGATACAAGAGACATCAGGTGTTGTCACTGAGTTTAAACATGGCCTCTTTTGGGTTCGCAAAATATAAAAAATGTAATAATTGGTCTTACATCATGGTATTTATGCTTTTACCTTTATTGGTACAGGAATGGACTGCTTTAAAGCGGTAGCAAGAAAGAGAGATGGAAAACTAAATTATAACTTGATATATAGGAATAGAAGAGATGTAAAATAGTTTGCTCACATGCATTATTGCCTTGTATTATTCTCTCTAAACATAAAGCCTTCAGGCTGATTTTCAGTTGCCAGATGCAAACTCACACTTAATTTTGAGGTTGGAATGTCAAAAAGTATGAAAGTTATTTGTCTAACTTATGATCATCAGATGTTTTAAGTTACTGAAGGATATTTGAGTAATTCTTGGATCACAAAGATTGCCAGTCCAGGATGTGAATGGTCAGGACACCCTGCTTGCTTCTGCTGTGAACAATTCAGATTGCTTGCCCAGTTAAAGGAACTGATGTCTGTATCCAATCCAACAACAGATGGCATCATTTTTATATTTTTGCCAGCATTGATGTATCATATCACAGCAGATCTACGAGCAAAACTTTTAAATTGAATATATTGTGATATATATAGTGTGAAAGATTAATCATTTTATTATCTTGAATGATGTTTCAAATGACGAAGGAAAAAAAAGTCAATAGATCCTATAAACTAAACTTCACCATCAAAGCTCCTGGTATGGCTGAAATTTCATAGGCTGCACATATTTCACTGCAATATCTTTTTCCTGGAAATAAAGGTCTACACTCAATACTGATACCATTCTACTTTTGCCTTAGCTGTTCCTCATTTCTTAGCACCATCCCGGCCAAAACCAGTATTGCCACTCAGCCCAACTTCTGCATCACAGAATTCCTACATCTTCATCCTTGCTGTGGCCAGAACAACTGCTTGTAGGGACATCCTGTGGATAAAATCAGGAAATAATCTGGCGAAAGAACTTGAAAAAACCCAGAAGTTTCAGAATTCACATTAGTATGTGTACATGGTGCCCTCCTTTCCCAGGTAGTTCTGCTAACACAACAGATGGCTTCACACAGGGGGGACACAAAGGAATGAGCAACATGAAAACAGACAGCTTAGAGTAAGACACATATTTTTAATCTACCACTGAGTAATAAATTAGGATTTTAACTTGCATTTGGTTTTCTATAGTGCTGACTAATTCCCAGAACATCCTTAGGGAAAAAAAAAAAATGACCCTGAGTTCATTTGCACATGAATTCATTCCTATGCCACCTTCACATGAACAACATTTTCAAAGAAAAAGTAATATAAGGAAGAATCATCTCAGTTTCATGGGGTTTTGCTCTCTTTTATGTTTCCTGGATAATCAATGCTTGCATTTTCTGTGTAGATAAGTGTAGACATCACACCAAAATTCTGCTTAGTCAGACTGAAAGTCCACTATCTCAAGATTTTATCTGCAAGAGCAGCCAAAACCAGACAGCTAGTGGAGAATACAGACATGTAGTAACATTTATAAAAGTTAACACTGACTGAAGAACAGTCTTAGCTTTATTTTGTCAAACTCATTAAATTCCATCAGATATTCTGACGTTTTTCGTCTGTTGTATCAAGGAGACAAAGAAAAGAGACGTGTGCCAAGAGGTCAGTTGTTCCAGACCTTTATTGTAATACTTTTTCCCATAGAGGTAGTGAGACTTTGATTCCAAATACAGGCTGATTCACCTGCAACTGGGATAATAAAGGAAGCAGGAGGAGTGAGTTGGTATGTGGTAGAAACTTTACATGACTCGTAAGGAGGCTTGTATTCCTGCACTGACTGAGAATGAAGAGCTGGACTTCTCAAAGAACAAAGACAAGTGGGTATGGTTGCTAATTTGACCAAAGAGTACAACCAAAATTAAGACACATAGCTCATGTGATGGTGAAAAAATGTGCTACTCACTTGCCCAGAAATGTGCATAAACAATACAGAGTGGTTAATCCTTACCTAGTAAAGAATTCAAGGAGTTCCTTCTAGGCAGAACAAAGGTAAGCTGATGTGGTAACTTGGCAAGGAGGATGGTGTGGTTTATGTAAGATAAACATATCATACACTGTAACTTCTAACAGGTTTTTAGTTTGTGTGTCTTTTAAGCTGTCTTAGACAGGTGTAAATGCTAGCCTTTAGACAAACTCTATTGCAATAATGAAAGATGGAAGAAAAGTCGGAATTTCAAAGTACTGTGACTGTCCTGTAGGGCAGAAGTGACTATAAAGTCATACTGCAACTAAATTGCCCTGCTCTCACTGTTCCTAGAAAAATAGGAATAGTGTCAGGGTTTTCTATTACCTTAGTGTCAGAGCTGGAAACATTTGTCATGAGAAGCCATGTAAATACAAAAGACTGTGTTTGTGTTCTCATGTACAATACTGTGGAGGATTGTGCCCTGTAGGCAACAGGATCATTTCACAAGTAGAATAATCACATTCAAAAGCCAACATGACCCAAACTAGCTATATGTTTATAAATAATGCACATCTCATAATTTGCCCAAGCTTACAGGGCATCAGGCTACTAACCAGATGGAAAGGATTGGCTAGAAGTGAAAGCCACTCTGCAGAGCAGTAATGAATTCAATGAATTCAAAGACCACTGTATTAGTGACTGATTTCCTTTTTAAAGTTTCCATGGTCTATGAGGGCTCGCTGGCTAAAGGAAGTGACACATAATGAACAAAACTCTCTGTTTTGTTGGTATAGTGGAGTTGTAATTTTTTTTATTTAAGTTCTAGTCTGCTGCCAGCATAACCTTTCTGGGGATGGAGATATATTGTGCATGGGAAGACCGTGCTAAAAAATTACATATGACATGTTCAACATCTAATTTGTTGAGAAGGACATGTTCTCTGAGAAGTCTTTAGATATCTGTTTATGATACCCCAACAGGAATTAATAGAAACCCTAAAATATATGAAGGTACTTCCCTCCATTTCATTCTACAAATAGAAACTGCAGAGTAAATGTAAGCAATTTCCAGTCAAGACAGGTTCGGGTAGACAGGGTCCTTTGTCTTTAGTTCTCTCTTTTCTGAAACAAAATGAAGAGGCAGCCAGAAAACACTGCTTAATCCCTTCCAGCTAAACTTTCTTGGTCCTTTTTAGGAATAGCCTGATTCTTCTGTCTTGGGTCCAAGAACTGAATAATTTTAGCATGATGAGGCAAATTGCTCATAATGTCTGTGTTCTCAGTTTTGTGGCCTGGTGTTAGGGAAATTATAGTCATAAGTCTTATATGAAAACAGTTCAGCATCTTCATTAGCTCTTCATCAGTTCAAATGGAGCCCCTATAGGTACAGTTCTTTGAGTACCTGCTCTAACTTTTCTTTAATATATTGAAGGAAGTGGGTGCCTTAGCTTAGTACAGGCAACTGAAGACTTGTGATAACTTGTATATGTCAAAAAATACCAACCTGATATTTTTCTGATAAGCATATTTTCCTAAAATAAAAATTATTGAAAGTAATTCTTTCTGTTGTATCTACACAAATAGTCAGGCTTGGTGTATTTCATCTCTGTTTCAGACAAAAGAGCAGCTAAGTCACTAAACTGATTCATCTTTTAGTTGAAATGATCAACCAATGTATAAGTTGTCTTTAATTTCAACACTAAAAAGTTTTGTTGATTGTGAGAAATGCACTGTAAAGATGTTTCTTTCATGTATGATAAGCTAAGCATTTCTTAGATAGAAAACAAATCAGGAATTCTGAAACACATGATCAAACAGCTGTGGCCATCTATGGTTTTGCCAATTTGCAGTTGCTTGTGACCAGATCTCTGGTAGAAGTTGCACATGACAAATTCAACATACTTCACAGGTATGTACACAGGTCATGACTATAATATAGCTCAACTTTGTCAGCCACACTTTACAATAAAGGTTTGTCTTACAGAGCAACTGAAGTGCAAACACTTCTGTTTTCTGACTTTGCTACTGGAAAAAATATAGAAAGAATATTTGTCAGTTATGACCAGCACGATCATCTCAGCAGTTTTCAGTACCACTGAGCAAAAAGTGATACTGGGATCTTGCCAGTTCTTAAATTTAAACTGCATCTGTCTTTTGTTGCTGTTTGTAACTAGAAAGACACTTGAATTCAAATGCTTCTAGAAAGAGAAGGAACATGCATCTATTTGCAAACTCTTTTGTAAAGTTCTGAACAGACTTGCTGTTTGTTCTGTTTTAAAAAACATGTTATATATTGTTATGTAATGAGCTTCTCACCCAGCATTTTAATGACACTTAGTGATATATGTGATTTATGTGATGTATAAAAAATGCTGATGTTTGCTTTACCTTTTAGAAAACAATGCATATGCATTCAAGATCACTTGCTTCCAGGTTGTAAATTATTTGAAGTAGGTGATGTCAATTTTAACATATAGACCTCATCCTATTTCTTTCTGAACAATCAGCCTTTTCCAAATAGACTGTGATAACTGTTTTTCATCTCCTATATGAACCATTCCAACATGTTTTATTAATATAAGTGTGATTATAAATTTAGGAACATACTATACATAGATCCTTCTCAAAATAGGATCTAGTGTGTATTTCTATCTTTAGATGACGAGTCACAGAACCAACAGAATAGGTGCTTAAATATTCTTTTGCGTAGTTTTGGCAATCTGGTCTTAGTGTGAGATAATTTTTTGAAAAGAGACTCAGAGACTCAGGCCCTCATCTGTGAAATTTTGGAAGTTCCATTAACAGTAAACAAACACTGATAAATTCACATGCAATAACTTGCACTCTTATTTCTTTCCAGTAAGGCTTATCAGAAGAGTGAAAAACTCGAGTATAAATGTCTTTGAGATTCAATAATGTGCTAAATAATATTGGTCTTTTCAATAGTCTATCTTGTTTGCTTCAATAACAGACCCAAAGGAAGTGTGAGGCAGCCAGATGGCCAGAACACAACATTTTAAAAGGGAGAAAAAAAAATCTATGTGAGAAGAACAATGTATTCCTTCTTCATTCAGAAGATTTTTTTTTCCTGAAGGATGGAGAGCTGCCTGACTGGACATGTTGCATTAGATATGTCACTGTTTGCAGTGAATGTGAAATGTAGAGAGTTTCAATCAGCCAATGTTAGCCCACCAGTCACTCCAGACTCATTCTCTGTGAACTTAAGAGACATACATTGATCTGTAAACCTTTTGTTCGTGGCCTTCTTCCACCCCTC
>WEIV01010311.1:0-29772 GCA_013390005.1 Calyptomena viridis | reverse complement strand
GTCTTCTGGATGTGTATGATTTTGGGGGATAGGAGGGAAGGGCACAGGAGCAGATTTCATGTTGTTGCACTGCAGTGCTGGGCTCTGCTTCACCAGAGTGTAGTGTGTTGGAAACGTATTGATAGCCCACGTGCTCTGGTTTTTGATGCTAGACAGGAGGTCAGCTGCTCACTGAGTGAGGTTGTTAGACAGAGATGCAAAACCCCAAAACTATCTTATTAAATGTTTTGTTTGAAAATTGAAACTAAATAAGGAAAGTAACTTCAGTTTTGCTTCTTTGCATTTCCAGCATGCATTAGGTCATTGTTACATTAAGTTTCAGAGTGATTCTATGTGATCTTGAGAACTGAGGTGTTTTTATCCTCAGACAAGTACTTTCCTCTGAAACCATCTCTGTCTAGTTCAGCCTTTCTTTGAAAGCTGCAGGTGTGGTGTGCTCAGCATGCTGAGTGTGCATTTGTTCTTGGGGCTTTCTGCAGTCCCTGCTCAGGTTATTACAGCCTGACAGAAGTGAACAGAACCAGTGTCATTAACAGCGTTGATTGTGACACAGCATCCTCCTTGCTCGTCAGTTTGATTATTGAGGTGTCCCAACTAGGGGAGAACATCATTAGTCTTGAATTTTGTTGATGTAGCCACGACTATTTAGCTACACAAACATGCCTATTCCTGGCAAGCAGATGTCTGGAATACAGACTAAATATTTTTTGCGTATCCATGGCACTAAAAAGCTGATGTAATATTTAGCTTCCCTGCCTATGAATGAGACTCCCGACTCTATCAGTCTAGCCCTTGATAGACTGCTAAAAATAATGGAAAAATCAAATTGGGATCAGGAAATACATGGCTTGGCTGATCCCTGATTGTGGAAGAAATAATTCATTTTTGACTGTCTAATTTTTGAAATTTGATACCGAATTGGTTTGGGTTTCTACTTGGCTCATATCAAGTTTAAACAAAAAATGATAAATCAGAGAGATTTTTCTCTGGTTTTGGGGTCTTTGTGTCCTAGCTGGGAAGTTCAGATGGAGTTTAAAGTACTGCAGATTAGCACTGGCAACCACTGGGATGCTGAATTCCATTCAATTCTGCTCTTTTTTTTAATTCAAAAATGTGTTTCATGTACGGGAAAAAAATGTGATGCATAAAATTTAATATGAGAAGATGATGGCAAGAAAAAGCAAAATATATGTATGCTAGGGAAGGGAGGATAATCTTCATTATAGTAAGGAGGCCATCAACTTGGAGTTACTTGGTACACTTTGGAAAATAGATTTCTGTTTAAATAGTTTTTTCATCTGCAGTTACTTAACCTGTTGGGTTTTCTGAGTACCACATTAGGATTCCGCAGTGTGCAGAACATAGGGCATAAAAAACATTTCTCTCTAGCTGTGTGGCTGGATTTTATTGAAGATGCAGTAATTCAAAAATAAAGATCTCAAAGTATCAACAGGTGAAACATAAGAGCAAAACTATCTATTCATGCAGCAAACTTTTGTGCCTCCATGTGTTGCTTTGATGGTTTAAACTGCTGCTTTCCCACAGATTGATGGGTTTTTACATTACTCAGTCAGCACTTGGATGTGACCTTTCTGTAACAAGTGTTTACAATATTGTTGTAAACAAATCTCAAAAGTAGTTCTGACTGTTGCAGTATAGAGGACTTTTTCAGAATTCAACACAATTTAGTGCAGTTCTAGCATTTCATTAAATGTGATTATATCTCTTAGAAAATGGTTATCAATAGCCACAAAATATATATATAAAGTGTATATATATAAAAATAGTTCTGGATAACAAGTAAGGTTTTGAATAAGATGGAAACCAGTTGATTTTTATTTGCGATGAACAATATGGTTGTAGTGTGAAAAGTTTGTTTACTTTTTGGGAGAGACTGATGAATCCAGCATTAAGGGCTTGCACATCCTCAGCATTCTCAGAAATAGTACACTATAGATTTCTGTTTGATTTCTCTGATTCTACTTAAATTTACATAAGGAAACTGGAATAAATGTTGCATTCAAATGTTTTAAAAATTAATTAATTCATGACAATGTATGTAAATTTAAAGATGTAACGCATACTAGTCTTCATTTTTATAATTGCGTACTGATAGAACTTTTAATATGTTTTGGTATTAACTTTTTATATCAACGCTGTCATTTTGTCTCTCGTCTGTGTGGCTTTTGTTGATCAAGATGATGCTACTTCGGACAGCTACCCTCAAACCATGGGACTGGTAAGAATAAAATAGGATTTTTATTATATTGTTTTTTCAAGTGTGAGAAATATTGCATCTTTAATAGTAATTCTTTTTGGAGAAAAGAATTACACTTGAGTAACAAGACAGCAAGCTTGCTTACTTCTCTTGCTTGTCCTACAATGAGTAACAGCCTCTATAAACTTGACATACAAGTTGCTTGTCTTTGAATATAGGGATAGCCTGATTCTTTAACTCCCTTTTATATTCATTGGCACTTGTTTTATATACATATATAAAATGATATGTGAATGTATATACATTCATTATTTTACATTCATATATTTGATTGCTGCTGTGGGGGGAGAATTAATAGAAAAAGGTAAACCAGAAGCAGTTGCTCTGAATTCGGACAATTTTAAGTGACTTGGCAGTCAAGAATTAAATCTGTTGTCTCAGATGGGGCGTTTATTTTCTGACTTGGTGAGAAGAGCAGAATAAAGTGGTATCAAATTGGAATTTTGTACCCAAACTAAAGAAAACCAGAGTTCAATTGTGTTCTGTGGTAATGTGAAACCACACAAAATAGGAGCAAGGGCAAAGGCATTAACCTTGAGGATAATGCTGTAACTAAATGCAGAAATGAAACAGGTTTTCATTTAAAAAAATAATCATCTTAATGCACTTTATAGTTATAATTTATTGTCCAAAGTTCTCATTCAGAGTAATGCTTTGCAGTAAAGGATTTGTTTTCTCTCCTTCTGTTTCCTCTGATAGTTTCTACTGCTTTGGTTTTAGAGTGGCTTTCAACATAAATTATTCCACAGGAGAATTTCTGTAACAAATGGTTGCAACTATGAAGTGCACTAGGAGTATTGGTCTGAGTGCTTGCTATTACGATGAAGAAATTTGTTATTTTAATGCTTTAATGTCAAAGATTATATGTGGTGGGATAAGTGAAACATAAGGAATAATTCTTCATTTGATCAATACTTCAAACAAACCCTGAGTGCGAAGCTCCCTTCTGGCACTGACTGCTCTGAAACTCCTGAGGAGAGACAACGATCTCTTTCCTGATGGAAGTGTCTGTGTTGCACTAATCACCACAGCAGCTGCTGTGTGTAGGCAATTTCAGCAAATGGGAGTGCAACAGAAAAGTAAAAAAAACCTTAATGCTTGAAGAAAATATGAGTTACTGGGTTTTTAGAAACATAAAGAATAGCAGAATATAACACTGTAGAGCTGCTCTTTAGTTTGCAGAGGTTTGTCAATTAATTTACATTAATTGTAATTTGACTGCAGAAATATATTGAGGCCTCTGAATTTCTGTCTTCTGTTTCACTTTTGTAGTTCAGGAATGAATCTAATGAATTCTTGAAAAATTCACTGTTGGAATCAGATAGCGCTTTTATTGGTGAGTTTCTGCCTCCCCTTAACCAGGTTGTGAGTGTTCAAACATGTTATTTAACCTAATGCTGTGTCTCTGAAAGGATTATTACTGTTTTAAAAGTTGCAGTGGTTGTAGCTATGGTGATTGGTTTAAAGTATTAGAAAATTATGCCTTCAAATTAAAATACAACAGATTTATGTAGATCACACCTAGAATTAATGATGCTGTCTTACACCACTTTACTTCTTTTCATGAGAAAGCGTCTTTCTCTGCCCTTCACACCTTGTCTGGCCTGTTAGTTTTGTCAAGGAGCTTTTTTTTGACTTCTCCCCAGCTTTGGATAAGGAAAAGCTAATATTTGTTCAGCAAATGTGTTACAGTGGTAGAGTATGCAGTGTTCTTCTGTTGTTCTGCAGCAAATAAAGTAATTTATTGGCAATCACAGCTTACAACTGCAAGCTGTCTCCAGTGAAATATAAAAGTCTTAGACAGTCAGTGATTCTTTTCATGGTTATTCTTTTACAAGCATGCTTGAGTATGATTATATGGGTGTTCTAGTGAATCTTTGTAAATTAATTACTTTTCTGTTGTTCACATATTATTTTGTTTCACTTGCAACATCATACTTGTAAAGATTTTCACTTCATCGTCTGAAGTAGATGATTTTTAATTTTAAGATTTTGTGTAGAGGACTGCCTCATATTGTCTTATGTGTCCTTGTTCAGCCTTCATATGCATGTATGGAAAAGTGCTGTTTTATTTGTTTATTTCCAGTCACTACAAAATAGTAAGGCGAGGAAAAACCCAACCAGCTCAGGACTCTACACATTATTTTCCATTAGCAGCCATTACAGTATCTTGAGATTTCCTTCAGTCCTCTATGGGAGATCATGTTACAGGGTTTTTATTCTTTGCTGTTGGGGAGGTGCAGTGGAGTCCTGCAATACTTCTTAGTGAAAGTAGGTGATAAAGTCATGATTATTGGTTTTGGTTAAGAGCAGAATTTTTTGTTTGAAATGTATTCAAGCTTATTCTGTTAACATGCAAGTCCTGGAGTAGAGGGTAGAACCTGGTATTGGGAAGGGCACAGGGTGGGGCTTTCAGCCTTGTTCGGTGCATTTGGTACTATTGTAGCAATACCTTCTTTTTCAGGTTGGGAATAATAGAGCTCGAATGGTGAAAGGGTGCCTTAGGAGAGCCTATCAGTCTAGAATGTGGCCAAATATCCCCTCTCTAAAAGTAGCCAGGATGGGCTCATGGAATACAAGACAAAGGGCAGACATGCAGTACTTTTCCAGCTCCCAGTGGCTTGTAGCTTGGAGGCTTCCCAAGTCAGTTGCTGTGTGATTGCATTTAATAAGTCTTGCTAAGCTGGGTCTGTAATAGGTTGTCTTTCATGAATCAGAATGAGTGTTTTTAAATCCTTCTAATTATTTTCCATCAGCAGTATTGTGAGAATACCCACGCTGTGCCTTCTATGACATGTGGACTGTGTCATCTGGTCTGAATCTGCTGGTCATGTAATGGGGTGCTCTTGATTTTATTCATCACTTTCACAAGGTTCATGATTTTCGTCCTCTCACCCTATTCCTTATTCTCCCCATCCAGCTGGTATTTGCAGCTTAGCGAGGTGATGGAGTTAACCTGTGATATTATTTATTCCTCCCCTTTTTTTCCCCTTTCATTCCCAGATCATTTATGACTGTTGTGAAAACCAATACTGAGCTGTAGGAACTTACTAAAACTTTGTTATCTTTTGCATTATTTGGGCTTTATAAATGGCTATTAAAATTCTGAATATGAATCTAGTGACCTCCATCTGGGAAATGAAAAATAAGAACTATCATTATCTGTGGGCTGCCTTCTCTGTGAATTGTGCTGCTCACATTATCCAAGGGTCTTTTGTGAAATACCTAGGGTGTATTTTAACAATGTTTTTCATTTCCTAAGAAGACTGTAACACTGCCCTTTCTTTTGGTTGGGGTCCTTTTGACATGAGTTTAAAATCCAACTCAATTTTGGCATCTATTATGTCAGCATTACAAATGAATTTGTCTTTATCTCTTAGGGCTTGGAAATTTTACGAATAAAGGGGTTTGTCAGTTTCTTTTTCCCCTTTATTTTGACTCATTGGAATTCCTCGTTGTTACTGCAGTGATTTGAAGGCATGTGTGTACCAGTATCTGAACAATAGATGCTTACAGGAACAGATAGCGTCTGAAACTGATGACACACTAATGGTCTGAATAAATTCTGCTTTATGATAAATTCACATGGTTAAACTATTTTTTATAGTATGAGTAATAGCACTATTTTGAATATAATGATGTTCAACTGCTCTTGTAGCTGGAATTCTGATAAGTGGACTGCTAGCCATATACCATCTCAAAATTAAAAAATTAATTTCAAAATTAAGCTGTGATTTGTGAAAGAACATGAGTACCTTTGGTGAAACTGGAGGAGGGAAAAGAGGAGAGGAAAAGAAAATCTTTATTTCTGGGGAAAAACCGGCTGGTAATATAAAAGAATTTTTAAGAAGATCTCCGTTTGTTTCTCTGAACTTCCTTGATAGCAATCAAATTAATTTTTCAAACTGAAATATTTCAGTTTTCAACCAAAATAATTGTTACTTTTAGAATTTACAGACACTTATCTTTTTAATTTTTTTAACTTTGTGTCATGCTAGACTAAGGACCTTTCCAAAAGACCTTTCATTATCACAAAGAGTAGTTGGTGGTAATGGATTCTGTGCTGGTTTTCTTGTGTGAAATCCTTTCTTTTTCTGGGATGCTCGGTTCCTGAAGGTGCCAGAGGGCCTGAACTAGGAATCCAAGCCCACTGTTTGCACCAAGCAGCAAAGCCATAAACCAGCCCCCAGGCACTGGTTACTGGTCCTGGGGAAAAAAAATGGACCTGTTGAAAGAGTTTGTATTTGGAGTAGTTTCCAGAATCAGCAAAAAAAGGGGAAATGGACGAAACAAGTGTGAAGCAGGCACATCACCTTAGGTTCATTGATATTACAAAAATAAGATTAAATCCCCCCTACTGTAATATGATACAGGTATGATAAAAAAATGTAGTTATTTATTTTTGTATTAACAGATTCTAACAGTTTGTTACATGAAAAGGCTGAGATATGACCAAGGCTGTGTGATGAATATATAGATTATATTCTGTGTAACACTGTCATTCTGTGTAATGTTGTTATATATTCTGTGTAATGTATTTACAAACATGATTTATTACCTGCTTTATGACTCTGGTTTGCCCCATGTTCTCTCTTTCAAGCAGAGATACTCATTTGAGTACTCATTTTCTTTGAAGGTCTAGGTATAAACAAGATTTGGTAAAGTGAGGTGGATAGTGGATTTGCAGGATGTGAAATGCCTTATCCTCTATGCAAGAGATACCTTGATATATATCATAGAATCACAGAATGGTTTGTGTTGGAAGGGATGTTAAAGATCATGTTGTTCCAACCCTCCTGCCCTGGGCAGGGTCACCTTCCACTAGACCAGGTGGTTCAGGGCCCCATCCAGCCTGGCCTTGAACACTTCTGGGGATGGGGAGTCCACAACCTCTCTGGACCACCAGTTCCTGGTATTTCTCAAGATATTTCTGACCTTTACTTGAAGTTCATCACTTTCTGCCATTGTGGTACCGTGTTGTCTGAATCTGAATTATCCCTGGCTTCCTGCAAGATGTCCTAATGAATACATTCCTGTGACTCCTGTGATGAACTCACATACAGTGTATCGGCCCATTTCAAAATATAAACAAGTTTGAGCATTGTCTAGTATTTTGATTTCTTTGAAAATGATTTTACTTGTTTTTCCAGGTGCTAATGGGGAAACATTTCCTGCCTTAGAGGAAGTTATTTTATTACCACAGCCTCCACCTTCCGCAAGGGAGAGGAGACGACTAAAGCAGAAAGCTTTGGAGTGTGCTGTACGTATGAGAACTGGATTGGCTTAAATATGAAAGTGGACCACAGATCTAGTGTCAGACAGTTCCTGTGGTTCTACAGTGACTCAGTGTTATGGCTCCAGAGAGAGCATATGTGTAGCTGTTTGCCCTTTTAAAAAGGAACCTGTTTAACTGAAGGAACTGTGCCTTTTTGAATTTTCAGCGGGAGGAAGTTCCAGCAGCCCAGACACCGCTGCCACAGCCTGACAGCTTCAGTTTGCACTCAAACTTCAGCTTGGATGTTGATCAGTTGAAAGGCAAGAATGAAGAACGATTGCACAGACTGACTGAGCTCCAGCAGAAATCTTCTTACTTGGGTATGCTCTGTGTGGTAGAGATGATGTAGTGAATACTAGTTAATTCCAATAATTAGAGGAACAAATAATAAGAGGCTGCATGTAGTAGAACAGTGAGCAACTGGATCAAACATAGGAATTATTTGTAGAGCTCTGTAGCTTCTGCAAAGCGTTCCCCAGCAAACCTCAACACAACTTGTTTAGAGTAAGGTTAGGGTAGGGTAGGAGTAAAAGATGCTCAAATGACTGTCTGATCAGCCTTTCCTGTCTGTACTACTACAACGTGTTACTGCTGGCAGTAGGATGGGGATATTCAGCTGCACAGATGAAATATTAGTGGAAAGAAATGAAACGCCTGAGTGATGAATGGTGATGAGGTGCCTGTGTGAGTTTATTGGCATTCCTGGGAATCAGATGTCTGTGGCCCAACCAGCATGAAGATATGCCAGAAAATTGGGTATGATGAAGTACTTCAGTTTCTAGTTTATTTCATTTTCTAGTGGTTTGATAATATAAGTGTTCATTCAGTATTTGAGGTTGATATTGATACTTTTTTCATTATACTCATACTTGAATTCATTCCATGTGTCTTGTGATCATATAATGCCTCAGACTTTGGGAGATGTCTTGGATCTTCTCCATAGGCTGACTGCCCGATCTCTTACATCCCCTTTGTGTGTGAAGTACCAATCATGGCAACCATTAATGGCCTTTAATTTCTCACATGGATGGTGACCCAGATTGTTTCATATGAGTCTGGAGTCTCCCTTTTTTTAGAAGGTGATTGCTGTGCTGATAGGGCAGTTCCAGTATCAGCATCCTTTTTATAAACTTAACGAGAGTACAGATGCTGGCAGTATTTTAGATTCTGTTGCTATGGGTACTCCTAGAAGCACTTCAATTTTTTGTTTGTTTGTTTTAACCATCTCACTGTGATTTTTAAGTCACTAAAAAAACCCCATTCATATTCATTTTTTCTGTAATCTAAATGAGTGTGTTACTAATCTTATTCTACCCAGATATTTTTGCTATGTGAACTTCTCGGTGCTTATTCTCTTTTATAATTTCACCTCATATGATATGAACTACACTTTTTGTTTGCCTTCTGTTTGTTTCCAGCACTGTCTCCAGAGCTTCAGCCTTTAGATATATGTAATTTGTATGTATGTATATATTTATATGTCTGTATGTAGCTTGTTCTTTGGAACACATGGGGACCATCACTCATCCTTAGCATATGTGCCTCTTGGAGAGGTGGCAAGAGACCCTCTTGCTCAGCTGTGGTTGTTCAGGCTGCACTGCTGCCTGCCTTCCTGTTCTCTCCTCATGCTCAGGGACATTACAGAAAACAATGAGTGAAGCCAAGTGGGTTTATTCCTTTTCTGTAACAGTTTGATAGAACCCTGGTGGCATTCTCTTGCTTTCCTAGCAGCTAGGATTGTTATTTCTTCTCTGCCCTCAGAGACACTCCTGAGAGAAAACAAATCTGTCAAATATCTAACTAAGGAAATGTAACTGGTTATCTTCTTCCCTTTAAATGATCAGAGATGGCAATTTACAGGCTCTGATAAATTCTAAGAGCTGATCCTGTTGGCTCAGTAAGGAGGTTGTGTCCACAACAATTTACTCTCCCCTAAAGCACAGATGTGGGAATCCTAAAGCCAAGCTAATATTGTTTCCTTAGTTGAAAAATTAGAAAATAGTAGCCAGGCTTCCTCCCCTATTTTCACCCACCCAAAAAAAGCCATTCCCAACAACACAGACCTGGTGAATACTTAGGGCAATGGAGTCAGCAGGTACTCTCTCCCATGAGGAGGGTGTGTGTGTTCCTCTGGGACACATTAGGTATGTGGCTGAGACCATGCCATATGAAAGAGAAGCTGCCTAAGTTGCTTGAGAGTATTTAGGCATTCCTCTGTGCCTTTATGTAAAGGAAGGCCAGAGCCTGCAGTGATCTATGGAAAGCAGCAGCACTGGTTCCTGGTAAGACAAACACCTGATGTCCAATCGAGGGCACCAAAGGAGTTTGTTCTCACTGAGGGGCAGGATGTGCTGCAGTTGGTGCGTTGCAGGAGTCCAGACACCACTCAATTTCTAAATACTGTTTCATTGAAAGGAAAGAGCTCTGCCTATCCCCAGCCTTCAGATACAAACTGAACTATCAGCTAGAAGCTCCAAAGAAAATTCTCTGTGTGTCCCAATTAAGAGCAGTTTTTTGTGGAGTACAGAGAGTTGAAATTCACGATGAAACAAGTTTTGCACTGTAGCTGATATAAGGTGCTTTCTAAAAGCAGCACCAAGTGAGTCTGATAGGGTGTTGTGCACCATGATCTTATCTCTGGCAAAACAGTTGTTCCTGCCTTTGACATCTGGGAGATCTAAAGGCTTTGACTTTAAAGGCAGTAATAGTTTAGTGTGACTCAGATTTAAAGAGGAAAACCTTGCAATTTTCAGTTGTTTTAGGTGTGTGGGAGGGGGCGTTGCATAATTTTTTGTTTATATATGTAAAATATTGTGAAGCCAAAAACTGAACAGCACAGAGAAGTTTATACATTTGTATCCTTTAATACATAGTAAAAATCTGTGTTGTTTGATAATCCCCACTAAGAACTCTGGTATTAGGTATGTATGATTGCTGATAGCATTGAAACAAGTAAGAGTAGAGTTCAGAGCGATAATGCCCCAAATTCAGAGGCAAGGCAGTTCTTGTTTTTTGTTTGGTGGGGTTTTTTTGTAGCTGGAACATCATGATTTATCCAGGTTCAGTGGCGTTGCCTTGAGGTTCTGAGCTGTGGTGGACTCTGGTACAGACTCATTTGCATTTACACTGTTAACCTGTGCTAAAGTTCTTCCCAAGTTCTCTCCTAGGAGACTGTACAAGAGTGCGAGGCCGTGCCACTGTAATTTAATGACCTTTTTACGTGCCATTTTTAGGCATATGTGCACTGAGAGATTTTACTTCTTGCTGAAAGAGGTGCTTTTGGAAAAGCCAGAACCGTCTACTGGGTACATCCACCTTTGCCTGTATCACCCCCTTGTTGATCTGGCGGTGGGGACATGGAGCTGTTGGGGCCCAGTTCCCCGAATATGAACAAATGGGTGTCAGTTAGAAACAAATGTGATTTAAAAGCGTTATTTATGCATTTTTTGCAGACAAGCCTGAGCTCAGTGGTGTGGTAAGATGTGATAAGCTTCCATCCCCTTTAACGTGTGTGTGTTGCTCTGCTCCTGTCTCAGGTGATGACGTTTCCTTAGGAGACGTGGATGACCTCCTGAGGCGCGCCCTGTCCCACGCGGGCAGACGCCCCAGTTCTGTCGACACGGTCGCGACGGAGCCCTGGCTGCGACCGGGAACCTCGGACACGCTGCAGAGATGTGCGGCTGAACAGTCGAGCCCCGCAAAGCTTCCAGCGGACAGGAGGCTCCCGCTGGGGTGGCAGGGCCTCTCCACAGCGCACGGCTGAGCCCAACCCCCGGGGACCGGCCGTGCCTCGCGGCTGAGGAGGGACCGTCCCGCACTACTGCACTTTCCAGGGTCTCTGGGAGGGATAGTTCTCCATCAGTAATGTACATAGCGTGGACCTCTGTGTGTGTGTGTGTGTAATTTAAAATAGCAATAATAAAGAATGAGACAGTGCAGTGTAACCGAGATGTAACACAGGGATGTTTTCTATTTCATGGTCTGAGGAGGGGAGGAAAGGCTTGGCAGCTTTTGCACTTTTTATACAACTCAAGTTTCAGCCTCAGAGCCGGACTTGACTTACCACAAAAACAGTGTGATGTATGTATGAATTTGGTATGAAATCCAAGTTACTTTTTAGCTTTATAGTCAAACTTCAAAACTCTCTGGAACTAGAGTAACCCAGCAGCAGAGGGGCATTAGGTTTTTACTAAGAGTAAGTAACTCAGAGAAGGACCCTTGCTTTTGATACATCCTACATGAAAGCACAGCAAACATTTTCATGAAAATGTTACTATTAGCAATGTGTCTTATCTTCCCTAACTTGTTATGTGCTGAAAATACAGATATTGTTGACTATATTTATGTTTCTGATTGAAGAGTTAATAAAGTATTTTGTTACTAAAATTATTTTTGTTACACAAAATGTGAAAGCAGACTGCAATTTTCTCAATTTATCATTTGCTTCAGCTTACACAGCCCAGCCCTTCAAAGTTGCTTACTTCACCTCTACCATGGCCTGAAACCACTGAATTTAACCTCACTGCTCAACAACCTTTAGCACCCTGAATTAATTACACTCTTCCTTACAGCTATGCCTCCCCTGGGCACTCAGTCTGCTACTCTGCATAGTCTGGGTGCTTCATCTCCAAAAGTTCACCTGGTGGCAGGGCCCTTTTTGGCTTCTTAAATTTTTTTAACTTTTTATCATGACATCCTCACCTGCAAAATAAATGTATCTCCACAGTGGTTTCAGATGTAAACATTGCCCAAGAAACCAAAAATATGCAGCCCAAGAGGAAAGGCTATACAATTACAATAAATTAAAATAACCTCAATTCTCCCCCTTCTGACACTGGTAAATGCAATTTGGTTTAGTTCCATCCCAATTAACATTACAAGCAAACTCCAAATCACAGGTCATGGCATTTAATTTTCTTCTCTGGCTTTTCCAGAGCTATTTTCATCAAACTGCTTATTTGGAACCCACTGTGAAGGGCTATCAGAGATTCATTCCTCTGTGAGAGGAGGCTCCCTCACCACCTGAGTCCTCGCACCTCTCTGTGCGAGTCGTGAGTTTCGCAGGAACACACTGCAGAACAATTCCCCTTTTACTCACCAAATCAAAGACACTGACAAAGCTGAGCTGGCTGATGTGTTCTGTCGCAGCAGGCAGTGGAACTGTAATCCCAGCCTTTCCCTCCTGCCCACCCTTACTCCAGTGTCTGTATTTTAATCCCCAGAAAGCAAAGCACAGCATTTGAGTTTCTCCCTGTGCAGCACTAGAGGGTTAATTTGACCAGTTCAACCACAAACGCTTTTATTCTCCTCCCCACCTCCCCCTTTTTTAAACTTCATATTCTTTTCCCCCCCTGTATTTGTCTCTAACAGCGAGAAGACACATCACAGTCAACCAAAGGGCACCCACCTTTCTGCCCCCAGGGGGTGAGATTTGCTCCTTGGAAACAGAAGCATGAGAGGCAAAGCAGACAAGTAGCTGTGGATTAGACTGGGTTTGATTGCACTGATGAAAGAGTTCAAAAACTTTATTGACCTATAACCTGATTAGAATATGCCAGATGAGAACCAAATATTGTACAGAAAGTTGTACAGAATTTTTTTTACATAGAAAACTTTACATATCTGTACCATATACATTTTGTCCATCTGAAAAAAATTTCTACATCCATTGTAATACAGAATGCTTGACAATCTCATCTGTTAACCATCAGAGCACAATTCACAGTATGAATACATTTCCAATAAATTTAACCATCCCCAAACCATGCCAGATTTGTTACTTGAATATATTCAACATTAAATTCTGTACATAAGAGTGAAATCTACATCAAACAAAAAACATCTGACAGCAGACACAACCTAGACTTGTTTGCAGTGATTCAAGTTCCAGTCCTTGAAGGATCATCCTTTCAATGGCTCGTTATATTTAAAAGCCCTAAAACAAGTATATTACAGGTAGTTATGTCAGTTGTGATATTTCTACCGCTGTTCTCGACAAAAGTCGGCAACAATAACTTCTGGGCTACAATGAAACAGAACCAAACAAAAAAAGAGGAAGAAAAATCACAACCCCCCCAAAAAACCCAACAAAAAAACAACAACCCAAACTTCTAGTGCATTTGGTAAAAGAGTAAGAGTTATGGGCTTTCAGCAAATCAATAATACAGAAATAAAACAATTTGGGAAGAACTGTATAGTGTTAAAGAGTTTATATTACAGACCTGCATCTCTGTACATTTTCACAGAAGGATGATCACCCATGTCTCAGACAGCCTGAGTGTGCAAAAATCTTAGAATATCAGACATAGTTGCTAAATATCTTTTGAACATGAACAATAATCTCCATTTTCTTTTCACTATAAACATTTTATCCTTCAAAATACAGCTCTCCTGAGTTGTACTTCTTGCAGAAGCTCAAACCTTTACATATATATGTTTCTTTGGGTACAATTTACTTCCACACCCGCCACAAACATCTGTTGCTATACTGCTGTCTAGGACAGTAAAGGATGCTGCAGCCCGTGCTGACAAGGGGACTGTGCTAAAAACTGGCTTTGTGCTCAGCATGAGCCAGGGAAGAGAAACCGATAGAGATAATCCGTCAGGAAATAAAGGGACCGGAGTGTTGCAAGCCTTAATTACAGTTGTAAGTTAACCCTTGGATACATGTTGCCATACAAAGAAATCATTTTTATGGATATCCAGACAGAATGGCTCAGCTACCTGGTCCTTGTATTTAGCTGAGGAATATAAACTGTTAAACAGTGTCACAATCTTCTACTGCTTGCTTATTCCAGACTCTTGTTCTGGTGGTTGGGATATCTGGAAAACGACGCCAATCCGCAGGAAAAACCTCCGCAAAACAGCTCGAAGCTCAGGGATAAGGTCAAACTGCATTATTTCACACAGCAGAGGATAGTAGAAAGAGGCATGAGCCTTGAACTGTGGAAAAAACAAAGTTACTCTATCATGCATCTAATACACCTCAGAAAGCACATTGCAGGATACGAATTTTAAATACTCTTCCAAATCAAGCTGAGAAACGGACAAAGTGAGAAGCAGAAACATCTTTATAACTGATGATAGCAGTGCTAGAAATACAGCTGTGACAGCTGTGATGTACTCTGACAGATGCTAACGAGCTACACACAGCTCCTTACTAATGCTTGTGTTTCAAGAGGAAATACCTTTCTATTATCAGTCTTTTATTGTAGTTGGCTCCTTTCACTTAAATATTTCAGCCAAGTTTTGTTAGAAACAAAGGGAGATCTAAATATGGGTTTATTTACTGCAGAATTGCTTTGGAGAAGGTCAAGGTGATGTACATGTAGCACTGGGGGCAGAAACAGGAGCTAATTCTTTGAATAAAATACCACCATTAATCCTATTCCTCATCAGGAGAGGGATAAAAGTAACTTAAAACACAGTTCTAAAGGATTCTAGCATCTTTCAACTTTTCTCAGACACGTTTTATTTTATCACTCACTGCACCTTCACACTGAATTATTACTGCCAGTATCTGTCAAGTGCCATTTGACTGTACATTGCCTCAACAAAAGAGTGTCTACAGAGCAGCAGGAGCTTTTAAAGTCAAGTCTGTAACTGTGTGTAAAGAACCAGACTGGAACAATCTCTTACTTGTAAACATCACCTGAAACACCATTCCAAACAGTTACTTACCCTTTCATCACTTATCTTCAGGACTTTAGTCAAAAATAAGAGTAAAAGGTTAGTCCAGGCTTCCCGATGACTTTCTGATGTAAGAGTGAGGAAATAACTCAGAGCCTCACTGCAGACACTAGAGAGAAAATACATAAAAACTAGTAACTCATGTTTCATTCTGAGCTCTACTGCAGAGAGGGAGCTTTGGCTTTGCAACTAAAAACAGTAGAGCCCTGGTATATTTTATCATTTAGCATCATTTTATGAAAGCCACTCTAAGCTTGATTAGAGACAGAAGGCAGCGATTTTGTTCACCTTAAACCCAAAGTCCTACTACTTCAGGAATAAATAAGCTGACAAAATGTGATTATGCTGTTTGTGTATTTGAAGTGCATCAAGTGCTCTCTGAGAGGTATCAAAATGCATGTGATAAAATGCTAGGTAGGCTTTAAGAACCTATCTCATGCTGATGTAACCAGGTATTTCAGTTCTGCTTCCTGGTCTGTGAACCTTGAAGTCTGAGCCTTAAGTGTTACTGTCATGGTTTTAAGCCCTCTCTTATTCCAACACTTCCTTGAAAAACTTTGTAAACAAGAAACATTCAGGTGAACCTTAGCATTCACAGTAATGAATAACCAAAAAGCCAAAAGCCTCTGTATGTGCACAAGGCTGTTCAAGACCAATGTCCATTTCTGCAGATGAGGACAGTGTCAATTCCCTAGAACACCTGAGGTTACTGAAAGAAAAAAACCCAAGGGTTAGGTGATAGTTGCTTTCCTTTTTGAAGAGGAGCTGTAACAAGCCCCCACTCACACACGATAAAAAAGGTGACAAAACCTGTGTTCTCTCCTGCAAAACACGTCGTGAGAACAAAAAGCAGAGACAGCATCAGTAGCTGGAGGCACAGCACCCTCCCTAGCACGTAACCCAGTACTAGCTGTGACCACCACCACACCCGTTAGCTCTAGGAAGTTTATTGTAAACAGAGAAGGTCTATCCTTTTAAATAAAAACCCCAGAAATTACATCAACAGGTTCAGCTACATGGCCCTTACTTCAGCAGTCTTTGCTGGACTTCCCCCCAGGCGCTGGTACGGCTCTCGTCCGTGTACATGCGGAACAGAATGCGCAGCCCACAGGCCAGGCTGCTCGTCTCCTGCTTCAGCAGGTTCGGCTTGGATTTGCCTTTGAAACCTAGAGAAATTCCAAGCATCCATTTAGATTTTTGGTTCAGCTGACATTCTTCCTTGCAGTCCCTCATTTTTCCTTCTAAGCTTCTTCTGCAGATAGCGTGTTAGAGGAATGACCTTGGACAATTAATTTCTCGTGCCATTAAGTACAATGAAGCACTGCTACAAAGTAACCTATTTATATAGGCCACAAGTGTCTTTGGCACCTGTTTTTGCATAAGCTTCCAATTAGCAATGAAACCTGTGTTTGTGCCTGCAGCTTCCAAGCATGGGAGTCACACTACACCCAGCTGTAACCCAGTGAAAGCATAAATTTTAGGAAATCAGATATTTGCACCTGCACAGATGAGGTCTTCTCCTCTTAAGAATCCCAGGGTTATAGGCTAAAGCCTGATACTCAAATTTTCACATTCAAAGCACAGTAGCACCCAGTCACAAAGTATTTCTCCAAGGTGACTGACTCACCTGCTTTCCAGAGAGCAGTTCTTTGCTCATTGTTTGAATTAAATGCTTTAGCAAATCTGTGAGATTCTAGCAGACAATCCAGAAGTTTAAAAAGCTGCTGTGATGTTAGAAAACGATACATCCCTTGATCTTGTGTATCAACATGGACATCAAAGTCTACTGCATCTCTCTATTAAAAACAAGTTAAAAAAAAAAGGATTTTAAGTAAAAATTCACAACTGTCTTTAGCAAGCTCCTGTGGTAACTCAGTCCTACCCTGTTGACATCTGTGCTTGTTTTTAAACTTAAAACTGTATTAAAAATTGTATCCACATCCCAGTTACATAAATCCTTCCGATCCATGTATGTTTTTATCTGAACAGTGTTGCCCTGGGACAGCACATGCAATTTAATGCAAGTTGTAAAAGATCTCAACAGTCTGGTGGAAGTTCTCTAAAGCACATCTAAAAACTGTAAATTAGCAAGTGTTACAGGAGTTTATGAAACCGTATCCACTAGAGGAAAAGCTGTTAAAAAGAGAGATACCTATCAGTTCTACTCACTTGTGCTGCTGCTAAATTCTCTGCATCCTCCTTTTTGCTAGTTGCTGGGAAGAACACAATGTTGTCAATTGTCTGAATGAGTTCCAGCTGTACAACACACTTGATCAAAAGAGCAGCAAATAACTTCTGTTCTGGAAATTCTTTAAAGGAAAGAAAAAGAAAACTACCTGTTAACTAGGGAACTGCAATTCTTTTTTATTTTTTTGAGGATAAGTTGAAGAACAGTTTAACTTCAAGTAAATTCATAAACCAAACCTTGAATTCACCTGTCTGAATTACTAAAACCATGACTGATGACCATGTTAACAATTGGCATATCTTAAAAAATTATTTCCTGAAATCATCTGTGATATATTGGATAAATATTCAATGTTACCTAAAAAATCACCAAAATGAGTGACTGGGATCTTGGCATCAGTGCAATAGCAAGAACCTGGGGCTGAGGCTGTGCACAGGCAGGAGGCTCAGGACAGCACTGGTATCATTGCTTGTTTGCACTTGTAGCAAGTACCCATACCACCAGACATGAGAATTTAAGTACTAACACATAACTCTGCACAAGTATCTTAAGGATTTCATATACTCTCTTCAAATCATAGACAGAGTTCTACAGCTAGATTCTACAGCTGTATTTTAAGCCACAACTCCTGTTGCTTTGTGTACTGAAAGATCTTTGCTCCTAAGAAAAAAAAAATTACTCATTTACATTGCATTGTAAGGAGAACACTATTTTTAATATTTTGCTTTGGGTAAACAGCCTGCAAAAGTTAGCAGTTAAATTGTAGATTTTTAAGACACAGGTCAAAAAAGTACCCATGGGAGTCCAACAGAAGTCCCCACATGGGGACAAAAATCCAAATGCTGTGAATTTCTTCACAACACATTTCTAAAGTTGTAGCTGGGGCTGTAACTACACATACCAAACATCTGCTAAATACTACTCTTAACAGATATAAAACACCAAATCACTCCAAAGTACGCACTTGCTGTTGGCCTGGTTTTACTCGTTTCTTCACCTACTGTGGCCCCTGTGCTGGGCTGATACAGGCGTCCATCTGAAGATCTAGGCTGAATGGAATCATGAATATCTACCGACTTCTGAGAGATTGTATCCTGAAAGGGAGGCCAAAACAGATAAATAATTAACTTACAAACAATTCTGAGAGCTAACTGAAAATAACGCCGTGCTCTTCAGAGCTTAAGACATTTGCTGTTTCAACACTGCACTTTCATTCACTTTAGTCATATTTGATATTATCATTCATGAAAGATGCACTAAAAAGATTACCTACTAAGAAAGATTTGAGAATTTAACAAGGAACAAATACTTTATTAAAAGAAGAGGCAAGGTATTCTGCAGGTAGGTTTTTGTATTCCATTCAAGCATTTAGTGTGTCAGCCAAGAGTTAGTTTGGCTTTTACCAGATGAAGTGTATCAGGTTTGCTGCAAGGTTCTGATACCAGGATATGTACTATTTATCCTGGTCTACAGAGAAAAAAACCTGTCTAGGAGCTTCTGTGAGAATCCGTTTTCCTTTATAACTGATGCAAATGTGAATGCACAGTTCTTAAATGACAAGTCCAAGCAATATGAAGCATCAGACTTCCATCTTTACTTCCCTTTGCTCCCTTGGAGTGTTCTGACCTGTAAGCTCCTACTAATATGTCTGTGGATGACACAGGAATTTACCATGGTAAAATGATGAGGGAGGAGAATATATATGTATTACAAAAATACTCTTAATTTAAAATTCTTTTGCCAGAGAGCTGCTTCAGCAGACTTCTGCAATGTGTTCTGATTCTTCATGTTGTACTGTGTTATCTTGTGAACTAGAACTCAGTAACTTTGGAAGAGAAACTTATCACTGCTTTATAAGAAATATCTTTCTTCTTGGTAAGTTCAGTGTAAAGTATTAAAATTAACATTAATATCTATTGTTTTCATTTCAGAAAGTATTCATTGAAAGAGGGAAATGTAATTAATAATAAAATATGCCATCATTATCTGCAAAGTATATATATATATATACACACACACACATATGGTGACCAGTGACAGGACCTGAGGGAATGGCCTGAAGTTGTGTCAGGGGGGGTTTAGGATGGGTATTAGAAAAAGGTTCTTCACCCAGAGGGTATTTGGGTGCTGGAACAGGCTTCCCAGGGAAGTGGCCACAGCACCAAGGTTGACAGGGTTCAAGAAATGTAAGGACAATCTTCTGAGACACATGGTGTGACCTTGGGATGGTCCTGTGAAGGGCTAAAATTTGGACTCAGTGATCCTTGTGGGTCCCTTCCAACTTGGCATATTCTGTGAGATAGATACATATATATATAAAATAATGTCCCACTCAATAACCCAGCATTTTTATTGGCATTTCTTCCGTAAGTGCCACTGGAGACTACACATTAATACTCTGGATTGAGCAGTCAGCAATATTTAAATCTACACATCCAGTTCCTATAAAGAATGTTCCAACTTCTCATGCCAGTATAGACTAGGGTTTTCATCTCTAGTAATTGTAAAGATGTATTTTAATAGGTACCATGTGTATAGATAGCAAAACACTCCATCATATTTGAACTAACTGAAGAAAATGAGATGAAAATATCTAAAGCCTGTAAAAATTCTATCCTACCAAAAGGATTCAAAGTATTTTTCCTTTAATACCATTGGTTATACAAGTTCTGTTAATTTTAAAGTTGCAAGTGTCTTTCTACACCGAAAGACTAAAAACTAAAAATCTAAAACGATTTTTGAAAACGTTAATGTGAAAACTATTTCAAAAAAAAAAGATCTTTTGATTTACTCAAGACTAAGATGTTTAATGTATTTCCCATGCAGGCATGCTACTATATTTGACATAAATGGATCAAAAAGGTAGCCAAGGTTCAGATGAAACGTTTTACACACCAAAGCTCTATAAATGAGTCATACATAATACGGCATGAATGTACAATACACCACATAATGAAAACTGGCCATCACAAACATTTACATTCTGATTTTAAGTGAATTACGTTAACACTCCATAAAGATAAATGGAGGGAGTTGGTTGCTCTTAGTAGAGCTCATTCGGGACCATTATCCTTGAACAACTGTTATCAAATGCTTCATTGATCTATGAAGAACTTTAAGCAGCAATCTTGTGAGGATGTTCAACAGCCAAACTAATTCTCATTAGCAGTGAAGTAGCTGCAGGGCTGTCAACTTGTAGGTAAATCTGAATTTTACATCAGTTTATTCCATCAGTGCTAAGCAATCTCATGGTTATACAGATTTTCTATTTTAAACACTGATGTTTAAGTTCTTATTACCAGAAAAAATTTGAAGAAAAAAAGAAAGTCAATCTGTTGTTCTCCTACTTTAGCATTTTCTCATCTTGCCAATACACCAAAATGAAAGAAAAACCATGACCCAAACCAGGAAACAATTCAAAGCCTAAATACAGTATTAGAGAAACCTATGAGACAGAGGACATTATCTAAAATAAACACAAGTATGTCTAAAAACCAACAGCCAACTTCTGGAAGCCAACTTTGCTGCAAACAAATACATACTTCTTTATCAATTAATTCCTTGTTTTTTTTTAAAGCACTAAATAGAATTTTAGCTTGAAAAATTAAATCGAAACTCAAAAATGTCTTTAAAGCAAGTATATTTTTCACTTACTCTATATCACAACACATTTGTACCAAGCTCTTTCAATCTTAAAATATTTTTTTTATTTCAGCAGCTTACCAGTTTTTCTTTTGCATCAGAGGGAGAGCCAGAGCCAAACTCCCCTCCAACTGGTCGCCAAGTCAGCAGCCTTGAAAACACAAAACCAGTGCTAGATTTACTAAGTTGGAAATATAAATCAGAACCCACACTCTAAAAAGTCCACCTCAACATGGTGGGGTTTTTGTTTCCATTATTTTAGTTAATGGAAGCTAGACATAAAAAGGGCATGATAAATTTCATAAATTAATAAACTATTTTCAGTTCTAAGTACACATTTTATTCTTTCAGACATATTGAAAACTGTAACTATTGTTGTTTTCCAACTTCAACATCTCTGTCAACTACCTTGGATGGACAACTGGATTATGCAGAGGTGAATTAATTTTTCACAGAAATACTGTATTTGGCTTAAGGTAGTGTTCCAGTGCCTTTAGTGGGCCTTGTTCTCCCACACTGCCTTAAGCTTTACCTAGAATAAGGAATTAATCTATCCCAGAAAAAAATCAGCATGAACATCTGGAGATGTTTTGCAGTCTCTGTTTGGGGTGTATTCCCACACTGTGTTCCTATTTCCACTTAGGGTTCATTGCTGCTATGAGGTGCCAAGTCACTGACAATACCTCTGACCATTCCCTGCTGATTTCCTATAGGATGTTGCTCTCTTGAGAATCTTCATCTTAAGCACTAAAAAATTTCTACATTAATTGTAAGTTATTGAGGCTGTCTGTGCCTGCCAAGAATTAAGGGAAACAGGACTAAATAAACTAACTGGTTCCATCATCTCTTGTTCTATCAAATCTACTGCTACAAAGTAAGAATACAGTTATTTGTCATCATTAAGACCTCGAATTATTTAGTTTCAGTCTGTGTGAGGCAATGCATGATGGACATCTGTGTCTGCATATCCTGGAGGAGAGCCTTCCTCACTGTGTTAAGGACCCTGAATTAAAATATATCGCTGATCTCCAGACAACT
Organism: Calyptomena viridis; assembly: GCA_013390005.1. Lineage (NCBI taxonomy): Eukaryota > Metazoa > Chordata > Aves > Passeriformes > Eurylaimidae > Calyptomena > Calyptomena viridis. The sequence continues at coordinate 7,662 of WEIV01010311.1, read as the reverse complement.
AGATACCAGATAACTAAAAGGCAAACAAGGTAAGGAAAGATAAAATCCTGAGGCATGTCAAAGTCTTGAGACAAAACAAATAAAGTAGAACAGAGAATTGAACTGATTCCTGAAATCTACAAAGACACAAATTGAGATATTGTTATAATGAGCCATTATGAGCCCAGCAGAGGCCAGACCAGCTTAATTTGTGCAAGGAACCAATTCTGACTCTTGAATTTCTAGAGGATGAAGTGGTCATTCATGATGGCTTTGTCAGGACCAGCAAGCCAAGACTTGCTCTCATGAAGCTTCAGAAAATTTTTATTAATGAAAATTAGAAATAGAATAGAAATTAAACAAGAAGAAAAATTAAATAAACTATTAAAATAAGCTAACAAAATATATGCTGGATGAGGTGGATTGAAAGTGGCTGAACAGCCAAGAGGATGGTGATCAGGGGTATAAAATCTAGTTGGAATCCAGCAACTGATGGTACACACCCCAAGGGCCAATACCCAATCTTAATTCATGATCTGGGTGATGGGACAGTGGACTCTCAGCAAGTCTGCTGATGACACAGTAGGAGGAGTGGCTGATGCACCAGAGGGTCCTGCTGCATCCAGAGGCACCTCAAGAGGCTGGAGAAATGGGCTGATGGGAACCTTGTGCAGTTTAACTAGTGCGAAGTTCTTCACTTGGGGAGGAACAACCTATGCACCAGGACATGCTGGGGGCTGACAACAGGAAAGCAGCTTGGCAGAGGAGGCCCTGGGGATCCTGGTGGACATCAGGTTGGACATGAGTCAGCAGTGTGCCCTTGCTGCAAGGAAAGCAAATGGTATCCTGGGCTGCATGAGGAGAGGGAGGGGATCCTGCGCCTCTGCTCAGCACTGTGTCCAGTCCTGGACTCCCCAGTATGAGAAAGACATGGACCTATCAGAGAGGGTCCAGCAAAAGGCCACCAAGGTGATGGAGGGACTCCTATGAGGAAAGGCTGAGAGAGATGGCACTGTACAGGCTGGAGAAGAGAAGGCTCAGGGCATCTCATCAATGTATATAAACACCTGAAAAGAAGGTGCTTCACAGTGCCAGGACCAGAGGCAATGGTACAAACTGAAACACAGAAGGCTCCCTACGAACATCAGGAAACATTTTTTCACTGTGAAAGTGACCAAGCACTGGCACAGGTTGCCCAAAAAGGCCATGGAACTTCCCTTCTCGGAGATACTCAAAATTCAGAACACGATCCTAGGAAAACTGCTCTGGGTGGCCATGCCCTGAGCACAGGGGTTGCACCAGACAACCTTGACCACCCCTTTCCACCTTTAGCCATCCTGTGTCATTCTGTATTAGTATCTTCAGCTATCAACACCTCAATGATTCTGTAGAAGCTTAGCAGCAGCAGAGTTTGTGGTTTTCTAGCGAGTGATCCTTGCTGAGATTGGTAGCTGAGTAAATATTCTAGTACTACATTTTCCAAAGAAATAATGTGATCATCTCTCTTTGCAAAAATAACTTGCCAAGAACCAGCAGAGGCTGATACTGCAACTAAGAACTCCTGTAGCCATTGCTGCAGCTCTTAAACTGCACAAGTTAGTTACACAGTTACCTGGAAGACATTTTATATGAATGCTGGAAAAGAACACGTGTAACCCTACCTGATCAGAGTAATAAGAACCTCTGCCAGAAGATACTTTACAGTCCAGAGGTCAATAGCATCTGACTATTTCAAGACCATTAGCAATTAAAGCACTTGCCCAGAAAGTTTTCATATATACCATTGTGAGATTTGTCTCTGTCTTCAACATTAACTACTGTGGTACTTCCAGATGTGGGAAAATGAAGGTAAAAGCATAATTTGCCGCCTTCTTTAAGTACTGAGGCAGCCTCCAAACAAGCTGGGTATTAAAACTGCATTTTCAAAAAAAGAAAGTAATAAGAAATTAAGGCTGGAAGGGCAGGAAAAGCTCAGTTGCAAAATAAGGCTAATAGAGGGACTAAGAAATACAATTATGGAATATCAGCCAAACCAGGAGTCACAGAAAAAGAACTAGATCCTACAAAAAGAGAGGAAAAAAAAGAAGTATCCTCCTAGGACTCAAACACAGAAGGAAAAAAAACGGAGTACAAAGTCTCCATTAAAATTATGAACGAATACTTGCATATTGTTATCATAATTTTTTCTTACCCATCTAAAAAGCTTCAGTTTTAATATGGTCAAAGTGAAAAGACTGTGTTGAGTAGCTTTTTGTTACTGAACAATAGCTGGGAAAAGAGCAGGCATAATTTCACCATAGAAAAGGAGATGAATTACATATGCTCAAGGGATTCCTCTCATATAAAATCCAAGTAAGATTTACTTTCTCCTGCAAAATCTGGGAACCTCCCAGAAATTTAAGAAGGAATAATACAATGAAGTTCTCAAAAGAAGGCATAGAAAGATGAAAAAAGGAGATGAGAAGACTGGAAATCTATGGAAGGAGTCAGATATTCTCCTAGGAAAAACGACTCATTTGAAAAGCAGAAGTGCCACAATCAAAGGGAGTAATGCACACATTTCAAATCAGATACAACAAAAGGCAACAAGTATTTTGAATGTGTCTAAATATTAAGATACCCAAAATGCTGCTCCAAAAAGGTTTCTAATTCAACTACAGGAATACCCAGAAACATAAGTTTTGATCATATGCTGAAACCAAAGCAAATATTCTCTTAGAGAGTATTTATTTCAAAATCTTTTCAATTATGGGACATAGTTAGGGCTAATTCAACTGGACTTTTACAAATTTTATTTTTGGCAGTTAGCAAAATCCAGAAAAAAATATCTGGTAGCTCCCAAGTGTTTCAGCTTTATTTCAGTATTATTTTTGGATGGAACTATTTCATATCTACTCACAAAAATGTAGGTGAGGTAGTGACAGGTTTTATCTATTAATGAATGAATGAAGCTCAGTGCTATCTGATACACAACTCTATATTTAAGAAAAGACTGACATGCAGAAGGTTCCTTTTACTTCAGTTTTCTTCAGGCCTGAACTAGGTCCCAGAAGCAAACACTATGAACTAGCTGACAGATGCAGGACAAGTAATAATACCAGATTTGAAAACAAGTTGTGTTTCATCTCAGTGTTGGAAGCACAGGGAAAAAAAACCCTTATCTTTGGCATAATGCTGGACATGATTTCTTGTTACTCTGCCCTATGATGTGTAACATAACCCTCCAAATGGTGCAGCCTTGTTCCAAGAAACATCATATCAAGTTACAACATGAAGAGAAAGACAGTTACCAAACATGCAAGATCATTTTCATACAAAGATTAAGAGTCACAGAAACATATGCTGGAAGTTAACCATCAACCACAGAGACTTAAATCTGTAAGACTTGCAGTATTTTGTGGCAAAAGCTTCACACATAATTATGAATAGTAAAGTCTGCCTATCAATAGCATTATTCTAATACAAAAAAGAAAATAAAAAAAAATAAGATAGTACTCCTCAAAAAAATCCAACATTTTAAAACTGATTCAAAGAGTTTGAAATTGGTAAATCATTTAATTGAACTATTTTACAAAGTACAAATATTAACATACGCATGAGGGATTGTAGTTTTGAAAATATCCAGCATGCAAGTGCAAGTTTTATCCCAGATTTCTAGCGTAAACTTTTCTCCATTTAGGATAACAACATTCTCCAAACAGTTTGTACCAGATCGTGCCAGTTGTTCATTGTCTGTAAAAGACAAACAGTGTATTTGTTTATTCACATTCAATAGAGTAAAATGTTAACATTGTTTTAACATAGTCTGGTACAGTCCTACCTTGCTGCACACACCAATACAGCTGTGCAAATATATCATCCAAAAGAACATCACTAAGTACTTCTAAATACTGTGTGAATACATCACATATTGCATAAAGTGCATGGTTGCAAGTAGTTGTCATCCATTCAGCTTTCTAGGAGTGAAAAACACCAAGAGTTAAAACTTTAAGGTGAAACTTTAGGATACACATAGAGATGGATACATGTACTTACTCAATCTGAATTGCTATCTAGTGACATGCAATTTGTTTCTGCATCTCAAAACTTGGAGCCCCAACTTTGGAGCTTTGTTAACTAGCAGGCTTAAAAAAGCTCTATATAGAAACAGACAAACAGCTGTCTTAGTGTCTACTCCTAGCTCAATGATTTAACACCACCTCAAGGCTGTGTTTAAGTATTTTCCAGAGAACAAAAACTTGGAAAGTGAGACATGTCCTTCAATAAATAGCCAGACCAAGCCTCCCAAACAACTGAAAATGTTGATCAAACTTCTAGTATGAATAATTTACACATAATTTACATTTTTTAAGCTTATTTCTGTTCAATTCATTGTCAGAACAGTATCTGGTTCTGGTTAGCAAGTCAAAACCTAGATGGCTGGTCAAAAGGATACAGTGAAAGCACGGTGCTGTTTTGCTGGAAGTTCTTTTGTTTGTTTGTGAGTTGGTTATGGGTTTTTTTGGCCTTTGTTTTGGCTTTTTTTTCCCCTTAGCAATAAAATTTTGAACTAATAGAATTTATTTGTTCTAATTGTGACTTCACAGCTGATTACATATCTCATTCCACTGAGCATGCTGTGTGTCTCAGATTCCCAACATCCTGTGTACAAGCTACAATTCTTACAAACCTTAGATACATTAAATTTTATTTTATTCCTCTGTTGTTCATAGCGTAAACTACTAGGCCTTTTACAGGCACGGTTTAAAAAAATGAGAAAAATTACAATACCTCCTAACAGAATGCCACTAAAACAAAAAAAGACTATTAGAACCACAGGTCAACCATGCAAGTTTTGAAGTTTGCCTTACATTATTTGATAATACATTACAGCAGAACAGTTCTCATGTAAAGTACCCTTTCCCACGTTTTTACCTCAGTCTGTTGTTCTGGCAGTTTCATGTTGTCAAATATCCTGAAGACAATCCGAAACAAATCTTGCCACCAGTGTTTTTCGTAAGTATGGCCATATGTCTTCATTATTTCAAACATTACTGTTAAGCCCCTAAAATGACGAATGAACACCACATACTCAGAGTTACAGAAATACAACATGTACGAGACCAAATATGTTCAACTGCAGCAGCCATAACAAACTCAAATACTGTTGAGAACATTATAGGTTGATCTGATGTGGATCAGGCACATTAGCACACAAAAACTAAGTAGAAAATCAGATTGTAAAAAAAACCACTTTACAGTCACAGGCAATAGCCAGAGAACTGTGGTAATTTATAATTAAAATAGGAAAGCAACTTCTTTACCAAGGACCACAAGAAGAAACAAACATTTTCAGGAAGGAACAAGTATTAACCTTCACCAGCTAGAAAGGGAGTCCATATGTACAGCTCTCAGGTAAAGGTGTAAATTTAAAGTTATTTGTATACAACCTCTCGTATTTTGCATCTGAACTGCAACTGAATACACTTTATAAGGAAAAGCCTTATTCAAGGAAAATAAGCAGGTTTTACATAAGATCAGAGTACAGCTCTGCTTTTTTCAACTGTTTCTGCAATCCTCAACCAGTTAATGAATCATGGTATAAACCCAGTTTAAAATCCCAGAAGTAAGTATGACGGGCAAGTCACGGAATGCAATCGCAACTATTTAACTTTATTATTTACTATAAAAGAAAATAAGAAAGTTAACATGTAGGTGCCCCCAAAACACCAGGTGGTGGAAGGCGAGAACACTAAACACAACAGCACATACACCGGGCACAAAAGAATGCCTTGCTTTTCCCTCTGGGCCTTCTTAATGCCTTGCCTGGCCCCACCCCATAGGGCCTCCAAAGTTGTGTGAAAAAGGTATCTTTTCAGGAAGCTACCACTACAAGGCAGGAAAAAGAAACATCCAAGATGTCTCTGGGAAAAGATGCCTCTCCCAGGCAGGAAAGACTTCTAAGCAAAATGAGCCCTAAATTCTTGTACTAATTCTTGCGGAAAACGGTCTTCCTACACTTACATGTACATAAAGAACACAGACTAAGTTTCTACATTCAGCCATCTATTTAAAAGGTGTTTAGTGTTTCCACAGTGATATCAGCCAAGTAATTTTATGAAGGTTACATTTAGTAAAAGAGTAGTTTCTATTTTAAACGTGTAAAGTAAACCTTTTAAAATTTGAATTACAAATACTGATTGTTACCTGGTTCTTACATCTAATTTGCATCTATTGATGATACAGGACAACTCAAATAGAATTGGGAACCATCCTCGCACCCACACTCTGTCTTCGGGAGCTACATTCATATCATCACTTGTGTATTCCTTGAATGCCTTTAGAAGGAAACAGGGTTATAGAGAGTCACAGAAGTCAGATTCTTCAAAATAAAACACAATCTGGACTGTAAATAACAATCTCTACTGTACTAGTATTACACCCTGATACTTCAGGTGAGCTGGCAATCAAAATCATACTGAGAAGGTGAGTGTTTTTCAAAGTAATGTTCAGCATTATCATGAAGAATAAACTTAAAAACACAACTGAGATTATACATTCAAATACCGATTTTTGCTTGCAGTTCAGTGTGAGTCTCTTGCTGTATACTGAAGCAGCACTGAAAGTGAGGATCTACCATAGTATTTTGAGGATATCTAGCCTTTTTGCTTATGCCATTATCCATTTTTCACAACATTTCTCAGCAGAGAGCAGATCCTGAGATATGCTGATTTCCAGCAGCTCTCGGGAATGCTAGTCACCAGCTGAACTGGGCAGATAGGGATGGGCAAAGGGAATAACAGCAGGAAAAAAAAAAAAAATCGGTGATGCTTTCAAAGCCTATGGCATTTTAAACTCCTATTGTTTCCAAATAAGTACATCTCTCATTAGTCCATGAAACTTGAAGGAAAGCCAGTAAGTTTAGCACAAGTATTTTTACTTTATAAAAGCATTATTGATTAAAGCACTTACAATGTAGTTAACACAGACTGTACCTGAGGTCTGTCAGATACGTATTTCGCACAGTGGCGAATGAGGCGGATCGCTTCCATACTGGTATCTGGAAATGCTGCATTGCAGGCAAATTCAGACAAGCACTTTACTGCATCCTGGAAAGAATCTATGGTTGCCGGGAAGTGTTTTTCAAACACTATTGCTGAGAGAAAAGTGTGAACACAAGGAAAAAAGTGTCATGCTTTAAAATCAATTAATTCTAATATGCATTGAATGTAACAGAAGTCATGAGAGACTTCATTGATTGAGTTCATTGATTGGTGCTGTCAAATGCTTTTCTAGCAAGAAAAACTGAAGAAAAAAAAAATGCTGTACCAAAAAAAAAAATCACCTAGAGGGCATTCCATTTTAACAGCAAATAAGTGTTTAAAATAAATTAAGGTAGCATTTAGACTAATGGAGGGAACAGTTAAACAAGACCAGAGCAATAGGCTTAAACACTAGTCTGTGTGAACAGAGCTTAAGAGGACTACATGAAACATGGAATTACATCTACTAATGGACCTGCCCCCTCCGCAAGATGTTGTCTTGTTTTTAAATAGCTACTTTTGAGGATAAAAAAGCGCTTCAACAACGCTGAACAAAGTTTTAGGAACTTGCAGCAGTTGAGACAGAATGAAGAGATCCCTTATGTTCCTTAAAGCCTGGGATCTAGATCAGAGTGGGAAGAAAAAAAAAATAAAAATCATC
>WEIV01010310.1:5153-17028 GCA_013390005.1 Calyptomena viridis | reverse complement strand
TTTCTTTAACTTTCTATTAACTACTCTCCTTTGCTATTAGAAAGTCAAATTTTGCATTCACTCCTGCACATTTAGACCTCTTCCACTCAGAGGAGTTGCATAGCAGTGACTGAAGCAAATGGGTGCAGAGCATTAGGAAACATAATTTGCTTAACCTTCTGTCTCAGCTTTAGAGTTTTTTCTCCTCTCATCCCAGCTTGCATAGAATTATATCTTTGCTTATCAGATTATTGACTGAATTATCAATAATCTCAGACAATGAGATTGTTGAAAGAATTGTTTCTTAAGCACATTTTAAAAATAGGGAAATGAAAGGTACTGAGGAGGAGAATGATGTTGGGATCCAGCTGCAACGCTGTTATTTTCTTGGAAGCAATTGGAAGGCAGTAGGTTATAGGTTATAACCATTATAACCAGTGGTTGTAGTATAACAGAAAGATTCTGAATCACAGATCCAAATCAAAGTTTGAATGGCTCATTAGAAATTACATTGTGCTGACTGTTCACCTACGTTGGTTGAAGTATTGGTCTCTTCCAGTGGACCAAATTCATCCCAGTTGGCCATGCTTGTTCACCTTCCCAGCACAGAGGTGAAGAAAGAAACTGGCTTCCAGATTGTGTTGAGTGCTTCCAAACTGATAAAGCATTTTCTTGCTCCCATTTTTGAGCTACTGTAGTATGTATTTGGACTTTCAGTGTTGCTTCTTGTCCCGTACCTGTTTTAAAAGTAAAAGAATTTGAGCGTGACATTAATGTTTGCAGTCATTTAACCTAACTCTGTATGACTGTAATCCGAAACTTTAAGATGTGGGTTTTAAAGTCTTTTTTACAGAATACATTTGCCCTATACTGAGTTAATTTAGTGAATATCATATTTGGTAAACAAATATATATCCAGAAATATCTGGAAGAAATAGCGTAGCAGGCAAACTATCAAGTCCTTCTATTAAAGTATCTGTTCAAATCCGTTTTTACTGCTCAAGTCATAAAGATATTTTCCAAATCACTTCAAAGCTGGATCAGGGCCCATATCTCTTGAATATCAACAATGTTGTTGCAAGATGAAAAAACCAAAGAATATTTGCTTTAGAATTTGTGAAACAATATTGTCATGTAACAGGGTGGTATTCTATTACTGGGACCTTTTTTCAAATTACATTTCACCATTTTATGAACATGAACATTATTTTGATCAGGTGTTCCTTGACCCGAAACAATAATAGAACTTGCTGTGAAAAATATTTAGAAATATTCTGAATGAAATTAAATTTATATTCTGAATTAGTATAAATATTAATTTCCTGTATTGAAAATGTGAAATCATGTCATTTGTTAAAGAAAACTGTAAGTTTTAGCTATTTAATTTATGACAGAAGAGGATTTTTTGGGTTTATTCCCTCAGTGTTCCTTGGTGACTTGTTTGTACACCAAGATATTGGTTTGGATTTGCCTTTGTGTAATTCATATACTTTTGATCAATTCCAACTCATGCCCAATTATATTACACTAAATTAACATAATTCAACAGATGTTGATATTTAAATGTTTTCTGGCATTCACATCTTGGACAGCTGTCTTAGAGCTTGGGGAAAAGGCAAACATTTAGAGTTAAATGCTGAACATATGCTTAAATTACTAATTAGAACCAAGAAAAAACAATGCATTATCCTTTCTGAGGGCAGTAGGCCTCTACTACAGAACTATTTTTTTTAGAAACTCATTTCACAATTAAAGTGCATAAGTGACTTGAGATTGGGTGCAAAAACACATGTAGTGGTTCAAGTTTTTATTTTACATCATGTGTGCTAAAATTATGCCAGTGTAGAGTTGAATGTGTCAATTTTTGGAGTTCAGTTAAATTTTGGACAGCTACTGCGTCTGAATGGCAAAAGTGCTGAGAAAGGTAACAAAAAGGAGGAATATGTTAGGATATAGTATTAAGTGATGAGGTAATCTGATGGGGCCAAGGGAAGATTGTATTCTAGGCATAATAAGATTGTACTGGGACTTTCAATAATACATGTATGTCATCCTTATGCTTGAAGTTATGTTGTGAACAGATTGGCATTGTATGAAAGGAGTTTGATAAAGTTGTGTGGTTTTATCACATCTGTTTAAGATGTAATAAAAGGAAAATAAAGTGCATAGCTCTTCTGGTTAATGTAATGGTTTTCGCACTTGTGGATGTAGATGAAGCAATCTGTTCTATAGATGATGTCATTCCTTGGACAAGTTTAAAGAAAAGCTTTACTGGTTGTAAAGGATGAGGAAGGGATTAAGCATGGAACTGATTTCATCTGAATGGTGTCATGAGAAAAGTGACAAGAAGAAAGCAGGAGAGTGAAACAATGCCTTCTGAATTAGAATGGACAAGGAACCATCCTTCTCTAATTGTCCATGGGTCACATGCATTACTGTACATTACCCTACTCTGGGCATTCAAGTAGAGACCAGGGGCTGCATTCATGTTTTGGCCAAGCTGCGTACCACAAAGGAAAGAGGTTCACTTTCCTTATAAAATTCCTATAAAATTCCTATATTGTTTTTCATATATTTTTCCTCAAAAGCAAACATGCCTGGCATATTTTAGTGTAATATTATGAAATCACCATGCATCTTTTCTGTGGTTATATTGATATACATGCCAGAGGACAAGATTATTTGTTATACCTAGATGATACAGAACAGTCTTCCCAAATTTATGGCACCAATTGCCTAGTATATGTATTTGGCATAATACCTTTTGATTAAGTCCATATGTCCAAAGACTCTGTCAAATGAAAGTGTAGAATTTTATGTTCATCTTATTTAATTCGCTAAAAGTGTTATGGGATGTTTAGAAAGACATATATAGGTTTTTAATGGTATTCACCTCTAAACTTATCATAAACTTTTCCATGGACTCCAATGCTCTTGAAGCCATTGTCTGCTACTTGTGGTAATTTAGGAACGTACAGTAGGAGTTGAAGTTCATCATAACTTCCTTATTTAAACAGTGCTAATGGATACAGTTCCATTGGCCACCCCATACAGCAGTTGTCTACATTTTAAGCCATGTAGAAAATGAGATACACTGTACTACAGATCCATTCTGTGTAAGGATACGAGAATCATGTATGTGATTGTTAGGTAATAAGTTGGACTAGATGATCTCAAAGGTCTTTTCCAACCTAGTTAATTCAGTGATCCTGTGATACTTTTGTGTAAAACATACTTAAATAATGGGAGGTTTGCTCAGGTTATTCTTTGATTTTTGTAAAGTTGAGCCATTCCACACATTTCATTTTTTTAATAATTTTAATTGGCTTGCTTCCCTTCTCCACAATTGAGTTCTATTTTTTCATTTTTAACTACTGCTGTGAACATCGCTTCACACACTCCCTGCTCCATTTCAATTTATAAGAAATTGTCCAGTAATTTCAAGCTTAAAGTGAGATATGGTCCTCACTGCATTCTTTCTTTAATCATATGCATATGAATATCTATTTTTATCCATATTTTAAGACTGAGAACTGACAGTTTCAGTTAGATTTCCCTTTCAAAATAATTCTCTCAAGTTCCTTCTAAAATGCAAACCAGTCAACTTTAGCTTTACTGTGACCTCTTGTCAAAGAAGTTCACCTATAAACTTTTATCAAGCCTGTCCATTAGCTGAAGCATTCAGCAGTGATAAACTTGCAGAGTTCTACAGCCATCTGCAGGAATGCATTGATACTGTGACAGAACAGGGTGTCACTGTTTACTGTATGTTTGTTTTTCAGGTGAGAGAGATGTTAATTGGAATATAAAGGATAAGCAAGTATTGATCATTACCAATTCATCTGATTATAGAGTAGAATAGAAATCAGTCTTGAAAACATTGCATAGTAATGATATGCTGCATAGGATTTTTGAAGTTAGAATGCAGAAATTTGACAAATACTATTAAACAAAAAATACACTCTTCCACACTTGGCTTCATTAGTAATCAATACTTTTAGACATTTTTAACACAAACAGAGCATAAAGCCATCACCTCCATTACTTACAACTAGTCTTAGCAGTGCTGTAGTATCATCTAGCAAATGATTTGACAATAAATACACTAAGGGACAAAATCAAAATTAAGTTTGCCTTCAGTGATGTTGTAACCATCAGCACAATTACAGTGTGCCAATAATAGCAACTGGATTGGTATCAAATAAAGAAATACAGCTCACAGGGCGAGTGACAGCTGCCAACAGCAGACAGACTGTGATCAGAAGTGATCAAAAGACTTGTTGTTACAATGAGACATCCAAAATAATAATGCAAACATTTTGTATTTAATACACAAGTACCCAGAGTTCACCCAAGGAGATGACTAGTCTCGCTAGTTTTGGCCATTGTATTAATGCATATGAAGCCACTCACTATATAAAGTCTTCTTTCTGAAGAGACTGTGGAACAGTTTACTACATTTGAGTGGGGTCTTTTAATCTTGAGGGAGAGGCATTTGTTGCTTTTTTTGTTTTGGTGGGGCGTTGGAGTTTTGTTTTGTTTTTTTACACCTGGAATGATAGCGATTACAGAAGCATCAATGAACCAGAGAGCTATAACACATGTTGAGGGGTATCTGCTGTCCTAAAGCCATTTTATTGTGTTGTTTTTCTCAGTGACTGGACTGGTGAACTTTAAACTCCAATAGTGGATGGTGGATAAAGGTGATAACTACTAGTGAAAGAGTAAAAACTACTTTGGGTCCTCAGTTGCTCAGAAGGTTGATGACATTTAAATCAGCACAGCTGTAGTTCACCTACAGAACAAAATGTTTATTTGGAGAAGGTAACCAAATGGTCCATGGGATACAAAGGCCAGGGTAGATAAAAATCCAACATGGCCTTTTATAAATGTCTTGGAGAGGTGAATATGTGTAACTGCTGAAAAAGACAAAATATCAAAAAATATAAAAAAATATTTGCTTATTGAGCTATGAAAATTAGAGAAAAAGAGATTATGCATGATAGAAATGTTTGGGGAGCTTACAGAGGCAATTCTAGGCATGTTACCATAGTAAGGGCAATTACCTTGGAAAAAAGGATGATAGACTGCAACTATTTAAGGAGGAAATAACAAAATTTCCATCAGAGTGAATGTTTCACAAAAATGCGTAGATGCTTGTGAATTGCTTTACATGTCATTGCTTCTATAAAAGTGTTTGCTGTCTCAAACCTGGTTTTGTGGATTTTATTTATTATTTCAATAGCTTTTTTGTTATTGCTGCCTTCCCAATCTATCTTCATTTTTGAGGCTCTTATTTACCATGTAGAAAGGAGACTCTAAACACTGTGTGCAAGTTGAAAAATGAATAAAAATTGACAGCGGCTTTTCCAGTGTTTTGTTTAATACATTGAGGCATGACACAATAACAACAACAACAAAAATTCTTGGCGTGCTAGTGTAAGTTCACACCAGCCTGGCTTTTGCAGCCCTCTTATTTCCCTCTGCCACAACTTTGCCGCTGCTATGACACTTGCAGGCCTGCTCGGCCGTGGTGCAGCTGATGCCCTGTCCATGCTCATATTTTTCTTATTGACAGTGAGTGTTCTTGCCAAACGCCAGGGACCATAGTCACATCTGTTTGTCTCCCAAGCTTGTCTGAGGCTGCTTGGGAACACTTTTTATCCAGAGGGCAGCTTTAACTAGGCCTAATACTCTGAAAAGCCTCTATTTGTAAATGCATACAATGAGGCGACAAGTTCCTGTTGTCTTTCCTTAAAAATTATTCCATTTGACACTGCTTGCTCCAGTCCCTGTCACCAGCACATCAAAAGCCAGGTTTTCAGGCAAGGTGGTCTTAACAAGTTTTATTTTTTTCCCTAGTAAAATGCCTTGCTTCCCTCCAGAGCACTATTTATAAATGATAGCTGGAAGCAAGCTGGGGGGGGTAAGTAGAGAGAAGTCAGGCAAATAGCTTTCTTCCTTTCTGTAATCCGCACTCTTCTGATTTAATGCTAAGAAACATAATACTGAACTTAGCCTGATTGAGGGTCAGAGTTCTCCCTACTTTATAATACGCCCATTACAGGCATTTCAAAATGTACTGTGCAGCTTCAGAATACTGCTACTTTTTGTCTAACCTGCCAGTTCCAGAGCAGTAATAGTTCTTGTCTGATCGTCTTAAAATAAATAAATAAATAAGAGCTTTTTGTTTTGCTGTGATCTACGTTGGCAGAGCATATCAAATGTTAAGCCCCGGCGAAGGCAAATGCCACTGTGGAATCGCAAGTTAGCTGAACATTTGATGGTAGCGGCCATAAAACTGGGTTTGACAAAGCTTAATTGGTGCTCTAGCATATTGTTATTTTGTTGTGGTGTACAGAATTTTGGACGACAACAAAGAAATACCCACTCTCACCTTGGCTGGTGATCGGGTTGTTGTGCTTTGCAAAGGCGAGCGATTCATTTATGCTGAAGGAACAAGGCTGCCTTTCAGACATTCATTGATTTTAAATTAAAAAGTAACTGCTATGTTCTACATGAAGGGTGACAACAATAACAAAGTAGTCCTTACTTAGTGTTATTTGTTGCAACTCCATTCGGTGTGCCTGGAGGAAGAGTGGGGAGACCCCAGTACCATAATCTTACAGATCAATAATTTAGATATCTCAATGTAGTGTAACAGATAATCAATTCTGAGAGAATAACTCAAATGCTGCTCACTGTTACTGCTGTGGCTCAGGTCTTAAGGTTCAATTGCCTGACTTTATTAATTTTTATCTTTCATCCTACTTGTATTCCTGAAGACTTTCCACCTTTTTCATTCAGAAAACTAGAGTTTCACACTGAAAAACATATAATTTATCACACAACTTATTCTGTGTGTTAGATACCAATGTTAAGTACTGATCTGTTGATGATCAAACATCTCAAACATTTTTTCTCTAATAATTATTCCCCCAATGTGTATTTAAAAATTAAATTTATCATACAATCAGTTATGAAAGGGTTACACTTAATTTCTTTTTAAATTTAGAACTGAAAATTATCACCCTGTTAATATATTTCAACTGTGTTCAGTTTCTGCATGTTAAAATAGGATGCAATTTCAGCTTAGAATTGTAATGAAAACATCTGTCTGAAAACAAAGAGAAATAAGTGTTGAAACGGGTTCACTGGGTGAAACTGGAGTGTGCTTCTCTGTGAAACTTAAGTTTCTTAGAATATTTTATTACTTAAGTACAAGCACTGTGGTACTTGTTAATCTATTGTAACATTTTAGAAGAAATGTGCAGAGGATGACACGTTGTCATTTATGAAGGCATTGTTGTCACTCTTTTACATTACTGAGCAGATCTGAGGTCTCTCAATATTATATTATTCATTTAGAAGCAGCACAGCTTTAAAAAGTTTATAAATGCAGTAACGGGTAAGTCATATGTCCACACTGAAATCAGATCCTGTGAGTGACAGACTGTTACTATGCTACAGTGGATTGTCAGATACAATTTTCAGCTTGTAGTTTTATCAAAATTCACTACACTTCTATGGTAAGAAACACAGGTATCGGTAAAATTTATGGAGACATATTAAAATCATGCAGTTCAGATATCACTGCATTTTCCTTACCTCTGTTTTAGTTCTTTCAAAAAAAAAATGTTGGCTACATATATTCTCCAGGCACTGTACATTATTTTAAGAAAAATAATAACTATAATTGCCCTTAAAGATTCTGTTCCAAAATTCGTCATTTGAAAAGTCCAAATTTACCCTTTTCTGTGGTATCTGAATTCTAATAGCCAGATTTAATGCAGTAGGATTTGCTGCATTGTTTGCCATCCTCTGCAGCTCCACCAATTTTCCAGTCTCCAAGTGTAAGCTCGTAATTGTTTAAGGAGTCTGTCAGATACTGTGCTTCCGTGGTATTCTCACAACTTGCCAGTGAATTAGAAAAGGATAAATTGCTGTGCTACAAGTTTATTTCATGCACGTTTGAAGACTTTACTGTTTCATGTTTTCTCATTCATTCTTCATCTTACCTTTAAAAAAAATTGATAATATTTTCCATGTAATAAATGTTGCTCTGACAGCCAAGCATTACCAGCCAATTGATAACCTACAAACAGTATTGTGATCTCTTTAGATAATTAATCTTAGCTATTTTCCTGTCAGGAGCAACAGTGTTTTTATTTTATGTAGAGCTAGAAAGATTGCCAGTTTTGAAAATTAAAAAGCATTCCCTTTATATTTATATTTATTCATTCCAGTAACAATTTATGATGCTGCATTTAGATACTGAGTGCTTGTCAACAAACATAATTATATTTCGATATAAACAAGATTGGTGGCTTGACTGTGCAGCTTCATCTTGGTTGAGAATGTTTTGATATAGGTTCAGATTATACAAGCTGTGTATTTATGTGGCAGTTTTCTTCCTTTGTTAATAGTTTTCTCCTATAATTACTTGCAGGCAAACCAGTGTACATTTGGGATCATTGTGCATGGGAGACATCAAGCGGAGAAGGAAAGCTGCTCCCCTGCCAGGACCCACAGGTAACCAATTTCCCTGGGACAGAGCACAAACCACAAGATGTTAAATCTCTAAATACAATGCAGTAGGTCAGTGACCTGGGGAAATGCTTGATAAATTCAGTAACTTCCCATATAACTTCAGAAGTGTTCTATCCTTATTTATTAATAGAGATTAAGAAATAAATAAGCTCTCTTCATTCTCCCTCAAACATTTCCAATTTTCAGTCCTTTGTAGCACAGCACTTCTTTAAAGAGAATAAATCTTTCTTCATATACTGAGACATATACTGAGATTGCTGCTTATGTCTCCAAGCAATACAGGGAAGGAGACATGAGGTATCTTTTTTCTGTGCAGAATGCATGTGAATGCTCTAAATATCCTACACAGTTAAGATAGGACGTGAATTGTTGGGCAAACAGTTAAAAATGTGGTGATAAGGCTGTGAAATAGCTTTAAAATTAGTGCTGTAGATTAAACAAGAAGCACTTGTTAGCACATTTCTGAAAGATTTTACAGATGCAAGGTCACAACCATTGGATGCATTTTGCTGATGTCACAGCTGCAAAACGACTTTTTCAATACTTAGCAGTGATTTATAGGACACTCATCAGGTTGTTGTATTAGTTATATATATGCATACTGGAAGGATTAGGTTGTGTGTGTGTGTCCATGTGAGATTTTTTATATATTGTAATATGGAAATCTGGTTTGCGTGTCCTAGTCATATATAAATTACTATAGCAACGTTTGCAACACATAGAATTCTTCAAATACATTTTAAGTAGATGTCTTTAGAGAAGCCTCGTATTTGTATTCCAACTGAATTTCCCCTCCTGAAACGTCTTTGCTTCAAACCTCAGTGGCAGAAACAGACCAGGAATAATATTTTAAATGTTATAAAGGCACCTTAGTGGCAGCAGTATGAAAAAAAGAGAATCTGTGGGTCAGCTTCTAAGACTCTGAACATATGTGAAGTGAGAAAGAAAAATACTTAATGGCTGAAGAGAGAATAATATAATTATTTCTACAAGGTGATTTTCACTTCACAACTTTTAAGTACTAGAGGATGTCATTTTGTACTGAGAGGGTACCAAGTATCATGAAATTAGTTTTATTATTCATTTTACCTTGGGCTTTCAACATTCAGAATTTTATTTTACAAGCCGGCTCCTCTGCGTAACTTTGCAAAGCCAATATTTTGATACTAAGGCAAATATGTGGTCATTTAATGTTATGTGTCCATAACTCACAATTTTAGAGATTCTTTTGTCCCAAAGTTTGCCTTTACATGAAGAGCACCAGAGAATAATGGTGTATAAAGGTATCATATGGGGTATCTTTTAACTAACATGCCTTTTTTTAGTTTACAAGTTCAAGGTAATCTTTTCAATTTTGTTCTGAGCAGGAGGATTGACATTGTGGTCTTATAAAAGCTTTTTTCCTGCATTTCATCACTGTGAATTTTTAAACAAATAGAAACTTTGGTAAACTTTGAGTAAGCTTGTACATATGTATAGGCAATGTGTAACATTCTAGAGATTATTTTCTCACAGGCTAACCTTCCTACAGCTAAATTATTGTTTATCCATCACAGGCCTTGTTTTTTTGACTGTGCTTCATACCATTTTATGAAAGAAACAGGGTTTCCTCTTAGAATAATTGTACATTTGGAAATTTGGATTGAAATGAAAGATCAGTTATTCAATTGTTCTGATTTCAGTAGTTTTAGTTAGATAAGACATAGGAATAGAAGGACTAGATTTTATGTAGAATAATTTGTGAACTTTTTTTTGTAAGGAAGAAAGGACAAAAATTGTTTACATGAACATGGAAATGAAAAAAACATTCTCCTAATAAATGTCCATATTTAACATCATAGTGAAACCTGAAAGGCTGTCTGTAAATGAATCATTGACTGCGAGTGTTATCTTGAGCTGTATGGGCTGCAAATTAGCGAAGTTTCACCTAATATGAGCCAATGTGTTGGTGACAGTATTTTCAAAATTCTCATCTGCACTTGAAAAAAGGTACATTGGTAAATTGATTCTTGCAGCAATTCTTGCACAGTGTTGAAAATGGTCATTTATATGTTTAGCTTCGATGGTACTGATCAGGATGACTGGTGAGCCCAACAAAGCAACAAAACATGTTCCCTGGTTTTGAGTCTCACTAGGGTAACACCTACTACTTCCAGACACCTTACAAAGCCATAGACTTTTGTAGCAAGCAGTGTGATTGGTTAAACATTTATTAATTGTGACAAGAGCACCCAATTTATTTCAGTACTCCAGCTTATTTACTGCTCTTTCACCTTTGTATTTTGTATTGAAAAAGTAAAATGAATATTGATAGAGTTAGATATTGATTTCTAAATTTATAGCCTGTTCTCAGCCTGGAGTCAAAGTCACATACCAATAGGTTTGTGTATATTAGTAACAAAGGATGTCGCTTTACTTGTACAGCATTGAGAAACTATTGAAGCAACAAAGTGTGAGCTTCACAGAGCATTTTATAGTTTCAAAATGTCATTTGTAAAGGTGAAGAAAAGATGTGTTGAAAAACAGTGGAGAAAATGGGAGACAATATAGGCATGGATGGTTAGGAGCTGACAGTACTGATACAAGAGTGTCATATTCTGTCTCTTTTACTAAGATAAATTTTCTATTTTGTGGATGTTTGATATACACTACCTATATCATATACGCTATATATATGGTATATATAAACTATCTGTGTATTATTGAACCCAGACAGTTAATTAATCAACTAAAGACAAATACTAGTAAAATGGTTTACTTCCTACAATTTAAGGATTGGATGTTATACATGTAAATACTTCTTTGCACAACTTCTTCTATTAAACCAATATTATTTCTGTGATTCTGTTCACTTGTGGGACCAGGTCATTCTCAATGACCTTATGCACCCACCAACTACCCCAGTGGTAGAGCTGTTTCATGTGGTATCCTGACGTATTTCACTGTTCTATCAAGTTTTTATTAAAACCTTTTAGATGAACTAATTCATTAGCATGGAAATAGCCTTACCAAAACTGGGTCCAGTTTAATGAAAATAATAACAAAATAGCAACTACAACAAAAGAATTTTTATGCAAGAGAAAGGACATTCTTTGCAAAGTATTGTTACTACTTGAAACACATGCATTAGGAATATTTACAGTAATTCCAGTCTTAGATTATCCGGTTTAAGTCTCAAACCATTAGATGTTGCAGAATTTTAGATGCCATACACTGAATATGCATTTATCCCAATTTCTTTCAGTCAACTCTGTCTTCTTCTGTACGAGCTTTCTTTTTTTTTATTGTCTCATGTTAAATCCTTAAGATCTTTTAGATTTTTTTTTTAAGTAACTAATTCCTATGT
>WEIV01010305.1:21245-40370 GCA_013390005.1 Calyptomena viridis | reverse complement strand
TTTATTTTTATACATATATATAGACACTACTCTAAAGTACCTTTGAGGACTGAAACTTGTTCCATGGTGGTAGAACCAGACAGGCAGTCTACAACTGCTGGCTCTACTTGAAATAAGAAATCAAATATACAGTGATGTGAGGCAGTACAAAATATCAGGAGAAAACTGTCAATGGGTGAGCAGACATGCTATGCTTTCCAATTTGCTGGCCAACACACTACCTGAAGACAGATCCCTAGTGAAATGGTCCTTAAATATTTTGCCTGCCTACTCCTTTCAGGAGGGGAGGTACAGGAACCTGTGTCTTCACTCGAGTGAGGCCAAATGGAGCTTGGAACAGTCTCATCTGCATCCTGCCTTTTTTCTGCCTTTTTCCTGCCTTCAGACACTAAACCAGAAGAGTATAAGTAAAGTAGAACTTAAAATTTGGAGACCCTTAGGCAGTGGATAAACACAGAATAAACCACTGTTAGTGGCACAATTATCACTCCCGGTCACAGGAGATAATCTTTCCTTTAACTTTTAAAAGATGACCTTGTGTTGCTCCCCCCCCCCAAAAAGGAAAAAAAAGTCCATTCATTCAGGCCTGGATTGTAAAATCTCCAGTGTAGCTAAGCAATGCTTACAGAATAAAACTGGTGAGCTAAAGAAAGAAGACTTATTTAATAGCTGGGGACAAGGTTTTGGCTTACAAGACTCCCCGTGGTAACACCAAGCCGAGGGGAGAGAGTGGTTTTTGGCAATTCCTGAAATATCTGGTGCAAACCAAAAGCACATAAAGAGAATTTAAGATAAAATAGCAAAGACATCACACAGCTGCACACGCACACAAAAGTGTGACGTGGAAATAAAATTCTCTGTCTCTAAAGGTGTTGAAATGCAGAGTGAAGCAAGAGGGAATTGTGAGGCAAAATTTAAGGGAAAAGATTTTCTGAGCATTGACTGTCCAACCTGGACACTAAAAATACTGTTATCTCTTCCAAATCTTTCATGATTACCAGAATGCAAGCAGCTACTTTTAAAGCTAAATGTATAACAATAACAACAGTGCATTTAAGGCATGGAATCTCAGTGTTATCTATCAGTGTGTGAAGTACAGGGGGTTTATTTTAGTGGTGGTTTAAGTTAAGAAGTTATAATTAAGTTAATAAGTTGAAGGGGTAGCTATGGCAGATTTGTAGAAATGTGATAGTGATAAGGGATTTTATGTAAAAAAAAGATTTCCAGTTGGGTTCATTCAGACTAAATTGATGTGACAATTTAACATTGAACACTTTTCTCTTTGTGTGTTCTAGGTCTTATCCACTCTACTTGGAAAGATGGAATTGCAGAAAAGAAAAGAAAAAAGCAGAAAAAGCACTGGTTTTGCTATAGGCACTGTGGGAATATTGGAGAAGCTGGTGCTGCTGCTATTGAAATCTAAAGTCACATTTTACCACAGAATGGCTTTTAAATGGGCAAATTTGTCCTGGTTTTACTGTTCCTGGCACCGAAGCTAGTTAGCTTCACACTCAGCTGGGTTGCTTCTGTCCACAGATAGAATGATGCCTTTGCTGGCAGCATAGTAAAATATTTGAGACGAGAACAAGGCCTTTCTTTCTACTCTAAACACACACATAGAGTCAGGAATTAACAGCATGTATGTTTCTGGCACTGTTTCTTTATTAGAATACAGTTTATAAATAGGATTCCTTGCATTATAACAATTTTAAAGGGATTATACCCTCCAAAAAAAAACCCCAACACAACCAAAACCCAAAGAAATAGGACTGGAGCTGATAGAAGTGGTGAATCTGCTACTGCATGTTTATCTGCTTACTGTGTAGTCATTGAGTTTTGGTGAGGGCAACCATTATCAACCACAGTGGAGATTTATTCAATGACTTTAACTCAGATTTCTGGCAACTGAGCGATACATAAAGCTTGGAATCCTTCTCAATGATTTATTGTAATGTAACATTTGCTGCAATAAACTATGGCCTCAATTAGACCTGAGCAACTCCATTAACTTTAATTATATCATGGTTGTAACTGAGAGTATAATTTGCCCCTCTGGGAATAGAAGGTACAATTAAAGCTCCACAGGGCAGAACAGGCAGGAGAAATTTGCCCTTCAGCTGGAGCTGTCAGGGAAATTATATGTTGGTTTAGATATTCTCTCCAACCTTAACAAATCCTATTAATGCCAGAGTTGCAGTGTGTAGTTTCCAGTATCTGGTGGTTGGTAGAACAAGTGCTGGTTATGCCTTTTCTCTTGGTGTGGTTCATCTTGACAGATGAACAGAGATGAACAATTAAAGCTCTTGGGCACTGACTTTTGGCTCAGGAAACAGGAGGGCAGAAGCTCAGTGAATAGGTGCTTATCTGACATAATGCCACAGCAGCAAGGTGTTACATTGCAGAGGATAAAGCAAACAAAAAGCTGGAGGCAGATCTCTGTGATAATGGTAAGTTTTTCATCCCAACTGCTGTAGTAGAAAGCAAAGAGTTGCCAGTGTTATTAAGTCTGTTCAATTCCTTTTTATGTGACTGAGAAAGAATACTTTAAATCATAAAAATAAGAAAGATTTTATGTCCTGTATCTTTTTTATTTCCATAGAGAGATGTCAGAGGGAACTTCCAGTCAATGTGCAGGGTTATTTTCATATTTGCTTGTGCCTGATTTTTGACATCTCTCAGCACACACAGATCCACACTGTTGCCCCTATTGCTTAATTTACTCTCTTTACACCCAGATCCCACTGACATGCATTTACACAGGAGCATGATAACGAATTTCCTTTTGTGCCTGGGTACTTTAGGAACAAAATATTTTCAGGGTTGGTGCCTCCTTCCTGTACTGAAAGGTATTTTCTACTTTGCCAAGAAAGAAACTCTTTTCCACACTGATGCAGTTTGTGGGCACCTACTACCCTTGAGGTTTGGGCTCTCAGACAAGTTCCAGGTTTAGTTGAAGCCCCACTAAAATGAGGAACAAAGTTCATTTTCAGTCTTCTCTGGCTCAGGCAAATATTCTTCACCACCTGTATCTGAGACATGGACTCAGAGAGTTCTGAGGAGTCAGATTGGCTTATAAGTGTATTTAGATCTAAGACATGGAAGGAAACCTAAAATGATGAGAAGACTGAAGAAAGTAACATCTAACTTCAAGAAAAACCTCTCAAAACCATCCAAAACATGAACAGCTCAACCATACAGAAAAAAATACGTGATTGTGAAGGAAAGATAATGCAGGTAATCCCCAAAAAACGCCAGGAGTGGAAGGATTTAGGGAAATTCATTTCCAAGGGTGAGAACACTAAGAAAACATAAAGAACATGAAACCTAACAGTATTAAAAAACACAGGGCCTTTCTCAAAAAAAGACACACCCCTGCCTTTCTCAGGGTTTTTATCATCCCCTGCCCCCCCTTTAAAATTGTCTGCAGTGAGTTTATCTTCTTCCCATGGCAAGGAGAGTTTCTCTGGAATGCAGTGACAGAAAAACATTGAAGTGCCTCTGGGAATGATGCCTCTCCTAGGCAGGAGAGATTTCCTAAGTGAAATAAGCCCTTAAACCCCCTCGAGATAACCTTGCAGAAAAGATCTTCTGCACTCACACTGATATTGGAAGCAATAGGGAAAAAAGATTGATTTAAAGTATGGGATGAAAAGGAAACAAAGGGAAAAGAGAAAATTTTGAAGAGGAAAAGAGGAACTTCTTAAAAATTGGGGAGGCTGTGGAAACTTTTCAGTTATTCTATTTAACAGAATTGGCCTGAAAATTTCTAATGAAAAAGACAATTTGTAAAATTTGAAATATGACGGAGCTGTGAAAATAGCACTTGGGAAATCCAGGCTGGGGTTTTTTCCTGGAATGTGACCCAATTTATTTCACTTTTTTCACGATTTTTAAAAAAATCTTAATTAATGCAAAAAGAAGAGGTACAAAAGGTATATTCAATACCTCTGCCTATCAAACTGAGTAACTTATTATCTGCAACATGTGCATTTTTTACATTCATAATAGAATATCTGAATGATTATTTTGTCATTACTGACTTCTCTTGCTTCTTTTCACAGCTCTGCATCTCTTGGTAAGGACCAACACAGCACAACTTCACCCTAGTGCAGGACAAGAGAAGTGGAGAAGGTTTGATTGTACCTTCTAATTGCAACTGGTACCCTCTAATTGATGTGTTGAAAGGGACACTTCTTTATGTCATTTGGTGAGATGGCTGACTACAAACTGGATGGAAAACTGAAAACAACCCCACAAACCCCATAATTAGGGTAAAGATGATTCACAGTGTTTTGTGAATGGGGTTCTTCACCATCTTGCACTTGCTGATTGTGTCAAATGCTGTCAAAATGGAAAGGGTTGTATTCCCTTGCTGTAAATGACTGTCAGGCTGAAATCATTGTGTGTCTGGTAACATCACTTGCACCACGAGGTAACGTGGAGCTGGGAATGTTTGGGAACACAGGTCCTTTCCCCAGCCTTGCAGGAAACAGGTACAGCAGGGCTACAGTGAGCAGATGGTGCTCAGCACTGCTCGTGGGAGAGCTCAGTGGAAGGGCAACAGTGGGTAAGTCAATGTAACTTCTGTATTATTTTAAAGATGCTTTCTTAGAGTGGACACAGCCAGGCCAAGGAATATTTGACAGAAGAAATGGCCATAGCAATGCTGTGTGGCCTTGGGATTTTTGCTGTCTTTACTGTGGCCTTTGGTGATTTGAAAGGCCCTTGCTAGATGTTCAACTGCTACTGATTATCACAGAGTCATGATTTGGTTTGGGTTGGAAGGGACCTTAGAGATCATCTCATTCCAACCCCCTGCCATGGGCAGGGACACCTTCCACAGGTTGCTCCAGCCTGGCCTTGGACACTTCCAGGGATGGGGATCCACAGCTTCTCTGGGCGACCTGTGCCGGGGCCCCACAACCCTCACAATAATGAATTTCTTCTGTATATCTAACCTAAATTTCCTTTCTTTCGATTTGAAGTCATTCCTCCTTGTCCTGTCACTCCAGTTCCTGATGAAAGGTCCCTCTCCAGCTTCCCTGTAGGCCCCTTTGGATACTGGAAGGTGCTGCCAGGTCTTCCCACAACCTTCCTCCCTCCAGGCTTTACAGCCCCAACTTGCTCAGCCTGTTTTCATACAGAAGGTGCTTTAATCCTCTTATCAACCTCATAGCCTTCCTCTGGATTTGCTCCAGCAATTCCATGTCCTTCTTATGCTGGGGGCAGCAGACCTGTCCACAGTATTCCAGGTGGGGTCTTGTCAGAGCAGCCTATGAGACTTTTAGGAAAGAGAATCTTTACTCTAGATGTATTTATAAAAAAACCCCTAAACAAAATCCAGAAAACAAACCCCAAGCCCTTTGCTTCCCAAAAATAAAGTGTTGAAAGTGATCTTTTCCAACAGTGTTAAAAATAATTTCTTCATCTAAGTGTTCAAAAATTTAACTATTTTTAGAGTATATAATGAGAGCGTAACTCCTGTGAAAGTGAATACTGTTTCTTTTCCTTGGAAATTTATCTCCTTTTTTCAAGACATTCTGTCTAGGTTAATGGTGTCCTTACAATGTGTGTGTGTTCCTCAGCATGGGTGGGGAGTCAGATGGCCAATTATTGAAATGAAAGAACGGTTGAATTAGTAGGTTGGATGGAAACCAGATTATCATCATATATCAATTCCATGACCACTTGAGAGTGCGTGACACTGAGTGGCTGTTTGGATCTGCTCTCAGGTTCTGAGCCATTTGTGTGAAATGCTGATTTGTGCTTGGCTGCTCACTGCAATGCTGCACACAGGGCAAGGAGAGGAACACAGCACTCCCCTGCTCACAGAACTGGGCTTCTAATTTTGTGGTCTTTACTTGGATGTGACACCTAGAGTGGGGCAGATTACATTACCAGTTAATGATCTGCAGAATGATATGCAGTTCTTTTTTGGCTACTCTCCTTTCTGATGCTTAACAACTCTATGTACAAAACTGGGAGAAGAACTTAACCTACTCTTTGCCATCCATCAGAGCAACATGAATTGCATTTATTGAGGGCAGGAAGATTTGACAGGGGAAAAAAGGAAGTGGTAGAAATTGTAGACCAGCCAGGTGCAGGCTGCAGCTCATGCCTAAGTGGGCATCAAAACTTTCTCTACAGGCATATTGGGTGGTCAGATCCTCACCTGAGTTATATGGCTTGGAATCAGAAATTCCTCCATTTTCCTCCTTGAATGGACTCCAGATTTGTGCAAGTGTAACTGAGATAATTAATTATAGACTGTCAGGATCTTTATTATTTCATTGTAACCAGGAGCCAAGACATAGGTTGGTTCATGTTGGGAAGTGAGACCATGGTTGCAGTCTGTGCTGGTTAATGGCAATGAAAGGGCTCTGTGCTTATTTCATTAACTGGCTCTTTACTAAGAGCTATTTCAATGCTGTGCCTGTATCTAGTAACAGGGTTTGATTTCTCAGTGCCTCCTTCAAACTGCAGCTTGTGGCAATTTTTTCCTTCTAACAAAAGCTTGACTGTTGCGTATGTGTGCTTGCTGCCTTGTGCTCACTGGTGTTTAGCCTGTCACAGGAAGGTGCTATTTACTGAAGTGAAGAGTTTAAAGGCTCTGTAGGGGTAAATATGATCTGTACTAAGCCTTGAGGCAAGGTTTGCTAATTATTTTTCCCTTGGAAATCATGTTGACAGGCAGGTGGCATGTGCTCAACTCTCACCCTGACACGGATGCTGAACAGAGCAGAGTTGGGACACATCTGGGGTCGGGAGATGCTGAGTGATTCCAGCTCCTCTCCTTAAGACACAGCCTCGGACCTTTGGGACCTTCAGATGTTAATATCAGGCTTGTGATATTGCATTTGCCTTCAAAGTCTATTTTTGCCTTTGTCAGGTTTAGCAGTTCTGCTCTGTCCTCTTCATATGTTGTAATTCTTTTGACTTGCTAATTCAGACCAGCTGATAAAGAGGAATTCTTTGAGCAGAGCCTCATCACTGTAGGGGTGGAAGCTACTATTCATGTATTCAATTTCATCTCTATGGATCCTCATTGGATTTTAATTCTCTTATAGCATAGAAAAACGTAAGAAGGGCCTGTTAGGTTGTATCAGTGGAGAAAGGGATTCTGTTTAGGAGGGTTATGTGAGCCTGACCTGTCTGCAGACTATTCCTCCCCCATCAGCATTCCCAGTTGTTGGACTGGAAATGCTAGGGGATACATCCATGCCATCCATCAATTGCAGAGATATGTCTTGTTGTATTTGGTAGCACAGAATATTTCAATTCTAGTTTGAAATTTGACTGTAGAGGTATTGCACTAAGTGTAGATGGTGCTTGAGATATGCCCTTCCAGTCTTATATTCTATGCAATTAGGTTTCTTAATTTTGTGTTATAACTGTGTATTTGAACACTTTATTTGGACTCTGAGCACTCACCAGATGTCTCATACTCAGTCCACTGTTAGCAAAACTGCCCCTGAGCTGTGCTGTCAGCACTGCCTGGCACTTGTCTCTTTCCCATCTCATCCTTTTTATCTTTGTAATGATATAAAGGCTTTTTTGTTTTGTTTTATCAGCTGTATTTCCTATGGTCTTCTCTCTTTACAGAGTCAGATGCTGCCTCTGCTGAAAGACTTGGGAAAAGGGAAAAGAGGTTGTTTGGCAACTGGTTGTCCCTGAAATGGTGAGAGACCAGAGCCTGTGTAAAGTTTCTCTCTGTGGTGTTTTCCTTGTTTATTCATGACAATTTTCTTTCCTCATAAGTATCTCCAAGTGGTGCCAGCGTGTTTTGTACATCATGTTTTGTTGGGCTGTAGAACTGACTTACGGTGTCTCTTTTAAGCAGAGATGGAAACTTCAGGTAGATTTATTGCCATATGTACACGGGCTGATTTTTGCAAGCTTTCTGATTCCCCAACCCTGCAGCTCCGAGTAGTGATGTGCTTAATGATTTACTCAGGTGAGGCATTTGCTTTATTATGATTTCATCTTTTGGACCAGAGGCAGCCTGAAGCAGCAAGGCAAACCAGCTTGTTATAATTTGACTGTTTTATCTCCCAGAGGAAGAAAGTGTTTTCAATCATTAAAAATAACAGTACTGGACTTATTCCAATCCAAAATATAGCAGTGCTGCTGAATGAATGTTGAGAAAGGATAACAGAAGCAGTTTTTGCAGGAATACTTCTAGTGTCACAAGCAGAATTTGGTACCATAGATATGAGGTAGATTAAAACCTGAATGTGTTCCAGAATGGTGTGCAGAGCCATTTAATGCACCAGTTATTTAAGAATGTTTAGTGAATAGTTTACAGGACACACAGCACTGCAAGAAAAGAAAAGAAGCACTAATGCACTAAACTGTCTCAGGAGGTAGATCTTATTAAAGAACATCTAGTTAAGGTACAAAAATAAAGGTTGAGCAATAAAAACAAAGCCAAATAAAAGCCAGAAAGGGCAAAAGGAAGGAAGGAAGGACAGAGAGTCCAACAGGATCAGGACTGGGATTCAGCACTAAAACTGGCAGTGTGGGTTAAAGGAAGAAAAAAGGAAGGAAAAATAATTAAGAGAGAACATTTGTGAAATAGGAAGAAAACAAAGAGACTCAGAATGCTCAGAGTATTGGCATCATTAATGTATCTGGAACAGAGAGAGAAAGCAAAAATCTGCTCGGGATAAATAGTATAAGATAATATATAGATCATGCAGAAGAGAACAGATGGGAGAAAAGGTTTGGGAATAAATAAAGCTGAGGATTATGGAAGAACATGAAAATTGGTTGGAAAAATGCATGCATGCTTAGAAACTCTGCTTAACTTTAGCTCCCACTGTCTGTAAGATCAATTTTCCAGTTTTTAAATGGTTTTTTTGGGACATGTATATAGGGTGGTTTGGAGAATGCTTTTCTCTATACAAGACACATCTCAGAAAAGTTACAGCCCTCCTCACAAGTGCAGTGGTGGTTTTGATGTGACAGTCCTGTCCTTTGTGGCTGCTGAGCTGCCCAGGGAAGTGTGGCATCCCCAGTTTGTCAGAGGGCAGGGGAGAGACTCAGAAATAGCAGATCACTGACTGCTGAAGTTCCTGGTGAGCAGCACATCAGTGGGAAAACCCTGCTGAAGTGCAGCTGAGGCTTGAACAGGATGAAAAGGACCTGAGGGTTTTTCCCATGGTGCTTCCGTGGTGTTTTTTCAGTATCCTGGTACCATAATGATATGATAACTTTTCAGAATGAAAGTGGTTTTCCTTCTCAAGTAGTTGGTTTTTAGAAAATACTGAAGCAAGCGTTCAAAAAAGCATTGAAAATTGCTTGGGACAAAATGCAAATCTCTGGACATGTGGTCACATCAAAGCATAAGGAACTTCTTTTAGAAGGGATGTTTAAAGTTGATTAAGCATAACTGACTGACTGCTCAGCAGCCTTGAATCCTCCCCATTTCAAGGTAAAGTAACTCAGGTTTTTCACTGGATCAGACCTTAAAGCAGAAAGGGCTGAAGGCTCCACAGAGTAATCAAAGAGCAGGACCTGAATCAGTACCAAATGTGACCTTCTCTCATGTTCTTCCAACCCAATTTTGAAGTATTTTCAGTTCTGCTATTTTTGAATTATTCGCCTTCACTCGCTTCATCTGACTGAATAACTGAAATTTGGCTTTTGGGGATTTTTTTAATTTATTTTCATCTTTCACACTTGTGGCTTCTCCCCCTTAGCTGGGCAGTGCAGTTTTACCCTGTGTCTGCAGTGGCAAAGGTTTCCACCAGATCAGAGGGTAAGGAAATACTCGGGATTTACGTGGGATTTTTCTCAGTGTATGGAGGAGTGAATGTATGCAACATGAATCTTAAAACCCCCAACATTCTCTGATTGCTAAGGCTGCAACAATCATTGTAGTTCTTGCCACTTTTTATTTTTAACAGTGAAATAGGCATAGTTGTGGTACATGCTGTGTCCTTTTGCCAAGAGAAATGACAAAGAATGTTCTCATCTTTTTCTTTTTCCCTTCCGAGCAGCCATATTTAGCAAACTGTTTGAGCATTACAACTCCAATAGGGTTTTTACCTTTTATAGGTTTTAGCTTGTCTAGTTAGGCAAACTATTTGCTGGGGGATTTAAGCTGCTAGAGAATGTTTCAGGTTCTAAGCAGAACAAAACAAAGACATATTTTCTATATCTTGAGAATACTGTAACTCTCCAACAATCTTAAAATAATTGTTGCACCTCATATTTTCAAGTAACTGGCAGGAACAATAATCTTCTACAGCTTAGTACACTCTATTAAAAATGAGTAATATACATATTGATCATAATGCTTCTCTAAGCTGATGAGGCATCTCTTGGGAATGAAACCACAGCACCATATGGCTTTAATGTACTCGATATAGTTCTCCAAATAACCACTATAAATTATATTTCAGAATGATGCTGGACAGCAATAGAGTTAGTCTTCCAAGCTGTCAATAATACATTATGACTGTAGGTAAGAAATTCATTATGCACAGGCTGCAGTATTTAAATAATTAACAGCTGACCAATCCATTTTGTAGCTGTGGTTTGTGACATTTGGAATTACACAAATTTTAACTCTAACATTCCATGATAAAAATGGGTGAGTAGTGCACCCAGCTAATTGAAATTGATACAGGAAGCAGAATGCATTTCTGTAGCAACATACCTAATGTAATGGAATACAGTTTTCTCAAAAAAGAAGGAGATCCAGTATCTTATTCCAATTTTAAATGTAATTTTTAAATGGAAACATTCTTCTGAATATGAAAGTAGTTTACTCCCCAGTTCTGGCAAAGGGTGAGGTAATAAATAGCTGATTTTAAATTTAAGGCAAAGCTGAAGGCATGGTTTGGCTTGCCAGGATTATATTATATATTTTCCTGTCAAATGTTTATTTGTCAACAAGTTAAATCATTAACGCAAATCAATTTCAATCCCAATCTGGCACAAAACCCACTCCATGAAATAAGTGGTATTACCTGTTAAACACTAGCAGCAATATTGTTGTTTCACACATTACCAGCTGGCAGAGACCACAATGGCCTTTTAAAATCTCAACCCAGAGGGAATAATTCAGAGACCTAGTCATCAAGTTTAGAGTACATACAATATCTAGACCCAAAGATAAGTTCCTGGCAACACTGTCTCTGCCCTTCCTTGTTCAGAAGGTGGGGAAACTGGATAAGGAATTGTGCAAACATCTGCCTTATGCTTAAAGATCCCGTGGCATTTGCTTTGGGCAGAAGTTCAGCATTTTGAGGAGGATATTGCTGGTCAAAGTCCACCTTTTTAACAGTCCTCTTTGTGCAGATTGTCCATTTGGCTGGAGCTGATATGGCCCTGACAGTGCATGCCAGGGCTGACAGACAACAACAACTCCAGGTAGAGGATTGTCCTGGTTTAGCTGGGATAGAGTTAACTTTGTTCCTAGGTGCTGTATTTTGGATTTAGTGTGACAAGAGCGTTGATGGCACCTTGGTGTTTGGGTTGCTGCTGAGTCAGGACTTTGCAGCAGGGCACAAACTTGAGAAGGAGCATAGCCAGGACAGCTGAGCTGAGCTGCTCCAGGGCTTATCCCGTACCACTGATCTTCGTGCTCAGTGAATAAACTGGGGAAGTAGGCTGGGAGTCACTGATTGCTGCTGGGATGGACTGAGCATCCATCACTGGGTGGGGAGGTATTGCATTGTCCCGTGCTTGTCTCTCTTGGGTTTTCACAGATTCGATTTTTAAATGTTTTATTTCTCGCTTTCTTTTTGTTATCTCCCTTTTCATTACTATTGTTATGATTATTACTGAATTTATTGCAATTATTAAACTATTCTTTCCTCCCCCTGTAGATTTTACAATCTTTTTTGTGCTTCTCCTGCCCATTTCACATTCCGAGGATGGGAGTGACTGCATGGTACCCAGTTGTCAGGTGCAGTTAAACCATGGCAGGGATGAAAACAAATAGAGAAAAGATAGAACTCATACAGAAGAATTTTTTTCCTTCCAGGAATGTCATGGAGACCTTTGCAGTTTTTCACAGGAAGTGCAAGAGTCACTGTTATAGCATAATCAGTAGCCCAAATAATAAATATAATGGTGCAGTTGGAGCTGGACTTTCACAAGGTGGGTAACTGTAGTATGCAGTCAGCTGTGCTCAGCTTTGCTCCTTAGAGTCTATTTTTATTTGAATAACTATTTGAGGGATCAGAGAGAGAAAGTGCAACCAGTAGAGTTATCTCTGAGACATTATATATGTTGTCAATCATAATTTTCTCAGAGGTGTAAGATTCAGCTGTGACTGCTGTTGGGAACATGTGCCTCAGAGAGCTGCTGAACTCATCCAAAAAACAAGGTCTCCAAGGTCTTAGTAAGTTGAAAGGAAAATCGAATTGCATATAGATTTAAGAAGCAGAACAAGACCCAGTCAGTTTGGATTAAAGCTGTGGTTGTCTTGACAGGGATTTTATTTGGAGCTGTGCGTGATGGATGGGAAGGACTACAAGTCTCTGTCATAAAGGTTTGAGCAGAAGATGATTGTGGGTTTTCCTTTCTCAGCATGTCCTTCCACTTTGCTTGTGAAGATGCAAGCAAATACCAAATGCAGGGATTTAAAGATGAATGCTCTGCTTCTCCAATATTTCACAAGTATAGGACACAACCCTTGCACAAGGCCTTTGTATCAGTGAAGAACTATAAACTAATACATGGCCATCACTACACTTGGGTGTAAAGGGAAAGTTCTCTTTTTCCCTTCACATTGTCACCCTGTTGTAACTTGGTTTTCTACAGTGAATTCAGTGCCACAGCAGCAAAGAGTACTGGCAGTGACCTCATTGGTTCTTTCTGAAGGCTGCAAATTTCTGGAATATTGAGAGAGAGATATTGACAGCTCGTTATTGTTCTGGTATAAATTTTGGAGTTGCATCTTGGGCTGGAGAGAAAACCATGATCCAATGAATGCGTGAAGGAAATTTTCCTCACCCCCAATGTATTTTATTGATGTAACATGATGTAAAACAAACATACACCTCTTGCTTATGGCAGCTTTTTAAAATATTAGCTAATGCTTTAGAAATCCATGTGTATGTGTGTTGGGTGGTAGAATTGCATTGGAACAAAAATACAATGTTAAAAAGAAATTATCCTTGTTCTACACATGGTCACAATCAGTGTTCTCCAACTTTGCTCTCTCTAATGTAACAGTACTTGTTGTAGCAGGGTATTTAAAGTAAGTTTATAGTGTGTAAATGTCATGCATTTGATGCTATGATCTGTGCTAGCTACCCTCATGGATAGTTTGCTGCACCTCCCTCCTGATATATCAAACAGATTGTGGAAGATTTGAGGCAGTCAAGACTAGCTTGGCAAACCTCTGGGAAACTGCAAGTTTTACTAAGTTTAATGGTGTACAGACCTCTGTCTCCTCACCAACAAAACAATATTTTACAACATCCAGGATTCATGAGCTCACGCATATTTTCCCCCAAACTGATGGATTACAGGTTCCCTCTTTGAGCTGGAGAGCAGAAGTGAAGAACAGAACCAGATCCAAATGGCACGGAAGGTAAGAAGCAGTAAGCAGTGGCAGTCATCACTTGGCAAGCAGAATGGGCAGCTGCTGTCAGGAAGGTGTGTCTCCAACATGTGCTGAGCTCAGTCAAAGAACACTTCAAGGACTCAGAGTTGAAGTGGAGGTCTAATTACATAGATGTGGGGCACTGGAGGCAGGATCAGGTAGTTCACTTCAGTCAATTTGGATTAGAGCTTTTTTCACTGCTGCAGGTTTGTGTCAGTGGGAAGAGCCTGACTGCTGGTGTGTCTGTGCTGGTCTCTGCCACGTGCTGCTTGGGACTTGCTTTTTCTCATTTCCGTGACTTTTCGTGGTCAGGCCCCTCGGTCAGAAAGGCTCTGGGTGTCCCAGTGTCCCCAGACCGTGTCCAGGCTGTGCTGTTTGCACCATGCCATGCTCTCCTTGGCTCCCAACATCCACAGCCCTTCTGGCCTAGACTTTTCCCTTCCCTTTCCATGACAGGAAGGTTGGGGAGGTGATGCACGCTATGTTTTCCCCTAGTCTGAAGTCAGGAAATGTTCTGGCTGGATGTTAATCACCATACATTAGTCATAGCCAAAGGAATCATCCTCTTCTCACTCAAAGTGCTCCTAAAAAGTTCCTTTTGTCCCGTGGTAACAGCAATCTGAAGAACTATTAAGCACAAATGCACACAACCGTGCACAAAACCAGTGGGAATGATCCCATCCCACAGATTCCTGGTGCCTTCTGGCTCCTCCAAGTCTGGCTGATAGAGCTTTTATCCCAGACTGTCTCTGTGCTTGTGCAGTGAGGAGCACACTTTTAGGACTAATAAAGGATGAGCAAATGAATAATCCATGTATTGCAGTTATATAAAGGACAAATATACTGAATCTCTGTAGTATTTGGTGTACAAATCCAAATTTTCTCCCACGTTTTTCTCTTCTTGTGTCTCCTTGTTCTGCCTGAGGTACAGCTGATTGCCTCTTCTCTGTAGGAACATCTACTAATCTAATAAAATCTATGGCTAATGGGCATTAGACTTGGCACCAAAAGTATAAATGTATTTACTTGACAGCCTGGTCATGGGAGTCAATCACCTGCACTTTTCAGAAGCGTGTCACAAAGCTCATTTGCTATTCCTGACATGACCACACCTCAAAGTTTTTGCTGTTTTCCACATTTTCTTCATCTTTCTCCTTAATTTATCCGTATATTCCACAGACTCATGCCAGCTCACATTCTAAGCTACTGGCATTAGCAATAACTGTCACCACACTGAATTAGGCACAAAAACTTTCACGTGTGAATAACATGGGGCAAAGTTTAAATAGGGATATGTGGAAGGCCACAGGATTTTTCTAGAACAAGGAGAGACCAAATTTTTCTCCCTAACTATTGTTTTTGTTTTCCCATGATCTATCAAATTCAAATTTTTTCCTGCAACAAGGCCCTGAGTACCCAGGTTGAACTTTGACATTGGCTCTGATTTGAACAGGCAATTAGACTACATGAATTCCTGAGGACTCTTCCATACTAAATTACTCTGAGTGGAGGAATCACGAGTTCCTTGGTTAGCTTTGTGCAATGCAAAGATCTCCAAATAGATTTGCCCAATATGCTCTTTGTAAGACAGAAATCAAAGAAAAGAAGTAACAGGGGACTTAAATAAATTATTAATGTGATTCCAGCATGACATCTGCTTATTTAACACTGGAACATGAGTGAAATCACTCCTTGAGTAGAATTTTGCAATTTCTTATAGTAACACTCTGTGAAAGTTAATGGGAAGAAGTGAAAGAAAATGCTGTATCCCCTTCAAACTGCCAGGATATTCATTGCATTATAATTATCTAGTAAGAATTTTGGCTATGTGGACATCATTAATTTCCCAAAAACTGACTTTTAAGTCAGCTCCTAGACCTAGCTCTAGGAGCTAGGATTCAAAGATCTGAGTTTCTTCTACAGTCTCAGTCCTGTGTTGTTGGCATCATGCAAGAGCCTTAGTTCAGTAGTAGCTCAGACAGACAAAGGCTACCAGTACTATTTCCTTCAGCACATGCACTTAGTTTTCCTTGGAGGATCTCCTATTTAAATTCAGACTTGGCTCAGTACTGCTTAACTTGGGAGGTCTGACTGGCTCATAATACAAAATGATGTGGCTACAAGCCACTATATTCATTTGGTCTCCATATATTTGGAGTCACCTTCTGTTAATCACATATATTTGATTATGATTCATCAGACACTTCAAGATCATCAGCTGACAGAGAAGTCATTTGAGAGTTTTCTTTAACTTGTTGCCTGTGAACTTTTTGTCTTCTTCTACCTCCTCCCCAAAGTCATGTGTTCTTGAGAGAGTCCTGAATGATTTCAGAGCCAGATTGCCTCCAGGAAGGGTGTGTGTGCACACTTTTTGAAGATTCTGATGGAGTTGTGTCTGCTGCAGTGCTGTGGTGGCACAGCTCTGTATGAATTCTGACACCTTTAATGTCAGTTCCTTACATTAACCAAGGAAGCAGACAACATGCTATAAATACTTGCTCATTCCTGTCAAGCATACAAATACATTGGATGCTGAAAATGAGATTTTGGCTTAGCAGAAAAAGTAAAAATTCCTCATTCTGTAAGCAATTTCATGAGGATTCACCTTCTGAAAGTTCCTGCTGAAGAGATGCTTTTAGGCCATTGAGGATGTGTGTTCCATCAATGTCTGCACAGGCACAACAGCTTAAGTACACAAGGAATTTCCTGGGTGGGCGTCAAATAAGATTAGTCTTTAATAGGTAGAGATCAATGTGAATTTAGATTTTGCCCACTTAAAAAAAAGGAAAGCATAATCAGAAAGAGCCCTTGGACATTTGGCTACAAAACACAGAAGACAAAAGAGAACTGGGAGCTCTCTAGGATTTTCAGGAGATGAATTTGCTAACCTTGATTTTTTGTTCTCCTCATTTTTCCCCTAAAATCCACATGCATTTATAACATGGAGTCCAAAGATGACAGTGATCTTGTTCTTCTTTTTGTAGCAAACTTCAGATGGGGCTTCAGGTGTTCTGGGGCAGATGCTGCAACATTTTCAGGAAGCGACTTTTCTCCAGGAAATACATGGAAATGTTCAGTGCTGTGCATTAAGGAAGGCTGTTCTGACATGTGTTTCCTGAACCTTTAGGAGGAGTTAGCAGGGAGTTGTGATAGGAACAGTCTTTCTGAAAAGAAACTTATGGCTGAAGCCCATGCTCCCACATGTTGTATAATTTCTGGTTGGCTTTTCTTCCGTGTGGTTATGTGCAAAGTGCTGTGGCTGTGGGAAAAGTCTCTTCCTTCTTCAAATGCACTGTGACATTAATGATGACTGGTAAAGACCCTTGTGCTGCACTTTGCACGCTCATCAGTCTTTGTGTTTGTTTCCATCTTGTACCATATGGACACTGGGACTTGGCTGGGATGGAAAACTGGAACTGGCAACACTCACCCTGATTGTTCTTATAATGATCAAACAGTAACACAGTTTGACAGAAATTTTATAAACCATCCTGTCGTAAAACAAAACCAGCAGAAACTAGCCTGAGCAAAGAAGGTGTGTTTAAAAAGAAAAGAAAGTTAATGAAAAGCACATGAAATTGCCCATCTGTGCAATTGTTGTACATTTTCAGTGTATGAAGGCAAATAAATACCGTGAACCTTTTGTACAGTCAATTTGAAGGTCTCAAAAGAAGTATTTTTGAAAGTTAAGAAGCAAACTATAGCAAGTGCTCTATAATTCACACTGTGAATCCACTGGTGGTAGTCAGGGAAGGATTTGTCAGGCAATATTTACCCTGCCCTTTCTCCTCTTATATCTCTAAGAATTGCCTCTTACACATCCTCAGCCTTTGCTTGTTTGGTTGACATTTGGAATCTTTTATGTCAGCACATGTGAGTTACAACATGAAAAAAGGAAGTTTTACAAACTCAAGGGACCAGGCAGTGTCACCATTTTACACTAAAGAAGACAGGATGTCATATTGGAAATGGTTTATTTGTAAATAAAACCCATTCTCATTCTTAATAAGTGTTTAACCCCATCATAAAAAAATGTAAATCATCGGAACCAGAGAGTTCAAGGATTCAAGGAAGCCTATTTTAGCAAAATCAGAGTTTCTAGGTCTGGGTCTATGAAAGGAAAATAAGGAAAAAAGGAAACCAGGAGAAAACACAAACATTCTGGCAAGCAAACCTGAATCACAAAGGTGGCAAGAAGAGCAAGTGGCTGTAATAAAACATGCTCCTGGTAATCCAGAAAGAAACACGAAAAATTCTAAGTACAAGCTTAGAGGAGTAAACTCAGATGCCATAATATCAGATGCCAGAAGTCAAATAATCAGGAAACCACAATAAATGGCATAAAGCAATGGTTCTATAACTGTATTGGAATTAGTTGAAGGTAGGTCAAGTAAGAAAAAACATCAGGTGTAATATTTCTTGCAGATACTTATTGAAGAAGACAATGTAGGATACAGAGTATGGTGATAAGTCTTTTTGGGTGACTTTATCAACAAAGATTGTTGTGTCCCTATTAATGCAGTAATATTAACTAAGAGCAAGAGGGGAAGAGCCAAAATGTCAGGCTGAAAAAAAGGTAATTCAGATGCACTTCTTGAGGAAACTCAAAATCCCCTGTGGATTCTTACAGTGCCTTCCTGGACCCTCTGGGACAGAAGGGATTCCACATGCTATAGGTGATAACAACATGATGCAATGTATCTCCCACCTTTGTTTGTGTGGACAACTATAGGCGTAATTAAGCTTTTCAACAGGCCATGAGGACAGACTATAGGATTTTATCCCCTGGAGATTTTTCACAGGACCACTATGTGTGAAGGATGAGCAGGACACATCTCCTGCTATTCCCGAGCTAAGGAAAGGACTGGAGGAGTCCCTGACAATGAAAGGCCATTTGACACTTTTAGGCTTATGTTTGCCAGGTTGTACATGCACTTTGTGTTTTGCTGTGCTGTTTTTCCTCCTAATGCCTACAGCAAATGCAGATTGAGCTGTGATCTCGGTGACATTCTGACTGCACGGTCACAGGGGCGTTGGCCTGGAGGCAACCACTGCAAGTGCTCTGAGAAACTGTACTTCATCCCAGGGTCATAAATTACTTACCATGGAAGTCAAATAAAAGCTGCAGGAGCTCTGCTTTGAAAACTGACATCACATGAACACTTAGAATGAGTAGAAAATTCACTCTCCCCTGCTTTCATTTGTAGGCTGTTGTTCTTGATAATGTGTCAAGTTGTCTTTTTAATTTAAGTAGATCAGTGGTTACATCTGGTGACATTAATTCACACTTTCTGATTCACAATTTCACTTAGGTTCAAAGTCCAAAATTGACAGGTTTTGTGCCTTATCTATAAACACAAGCGAAATGGATTCTCTTTCCCATGTGCAAGAGTTTTATTTGTATCTTTCCACTGGGCCTGGGCACTAATTTCTTGATTACATTCATATAGCGAAATCAATTCATTAATTTTATACTTTTCCCCAAATAATTGCCTCTCTGTCCTCTCAAACCGGTCAAAGAGCAACCAAATATTTACCATCAGTGTCTTCTGATGTTTTTT
>WEIV01010305.1:0-13437 GCA_013390005.1 Calyptomena viridis | reverse complement strand
CCTGCTCCGGCGTGGGCTCCTCTCCCCGCGGATCCACGGGTCCTGCCAGGAGCCTGTTCCAGCACAGGCTTCCCACGGGCTCACAGCCTCCTTCAGGCACCCACCTCCTCCAGCACGGAGTCCTTCCCAGGCTGCAGGGGGGTCTCTGCTCCCCGGAGACCCCCATGGGCTGCAGGGGCACAGCTGCCTCCCATGGGCTGCACCACGGGCTGCAGGGGAACCTCAGCTCTGATGCCCCTCCTGCCTCTCCTTCTGCACTGACCTTGGGCTCTGCAGTTGTTCCACTCGCATATTCCCACTCCTGTCCAGCTGCTGGTGTAGTTTTGGTTTTGTTTGGGTTTTTTTCAAGGGTGATTCAGAGCTGTTTTTCCTCTGATCCTGTGTGAGTGCCAAGATTTTTTTTTTTTATATGTTGCAACTGTATCTGCAAAGTGACATAAGAGGAATGCAAGTTATGTATTCTTCAGTTGCCCCTTAATCATGCTTTAAAAATGCTACACTTACTATCAGGATGAGTTTTTAGATTGAGCTAAAAGAGAGAAAATTGCCTTTCTTAAGCAGAAACATTGCATGTAGCTGATAAAGAGAAATCAAAAATGGTGGAGCCTATTTTTTAGATAGAGCAGATCTATGCTTTAGTTAGATCTGTCATTATTGCATTGTATCAAACAGTATCCAAAATCAAACCCAGAATTTTGTGAAATTTCCTTGGTGTCATGACACATCTTTTAAAGAGAGAAGCAATATTGGGACTCAGTCGTATCTGAATATATAGAGATTAAACTTGCATCAGGTTTTCTAATGTCCCAGAGCCTCCTGAAAACTTTGCCATGCCTTGGATAAATCCATTTCTTTGTATTTATATCATGAAGTACAAACCAAGGAGGAGCTTCTAGATCAAGCAGTCACTGCTTGCATCCACATTGCTCCTCTATTCCACATTGGGCTGAGGAGAGCTGGTCAGGAGCCTCCAAAGTGGAGCCAGGGAATGAAGCAAAAATTATGTGCACAATCAGAGGGTTCAGTGCTCAACTGAGACTTCTGGTCCTCTTTTCTTACGCGGTAGAGACAATGATTTGTTCAGCAGTAAAGGTATGTGCTTGATTGCAGTCCTGAGCCAGCAAGGAAAGTGTGGATCCCTCTAAACAGAGAGCTGACACTCCTTGCAAGTGGAGACTCAAGTTTGGCTTTCTCCACTTGTGTATTTTTTTTTAGCTTAAGTGACATTAGTCCATCTGCTTGTTCTACTAGGATTTTTAAGAAGAGCCTTTCTTAAAAAAAAAAAAAAAGGTAAAAAAAAAAAGTGCTGTTTTTCTCTTTTATAGTGAGCATACAATTGTCCAGTCTCCATTTTTTCTTGTTTTAAACTAAAACTAACTACATGTCTTTTCCATATATAAAAGAAACATCCACATTTTATGATATTTTCATATGGTTGAGGCAGTTTTTCTTCATGACATACTGAGGGATGAAAAGAGAGAGCAGTGGATGTTGTTTAGAACTGCAGCCACCTTTATGAATCCCTATTTACTAATTCCCTTTCCTTCTTTTCTCCAGGGAACCTTAAGGTGGCCAGGGTCATCACAGCAGACCGAAAACAGATTTAAAGCCTCAGAGGAGGTCATAATACTTTCTCATTCCTCCCTTGTTTAGCCTTGCCAAACTGGCTGCAACTCTGCAGATTAGTAACATGCAATGTGGCATGGCAGGACAGACCAGGTTTCCATGTATCCCTAAACTCCATTAAGGATCTTCCATTCCCATCTGATTAGAAAGATTTTTGTTTGCATCTGAGCTGCAGTAAAATCTGGGTCATTGGGTTAATGAACAATAAGAAACAATTAATTTATAAATCCGTCAAGTGATAATAATGATGTGGAATGGAGTCTGAAGTCTGTAAGGATTTAGAGGATGCTGTTTTCCCTTTTTATCTCTTGTTAGGGTAGAATATACTTTGTTCCTTCCAATTTAGGAGACATTTTAACTCTCTAAACAGCCAGCAATGCTTTTCCTTGCCCACTCTGTGTATTTTCTTCTTGGCTGTCTGTGTAAAGCCTTTGGCTGTGTGGTATTTGGGAGCACAAGCAGTAACCCTCCCTCCCCAAGTGAGTGGCTCATTTTATGGGTGTTCAATGGGGAACCAAAATACTGTTTCTCTCCCACTTCACAAGAGGGAACAGAGGGTTTCCATTCAAGCCATTTTAATCATATCACTATCAAACTGTGCCTTTTATCTAGAACTAAATATCAGCCAAAGTTTACTTGAAAACGAGCCTGGGTTTTGCTCAAATAAGCTAATGAACCTTTGTGAACTTTCGAGACTGGGCTGAATTTCAACTCTGGAACAATACTTGAAGCCAGGTGAGTTTTACTGTAAATATTTCCACCGTGGTTCCAGCAACAATCTGATCTTGTTTAACTAGTTTAACTAAATGCTTGTGTAACAGTGAGGACTGGATGACAGACTTTTTATTAAGAAAAAACCTGAAAAGTAAAAGCAGTGGTAATATGCTACTGTTGAAACTGTGTGCTACGTTTCTGAATGTGCAAATTGAGACAATGTTAAATAAAAATAATCGGTTTCTCCATATAAAGGTACCAATGGAAAGTAAATGTCCTTAAGTTTAGTTGCATACCAGCTAAAGTACTGAATGTGCTCTATGTACATAGATTTGTAACATCTAAGACAAAATGAGTGTTCCTAGTTACACCATGTCAAACAAGTACTACTAATCTTTATAAACCCCTTTTTAAAGGGTTTGAACTTCAACATAACTCCTTACAGAAAGGAAAGAGAATAAATTGGGGGATTCTGTGCAAGAACTAGAGGTCCAAGAGGCTAAATATCACCTCACAAGCGATAGCAAATTGCATGGTTCTGGTAAAGAGACAAGAGCATAGAAATCTGCATCATCCACAAATCCCCCTTTGCCTCTACCCCCCTGCCCCAAAACCCAGTCCAAAACATTACTTGGCCTTATGAGCAGATGGAACAGAGATGCCTTCACACAGCAATGCAATTGCTTCAAGATGGACCACAGTGGTTGATAAAAATAAATAATGAATAAATAATAGTATATGCCGTGCTCTTGACTAGCCTAAGACAGGGATTTATAGAGAGATCACTCACCATTTTTCTGAAAAGTGTTTGAACTTTTTTCCAAATAGTCAAAATGTAGTAAATACATATACCCATTTCCCTAATTTAAGGTCTGTGATGATGGAAGTAAAAGACTGGATCAGTACATATACTGATACAGTATAAATATAAGTATATATACCATAAGTGTCTGGGGTAACTACACCTACACTGATGCAAAACTGGTGTGAATAAATGAAGAAGCAGATAATTAACAGAGTAACATCGACCTGAAGTTCTTATTTGGTGGTGGCTTTGTAGTGTTCTAAGGGTTAATGTTTTGTAAGCTTCTTTTAATTGGAAGTCAAGATTGTGTAAAAGTTTTCTTTTTTATAGCATTAATCTGTAGATTAATGTTTCCTGTGTTTTAACAAGATGTTCCCCAGCAGCAGATGAGTGGTATAAAAAATGTTTAATTAGAGTCAGTCATAGCCTGCTGGCAAGCAATGACCTTACCTTCAACTCAACATACTGGATAAAGAACTTGCAGGCTGTTTGGCTCTTTAATGTAAGTTTTAAGCCTAAAAGGCAGAAAATGTATGTTTTGTTTTTGTGTATTCTGCTGAATGTTGACCATGATAACAACACAGTAATATCTGGGGGGTTTTAAGCAATTTTTGTTATTTCTTTGTTGGAATTTACTGAGAGGGCTGTGTGTGTGAGAAGGCAGACAGAGACACAGAGGGCTCAAAGTTCATTGGATTTTCTGAGTTTTGGAGTTCAGCTTCTGTTTCATTGCCTGTATCTAAGGCAGAACACGAGTTAGTCTGGCCTGATTTGGGTGGAACCACTGCACTTAAGCAAGGCTTGCACTCACCACTAACTATTCCCCAAGGTGTTTATTAGTTCAGCCATGTATTCCATCAATTACACAGAGGGCACCATCCTCTGTGTCAGTTTATCATCTGGATGTGTCTGTGCTTTAATCTGTGTTGTAGGGTGCAAGTCAGGGTTTTATTCCCCTTGCCATGCACTCTCCTGTTTCCTAGCAAAGCTGCTTCTCATGCTGCAGCCCAGAAAGGAGGAAAATCTGTCTGCCATTATATGCTGATACAATTAAATACATGAGCTGGCTCACATTCACGTGGCTTGGCTGCAAGTCAAGAAGGTACCCATAAAAAATCTCAAATCTGTGTGTGCATGCATTCGTGTGTGCATATGTACAAAAGACAATATAACTGGGACATGCCAATTATTTTTCTCCTGGTTTTAAAATGAATTCCACACTCTTATCACTGCCAAAATAAAATAAAATAAACCAAGTGTTTCTTTTGGTGCATCTCGCAGTCTTTATCAGCTTGATAAACACACACTGGGAAACCAAAGAGAAACCAGTGGTGTTCTTTAGCAGGGAGAGTGAAACAAAAGCAGATATTCTGAGAGTTTATGAGTGTGTGTAGAAAGATCATTTCCTGCAAAAGTCCCCAGCTGTAGCTGGAAGATCAAAATGTCCTAATTGGGAGATTGTGTTAGTCACAAAATATGATACACACGTTGCATTTTGGAACTATCATCTACTTAACACTTACTGTTGCTGGACTGGAAAAAAATACCACATGTGTTGCTACCTTATTGAGTGGAACAATGAAAAGGGTAGAGGAGGTGGAGGAGAGAAGAAAGTAAATGCTCAAAGGAGGCAGCTTTGTGCTGAGAGGACATGCTGGAGTGTGAGGGAAATTCCCTTCCAGTAACCTCTGGATGGACTGAGCCCCACCACCTCTGAACTCCTGGCTCACTGACACAAAACAAGCCATGCAGCCTTCTACTCTCACAAAGAACAAACCCAGCTCAGCCTCTGTCAGTACACACTGTTTTGCTCTACTGCCCCGATGCTCAGATGCTTTTATTTTCCAGTGTTCAACTCGGAAACAAGGTCTGGTGCAGCTCCCAACTTATTTGCCAGACCTGTCAGAACTATCTTGCAGATGCTCAAGATGCAGTTCTGTATTTCAGTGCATGTGTGATTAACCCAGGTCAATCATCTCCTCAGCACACATGGAAATACTGAGTGTATAATAATGAGTAGGACAGGTTGAAAATTATATATCAAAGCTGGTTTTAAACGTAAAACTGTGCATTTCATGTTTTACTTGGAAATTCAGTTCTCATTGGAAAGAAACTCAAAGGTGCTCCAATGAAAAAACTGTCTGGGAGTGTGGATGAGATGAGTAGTGAAAACTACACTGGATGTTTTATTCCCCCCATTCCCCTGTGGGCAAGGGCCCAGCCACCTCTCCTGGAGCACCAGGTAGTTCCATAAGAGAAGGGATTGTAAGGCATCAAAAATAGATTGCTTGACCAGG
The DNA here is from genome assembly GCA_013390005.1 of Calyptomena viridis. Lineage (NCBI taxonomy): Eukaryota > Metazoa > Chordata > Aves > Passeriformes > Eurylaimidae > Calyptomena > Calyptomena viridis. The sequence goes on along the minus strand of WEIV01010305.1, from coordinate 7,995 downwards.
ACCCTAATCAAGAGATGATAATAAAAAGATAAGGCATTTGTACCACAAATGTGGTAATTTTCTAGGTTTTTTTTCCTTAACAAGTGTCATCGTCTTAATTTTTAATGCAGCCAATTTATAATGAAATCAAAACTTTAGCTAAGACACATGGATGAAAGCATCTTATTTTATGAAAAATATTCTCAGGAAAATAAAGTATTTCCTGTCTTAATAATAACCAACAAAGCAGAGCTTAATTTGTGTAACAGTCTTAACTGGAAATACTGTTATTTCTGCTCCAGTGCATATGAATGTGATGGGTTCCTACTGTGAGGAAGAGGGAAACTAGAGGGAATATGGGAGCTGCCCCACTAAATCAGCCCCAGACTCTGTCATTGCAGCTGCTGGTGTTGGGTGGTAGTCTACAAAAAAGTGTGTAATATTAAATAAATAAAAGAATTATGAACTACATTGAGTGTGTTGCTGATAAAAGCCAAACATTTTAAGCATTCCTTTCAACTCTATATTTCCTATGTTCATGTATCCTGCATAACTTTTTATTTTCAGGTTTTATCTCGATGCCTTCTCATGGCACTAATATCTACAATTACATCTTGATGGTAGAAATAGTTTCTTGTTCCCGATTTTTTAATTTCAGTTACTGTCTCAAATTTATCATACTTGCATTTTTGCTGATTTCATCCATCACTGATTTGTATGACAGGTTCTCAGGGGCCCTGGCCACTTTGAATGCTGTTTCCTAAATCTTTCTCTGCATCTATTTGCAAGTAGGGTGGTAAAATCCTCCCTTCTTTGTGACTTAAAAAAAAAGAGAGGTTGAAAAGAGCTCGGACTCCATCCTCATGCTTGTAAAGGGCAGGTTCTAAGATTGCCAGCCCTAAATGTTGTGAGTGACTGGCAAAAGCCGGGGCAATCTTCCTCAGCCAACCCACCCTGTCCTGCCTTTGGGCTGGATTTGAATTCCTGTTTTCCTTGGAAGACAGAAATGAGCTAAACAGGAGCTTTGGAAATTATTTTGTCAGAGATTGGTGTGTACATACTGCTTTTTGCTTCTAATTTTGAGAGGACAATAGAAATGCTGATGTTGTAGAATCAGAATAATTTAGGTTGGAAAAGACCTTTAAGACCATCAAGTCCAACTGTTATATCTGTTTAGTAATTCTATGCTTGTGTAATCTCCCTGTTACACTTAAGGAGGACCCCAGCATTAAGGAGCAGGACACAGGTTACAAAAGATTTATTTTAGTGTAAAAAACATCTTGAGAAATGTTCTTTGTGATCTATTGGTCATTCACAGTTACTCTAAGTGCAATTCTAAATAGCAGAGTGTATCTTCTTTGCTTGTGTTCAGTACTGTACATTTTCATTTTCATGCCCTGTTTCCATTAATTCAACTGAGATGTGCATTAATGTATTATTCCTATTATCAGCATGCTTTGAAACACACCAGATTCCCACCACAAATCCTGACATATATATAAATCTTCTCCCTGTAAGGAAAAGAAAAGAAATAGCCCAAAACACTTTGGTGTCTATAGGTCAACCATGTATTCTGTAAAAGAAGGTTTTGTGTAGCTGAGGCAAGTGAAAAACATCTTCATTAATCCATTGAAAAGATAGTGGATTTTTTCATCAACGTCCTTTTCAATCAGATCTATGACTTAATGCCTTTCTTGAAATTTTAGCACTAAGGAAGACAGTATATCTGTGCTAACTAGGGAGAGGTTGCAGACTATTTCAGATGTCTCTGCAATGTCCACCTCTGCTTGCAGCAGGGGAGGAGGGGAGAAAAAGTGACTTAATACTGGATCTTCTGCTCCTTTGGTATTTCTTTATTGTAGAAGGTAAAGAATAAGAGCTATATAAGATGCTCTTATGTATATATATAAGAGATATATATATATATATCTTCTGTATCTAAGATGCTACAGATATGCTCTGTGCTTCCCAGTTGTGCTCCAGAGCCTGGGCTGCTCCCTCTGCTACTGCCCCTGGGGCCTGGGAGGAGGGTGACTGTGGTGGTGGCATTGTCACAGACCACCTCTGTATTTCCTCCTGACCTTAAGCTGCTGCCCAAGTTCTGGTGGCAGAGTCTTGGGCACTGGGCACTGGACTTGCTCCAGTTGACTGTCAGAGGTGCAGGTCATACACTCAGAGTCATGGAATGGTTTGGGTTGGAAGGAACCTTAAAGATCACCCACTTCCAAACCCACTTCCACAGTTCCACTCTTTTCACTAGACCAGGTTTCTCAGAGCCCCATCCAACCTGGCCTTGGACACTTCCAAGGATGGAGCATCCACAGCTTCTCTGGGCAACCTGTGCCAGGGCTTCCCCACCCTCACAATAAAGAATTTTTTCCTGATATCTAATCTAAACCTCCTCTCTTTCAGTTTGAAGCCATTCCTGCTTGTCCTGCTTGCTCTTTTAAACAATCCCTCTCCACCTTTCTTGAGGGCTCTCTTCATGTGCTGAAAGGCATGGTTATGTCTCCCTGAAACCTTCTCTTCTCCAGGCTGAACAATCCCAGTTCTCTCAGCCTTTTCTCATAGCAGAGTCTTTGTGGACTTCATCTCGACTTGCTTCAACAGGTCAGCAAAGATGGGGTTTCTTGTGCTTCCCTGTGAGCAATTTTGTAAAAGCTTCACAATGGTTTAACTATAGTAGGGATTTTTCAAGCTGCATAACATGGGACTAAATTCAGTGCAGGTCTCTGTGTGGGAAGAGACTTTCCATGCCACATAAAAGTGCTGGTGGTTGATAAAAGGAGTCTCATACTCCACACAACTTGCAAAGATGTCTTTTAAGTGGAGGAAGGGTGCCCTTGTCTGAGCAGGATGTTGCTGAGGTATTGCAGTAGGGTTGGTGTCTGATAGTTTTGGCATTGTTTGGGAGAGTCTGTATTTAGAATTTAGGGCCTGCAATATTGAGGTATTGTAGAAATCAGAATGTTGTGATGCTTTGAAAAATAGCCACTATTTTCTGGAAATATTGAATTCCTTTATGTTTTCAAATGTCAAAAGTAATTTTTAAAATACATTGTGATAGTTGACATTTTTGTAATGCTTTTCCAAATCATTATGCATTTCATTATTTTAAAATTGAGGGGATTTGCAAAGCAGTTCCTAAGTTTATTGAAACTTACTTTTTGATTTGCTTACTTCTGCCTTTATTCAGTGTGTAGCATAGTGACAATTAACATTTAGCACCTGCACATATAACCCATATGGTTATAGCTTTGTTGCACTTATCATGTAGATTGATAGTTATAAAGACACATAAACAGTGTTACTATTCAAACTGTCTTCCAGGCAGTATGTGTTTTCAGGTAGGTAATTCCAGAAGAAAATTATGCCATCATACTAGAATGGTATTAAAATACTGTTATTCACTATTCAACAAAGAATGTGTTCAACCCAGATGCTTCTACTAGAGGAAGGTCTTCTAAAAATGAACATATTTGAGATGGAGCTGTTACTTTTTGAGAAAGTAACATTTTCCACTCATTTTCATTCTCATTTTCCACTAGGTGATTGGAAACTAAGGGCTAAAATTATTATTCGTTTTGTTTCATTCCCCTGCGATGACTGGGGGTCAGGAACCTCACCTGCAACCATGTGAGTGCTGAAATGGCAAGTGATGGTTGTGGTCAAAGCTTCCTTCAGTAGAGCCCTCCAGCCTCAGGGACAGCCAGTCTGCTTGGCTGAAAACTGAGCATCATCACAACTCTTCAAGTGCTTCTTCATCAGCCAAGGGGCTGTGTATTCCCACTTCCTCCACAGCCCAAACTTCCCTCTCCTTTTTCCAGACATCAGAACCCAGACTGTCAAGCAGCAGAGCCCTGTCACATCTACACATGACAACTCTTCAGATTAAGAAATAGCCATAAATAATAAGCCCCCTCAGCTGAGTTTTCTCCCCTAGTCCCAGATTTTGCAGCTCAGTGTTTGTCTTTAGCAGCCCCTTTGACACTGGACACCCGACCCCTGCTACCAGAATAGCTGTTAATGGAAACTTCACCTCATGCAATCATAAGATGGATTTTTGGCACCTGGGAGAGATTATGAAGAGTAAGAACAATCTTAGCTGGAATCAGAAGAAAAGAAAGCATCTGTACCTTGAGAAACACCCAGCTGGTTTTCATTACACGCCAAGCCTGTATTTATTACAAAGACTAGCCAGGAGACAGAAAATGATCACTCTCTGCACTCGGGGCACGGAGGCTGATGTTGGCTTGATAAATCCTTCCTTTCTTCTCACTTGTATGACTCCAAGTGACCAGAGCTGTTCAAAACTACTGACAGTCTGTCTCCCAGACCATCTTCTGGGAACGTTCTTCGTTGGGTTTTTCTTTCAGTGTTGCCGCCTCCTCTCTAGCTGTCTTTCCCTCCTAAAATGGAAAGCAAAAGAGGTGAGGCAAAACAAAGGGGAAAAAAAATTACTTGCTTCTTTATACAGCAATTTAACTACATCAGACATCAAATAAATTAATCATTTCTTCAAAGTCTTTAGCTGGACTAGACTAGAAACCTCTTTTCCTAAGCATGTGTGAATGGTGAGTAACATCTCTGGCCACAGAGGAGATTCATTAAAATTTAGAATTTGAAAGCTCAGTCATTAAAAGTGGAAAATGCAAAACCTCTGTTTGAAGAGAGCCTTTGGTTTAAAAAAAGAAATTAAAAAAAAGGAAAAAGTGTCAATAAGAAAAAGAAAATAATAATTATTTTATTTTCTGTCTTCTGTCCAAACCTAGGAAACAGCTAAGCTGTCACTAAAGATTAGGAGACAACAGCTACCAACCACAAAATGTTTGGATGTGTCACTAAAGGCACTGTGAAGGGAGCCAAGTGAGTAAGCAGAATGCTGTGGCTGAAAACTCTGATTTAGTCATAACTGAGTAAACATGGGGCTAAACTGCTGTAAACAAATGGAGTTCTGCCATACGTCCTTTACATCTGAAGTGAAAATTAAATTATACAAGGCAGAGGGGAAGGCCCTTCAGAATCCTTTTTTCTGCTGAAATTGATTTGTAAGTTACAAGGGTGGGAGATAGGAATTGTCTTTTTAGCTCTTCCAAAAAGGATAGGAGTTAGAGGCTTCTCTACTTGTTTGATCTGTTGCAGCTGCTCCTGAAGAAGCTTCTTCCCTTGTGGAAGATGCTATAGTAATATTTTCTACACTCATCTGCAAAAATCTGTAAAGAAAGCATGCCATGAAACGTGCCTGCCATCATCAGGGCTCTCTATTTTTTTTTAACTGTCTGCTGAGCTTTTTAAACATGTATGCTCTTGTGTAATGAAACTTAAATTGTTAGGAAATCAGTATTGCCGTTGTTGCTGGAGGTGCCAAAATTCAGTTCAAAACTTCAGGGGTGATTTAAAACCAGCGTGTTCTTCCAGTGCCAAATGATGGTGAGTTACATAAGGGACCTCATCCCTAGGAAATGATGCAGTGTGTATATAAAGTAGATATAAGGTGGTGGCAGGCAGGGACAGAATTTTCTCTTGTACAACTGCAACTGAGTTCCTCTCTCCTCTCTATATTTATATTCTTATATTTATGCATAGGAAATATTAACTCTTGAGATGAATTAATTCGACCTGTCTTCTCTCTGCTTAATGCCATGACCAGCTACCAAAGTTGAGAAATTTAGCCTTCTGCTCATATGCAAGAATTTAGACCTGTAAACATTGATTGATGAGTCAATCAATTAAAACATTACAAATCACCAAACCTGATTTAATAGACTGTTTGAGTCGTGCTTTATAAAGGTTTTTGGGTCACATGAGCACTGAGTGAAGTAAAAGATGATTCAAAATAGAATCAGAGTCATAGAATGATTAGGGTTGGAAGGGACCTTAAAGATCATGCAGTTCCAAGGGCAGGGATGCTGATCAGGTTACTGAGGATCACATCCACCTTAGCTTTGAACACTTCCAGGGATGAGGCATCTCCAACCTCTCTGAACAAACAGTTTTCAAATCAGTGAAATGGATGTTTTCACCACAAGTGATTGCTATAAATGATAAGCAGGTCAGACACAGATCTGCAAAAGCACCCAATTCCTATTAAAATGTCTTCCTCCCTCTTTTCCACCCATGAGGATCTGGACCCTTTGCCTGGCTGGACTTTCCAGGCAGAGATATGTGGAGGAAGTTCCATCTACTGGAACTGGAGCCACTTCAGAGAAGCAATTGTGCAAGACACGACTGCTGGCACTGAGTTTAAAATTCCTGAAAAGAAGGAAATTCTTCACAGACTTCAAAGATATGTGTTTTCTGGGGTTTGTTTTTGGTTTTTTTTTGTTTTTTTTTGTTTTTTTTTAATGGGACTCCATTTTGCTCTTTTGCACCTTTCTAAATTGTGGTTGGAATTTGACGAGAGTACTTTTGTTTTCCAGTCTATGAAAGCAGTCAGTGTATTTTTAGAACACAAAAAGCTTTACTGGGGGTTTAAAGAAGTATGTCCCACTGGAGGAGATGTGGAGTAAAATTTTTGCCCTGCAATTGGTCCGAAATAATTTATGGAATTGTCATAATTCTGTTGGTACATTTTATGGCAAAGTATCTCTCTGTTACATAAGTTCTACTGGAACTGTCAAACAGTTATTTGCAAACCACAATATAGGAAATGGCAGAGTGTGATGTGGATTATGAGGAAAAAATCATCCTGAAATGTTGGTGTAAATGGGTTTTAGGAGCTATATTTGCTTCATAAGGATAAATCTTACCCTGCACACAGAGAGACAAAGTATTACTTTAGTTGGTAGTGCATTTCACAGGTTTTTACCCACCTAAACCTGACTATTATATTTCAAAGCTTACCCTTTACTCAAAGGAAATAGCCACCTTTTAAAGACCATATGAACAACCATTGCAGGTTCCTCTTGCCATCTTGCCTTCCCCTCAACCTTGCCTGAAAAAGTCTGAAAAAGATCTAGAAGCAGTCAGAGAAACACACCCAATCTCAAAGAGGCAGTGAGACTCATTTCTGGGCTTTCTCACGAGCGTTAGAATGAGTGGAGCAAAATAAAAGAAACCACTCACCTATTTGCATGAAGAGTTCTTTGTCTCTGGAACCTTTTGAATACAAACCCAAGAATCTCTGGTGGTCTCTGGGTCTAATTTCTGGTCTGATTTGAATTGTCAAGGTGTGAGGCCAGACATAATGAAAGCCTTAGAGTGGCCCATTGTTTGTTATTTTTGGCTGCAAGTGATGCAAATTTCTTGGAGCAGTTGTGTGTCATGATGCAGAAATCCATGTGTCACTGTCTTGAACAGAGTCTAGGAACAAGACCAAATATCTCTGTAACACAATTATTCCAGCAGATATTGGTTTTAATTTTCTCTTTCTTTCAAAAGCAGCTGCAAGTTTTTGTCCCAGCTAAATTCTAGCAAAACCTAGAGATATTGAATTTAAAAAACAACAGGTACTTTCCAAAGAACAGAAGCGGTTGGAATATACAAATGACGCATTTCACTAAATAAAAGCAGGAAAAATTTAAAATCAAAGTTTCTATTTAGCAAGAGCAGTGTAATTGTAGACATGATTAAAAAAATCCATTAAACAGCTTTGAAAATGTCTGCAAACAGCTTTTGGAAAGAGCAGGGTAGAGGAAGGAGCTGTCACTTGGCATGGACAATCATATTAATAAGAGAATTTCTAAAGTACTGTAAAAGTAAATGTTCCTGCTCCTGTCTTCCCCTTTCCTATTTTACTACATTTCATATTTAGGTAATAGAACTTGCAAGAAGAGTATAATTTTTCTTGAACTTGAAGCATTTTTTTTCGCTACAGCTGAAGCTTAACAATGAAGGGGAAGGATGCCAGGAAAGGAGAAGTCATGAAAGTTGGGATAAATGAGCTCTCAATAATTCAGTGATCTTATGAAGAGGAATATTTGGTCATGTCAGTAACAGGGCCAGCAGGGCTTTTTGAAGCATCACTGTGCATTGTTCCACTGGGAACCAATGTGGCCTGCCTGCCTTCCTTCCTCC
>WEIV01010303.1:3342-30263 GCA_013390005.1 Calyptomena viridis | reverse complement strand
ACAGAACCACAGCCCAACACATGTGACAAATTACCACATTTGGCATCCAAACTTCTCATTCACAATGACTCCCTCCATGTTTTTAGTATGTTTAAAAGACAAACAGCTTCAGGTTAGTCAAAAGAGTCGAGGACATTTACAAACACTGCAAAGGAAAAAGATGTCATTTCTCAGATGAAAATGAATGAAGGTCCTGAGAGCTTAAACCTCCACACTCACACAGTCAGACCAGGTTGCCTTACCCGCTCAGTCACAGATTTGCCATTGCCAAGTCTCAACATCCAGATCCTTAAAATAATTTAATCCTGGTGCAGTGACAAAATAAGAGCTCCAGCTGGCTGCTTAAGGGGAGGGAGCTCCAGCAAAGGAAACCCTGGGCTTTTACACCCTCAGTCTCAAGCCCTTGAAAATTTTACTAGAAGAGCTTAAGGTTTAGAGAAGAATTCTTGGGGAGGGGAAAAAAACAACCCCACATTACATTTAACAAGGAAGAAGGAAGGAAAAAAGTATCTCTTAGAAGACATAGTTCAATAAATGTCAAATGATAAATACATAAAAAGATTCATTTGTAACTGAAAAACAGGTGCTGTGAAGAGAAACTTTTGGGAAAAAAAGGAACCAGGAAACACAACCATGACACCCTGACCACATTTCAGAATAAGTGCTCATGAGTGAAACTCACCTACCTTGTGTTCTGGCTTATCTAACACTACATGTGTATGAATAAGACAGAGAAATAGATGTGCTTTCTGTGTATGCCAAAACAGTCAGAAAAAAGCAACACCTGAAATTAATCTTCTCAAGTGCCACCTCATGAAATGTATTCAGTTGGTCACATTCACTTACCAGATCCAGTGCTTACATATGGACTTAAAGTAAGGATGTTCTTGTATGATATTGTAAATAATCCAAGTTTATAAAGAGCTTGCATTTCATTATTCTTTATCTTCCAGTGAGGTTCCAAGGATAAGTCAAATTTTGAAAGTAATTGAAGACTGTAAAAAAATAAATAATTAGCCTTGTAATAGAAAATATTTCTGTAGTTTGTGTAGGTTGTTAGAGCCAATTTTACTTTCATTAATCGAAGTAGTTATTCAGCATACATTAATTCAGTACCCAGAATTCAGAAGTGGCAACTAATCAATAAAAATAAATGAATATTGATATGGCAGGACTTTTGCAATATTGTATTTATAGTGCCCCTGAAGCAAGTTAGATCCTACATTAAAAGATCAATAAACTAATGCAAAGGCTAACACCTTGCATCCAGAAAGTCTTGGTGTCAGGGGATAAGGGGAAGGAAGCTAAATATTTATTCCTGTATTTGTGATGAGACTGCAGAACTTCTGTGAGACTGAACCTGGGACATCGATTACCTTCCTGGTGGAGTCCAGTGCTATTTTACCCTGTTCAGTCAGCATCCATGTGTTAGAAAAGGCCTTCCTCTTCTCTAATGTTTCACTTCTCCTCCACTTTGTTCACTCAAAGAAAAGTAAACCAGCCCCTTCTTAGTCAGCAAAAACAGAGCTCTTTAAACTTGATAGGCTGCTGAACTCACTGCCCTGCTTTTACAATGAAGAGAGAATTATATAAAACCAGACCCTTTTCACTAAAGTAAAAAAAAAAAAAATCAATGAAAATACCAGGCTAAATAATGTCATACAGAAACTTCAGTAACAGCTATTAAAAACCTTGATCAAATACTAGATTTCATCAAATGGAATGAAGCAATGTGTGGATACACACACAAAAAAACATGTATTAATGCGAAATTGCATTTAAGACTCATGTTCTCAGAGTATAAAAGTAGCAGTGTTTGTATTGAGAGATTCAGATTCTTTTTATTTAAGAATATATGAAAAATAATTAATGATTTTTGTCCCTAAAACATATGATCTAGTAACATAACTTCAAAATAAAGATGATTTGATGAAAATCTCTCAAAGAACAACTTCTTCACTTGCAAATTGTTTTCTTCACATTTTTCATTGGCTTAAACTTGTCTTGAAAACTGCCAAAGCTGAAATTCTACTACTGTTACACCTGTATTTTACTGTTGTACATAGAAAGAAAAGGAAAACCATAGAGAAAAAACTAATTATTTTCTGTAAGATTGATATTCTCAAGTTGTTTTTTAAAATGAAAGTTTCAATAATTTCACCCTCAACAAAACATTCTCTCCAGAGTTTAAACCACACTGTAAATCAAAGTACTTTAAAACTTTACAACCAAAAATACTTCAGCCTTGCCTACTCTCTAAGCCATTTTTCTTCACCTGAATTTGTTTTCTGTCCTGTGGTTTTTGCCTTGAAAACTTGATTCCAAGATTGATGTGTTCAACAATAAGGGTGATTTACTAAGATAAGCCTTTACCATCACGAGCTACCTTCCAATCCACACGATGAAGCTGGGTGAGAGTTTTAAAAACTATTTCAAGTGCCATTAAAGCAAAAAAGTGAGTCAGTGAGCTGAAGCACAGGCAAAACAACTACTCTGAGAACCTTTCCAATGGTCCCCCAAAAGGACAAGATTATACAAAGATAATAAAAAATATAAATATGCCTCCATTGACCCTGAAGCATTTAATCTGTAAATCCTTAAGGAACACAGATTTTGGCAGAAGGCTTCTATGCATAGATAGATTTTGATGTATGGGAATTGTACACAATTTAAAAAACAGGATAGCCATCAAACACTAAAGAATATGCATCTAAATCCCTCAGCGCAAGAGTATTATTTTGATTTACTGATTTAAAGTGATACACAGGGAAAGCAGAACTTTTGATAAAAAGAAATTCCTGAAGAGTCTAGTATTTCTTAGGTTTTACAATACCTAAATAAGAAATACCTAAACACAGCAATTTGTCCTGGATCAAAATGCTTGCCCTAATAAAAAAGCAATAATATTAGTAAAGGAAACAAACCAACAAATCAGATTTCCTGGCACTTCAAAGTATTCTCCCTCCACACCATATACCTTCTATACTGGGGTTAAAATTGGCTTTTCCCTCAAATCACGGATTTCTTGCATTTTCAAAGCAATTGACCTGACTGAAGATTTCACTGCACACTTAATTGTACACACTCAAGAGCTTTGATTTTCTGCACCGTCGTGTTGGTATTTAACTGGGATGGAATATGCACAACTTCTTACTTAGTTAGTACACAATGTAAGTCATTCTCTGCAAAAACTATTCTTGTGTGTTTTTTCCTGTATATTCTCCAGTTTTCAACCCAAGAGAGAAACAGAAAAAACAGCCATAAAAAAGGATAAGTGTCAGGTGTCAACATGGAAATTCTGACTTTTTGAGAGAAGCACTTCAGACAGCTCACGGGAAAAGTGTGGTACCTTACCTGTTAGGAAGGATGGGAGCAGAGCTCTGCAATGCAATGGGAAAGATCCTTTGTCCAAGTCTTTATTCTTTGAGGTTGCAGCAGAAGCAGAGAAATTCAGCAGAAAGTGGTTTTATGCTGCTGCCAGGGTGCTACAGAGCTGTTGACATGGGCATAAATCTGTACCCCAGGCTGTAGTATGGTATAGAAAGCAGTAAACAAGGTACTGCTATGTAACTCAAAATGACAATAATAAAAATACACCTCTGTATGAACTCCTCAGGCAGCCTGGTCAGCAAACCTTACTCATCACTAGATAGGTGTTAATTTGCCAGTGCTACCGAGCTCAATTTCAACTTTTTAGGTAGCTACAATTACAGTTTGAGACCAGTTCTCATTGCTGCATTTGTTGGGGTTTTTTTAAAGAATGGAGATTGACACCACTGACCTCACCCTCCTGATTCTGATGAACATGGTAATCTGTCTTTAAAAAGACCACTCCTGTTTAAATAAAGACTTCAAATACAAGTAATGAAATAATGTAATCAATGGAACAAGAACACTGTCTTTGCTCAAACTTCCAATATTTTGACAAGATATAAATGCTGATTTTGTTTCTAAATAGTGGTACTGAAATTAAGATTGATGAGTAAGTATTAGAAGAAAATAACTTTGAGTTACTTGCAATAGCATTTAATTGCATCATTTAAATTCTTAAGCATTTCAATTTTATATCCATTCAGGGTTTTGCATAATTAATTCAGAGATTTCCAGAACGCATTAGGATGAAACTTTTAAATGGATGCATGGTTATTAATGGATGATATAAATATATTATTCATTATTTTTGGTTGTCATTGTAAATTGCACCAACTACTTCTGAATTAATATTAAATTCAACATCATCCCCTGAATTCAAAAGCAAAATGCATTCTCAGTAATTTGTTGAAATACAGAATACTTCAGGTGTCACTTCACAATTAAATACTCTGTAACAAAATGTTAAAAACTGTTAATGTCACACTTTCCTTTTCTCCTGAAAATGGCAGAATCATCCAAGCAAAGCTGAATTTCAAAGAGTCAACCTTTTCAAACATGTCAACACCAGGCAGATCTACCCTAGTTCAGAAATAAATTCTCAAAGCTCTGATTATTTAAGCAATATCAATATTTGCAAGCCAACTGAACGCTACATGAGAGAATAATTGCATTTATACCAAAAAGTACCAGAGAACATGTATGACATGATGGCCACAGAGAAATTCCATTAACTAAGGAATAACAGTAAAAAAGTAGGGAGAAAAAAAGTAGTCCAAGTTAAGGCCAGGAGAGGCTCTTTCAAGAGCTTTTTCCAGCAGGTAACACAGATATTCCTAAACAACTCTCACTAGTTAGAACTCAAACACTGTCAATACATCTTTTTTTAATGCTTCAATTCTAAACTTGTGTTGTTCATTATCACTCTGCACAAAATAAAAGAAGAAATATCCCTAATAACATACTGGAAGAATTTAAAAAGCAATTAAAACGTAAGTTCTCTTTAAATGTGAGAAGAACAGGAAAATGTTTAAAACCTTCATATTGATATTATTTATCAGTAAAGTGATGAGTACCAGCAAACAGCAAGACACTCAATATACTGTTATCTAAGGAATACCTCCAGAAGAGTTGATGGCACCATCTGCAAAGGCTTGTTTAGAGGCTGATACACATTTTAAAAGGATATGCCTTGAACTGACGTTTTCAGGTTTAGAATTAAATGACAGGAGGACAATCATCCATGTGGAAATTATCCCTTCTAGTACAGTAATGCAAAAGAAAGACAAGCACAGAAACTGAATGACAAGAAATATACTGACATGACTTACTTTCAAAAAAGTGATAATGAGAAATAAGAGGCTGATGTAGAACCAGGCTTCACAATCAGAAGTAATTTTCGAACTTTTTATACTACACAATCTTTAATGAATGGGGAATTATCCTTGCACTGCTCATTTTATGCCCTCATTTTTCTCTTTTAGACAATGGACAAATATTTCCAGGAGCTGTCACTTTCTAGCTGATTAATCAATCAGTTTTGCATCTGAATAAACTAAGTAGTCCTTCAGAAATTTTCTGTGCAAATGATGGCCTCAGTATTCTGGCTGCAGTGAAATCCTTTTACTCATGAGTGGCTTGTACTACTTTAGCACAAGTAAAACCAACTTATGACACTTCTACTTTTACCCCTATCTCCTTTTGGCACTCCCTCTTACACTTGCCATATCAATACTCCAGTCTTTTAACTACTTTATGAGAAGTGAAGACACAAGGGGTCTCCCAAATTTCTTTTCTATAAGAATAACAAGGATAATCACTGGTCAATAAAGTGAGCCAGGAAAAGAACTGAAATGCCATGAATCCTACTCTACTTCTTGTTAGGTTACACAGACAGAACATATGATAGAGCAAAGCATTTTTCATTGAAGAAAAAAATTCAAATGTATTCAGTAGATATGTTATGTAATTGACCACTGAAGAAATCACAAAGTGACTTAATTTTTTACTTTTTTTAACCCTTGTCACTGAGCCTATTGTCCTGACCAGTTTAATCCAAATTTTTTTCCTTTCACTTTTAGGAGGTCTGGGTTTTGAATGCAAATACAAAATACAAATTTTCTTGTACTTTCAGGCTTTGTTGATGAGCTGTGTACTGGCCTAACAATGCCAAACTCAGTCTTGAAGCACTTGCTGCTGACTTCCAGCATCTTGTCTAGTCACACTGTGATAATCCCTAATTCCAGCTCCTGATGATTGATTACATCACATTGATACCAAGCCAGAACACCCTGAATCCTATCTGATCTTGTCCAAACCTGATCTCCTGATCCATTAACACAATTTACAACGTGTTACATATACTGAATTGCCAAGGATGGCATTCTGGCCTGCCTGACTGAGGAGGTCTGTTTCATTTATCCTGGTCCCTGGAAGGATGAAAACTACCTATGCCACACCAATGAACTGCATTAATCAGACAGATAAAGCACTAAATTAAAATAGATGTTTAGAGCTCACATCCATGAATTACAAACAGCTCAGTACTATTAAATTAAACTATTAAATATTACATCACACATTCTTTGGCTATCTAAAAGTTGCTTCCTCTTACCTTCAGTCTGGGGTAATATCTGACTGAAAAACAGTTCTTACAGGTGGATTTGCCTTTAATTTTCAAGACAGAATGTGTTATTGATGCTCCTGTAAATGTGTAGTCCATTACAGCAGGTAATGAAAAAACCATCTGTCCAGGGTAGTAATCTCCAGCAAAAGCAATCTCACATAAAAGTTCATAGTCTCCCATCGGATATTTAATGGAAACAATAAAGCAGCTGGAACATAACTCCTTAATATTTCTTGATTCTCCAAAATAAGGAAAATCAGAGAAGCAGATCTCTCCTCACAATAAAGTTTCCCGCCCTTTTTGGGGCTTCTCCCCACCCCTCACGGTTTCCCGCCCTTTTCGGGGTTTCCCCCCTCACGGTTTCCCGCCCTTTCCGCCGTTCCTTGCCCCGCCCCCGGGCCGCCCCGTCTGTGAGGGGCGCGGGGGTCCCGCCGGTCGGTGGGGCTCTCCCGGCTCCTGGCGCTGTGGGGCTGGGTCCGGTTCCCCCCTCCTCTGCCTCAGAGAAGAAAAACTTTATTATTATGTTGTAACTTCATGGGTTTTATACATAGTATAAATATAGAGGCTGATACATACATCAGCCCTTGAGAATGGAGAAAAGCTGCTGAGCATTCGCAGGCAGGTAAGGGTTAACCCTGTTCGTTGCCCCCATGTGTGAGGCATAATTATTTCCCTTACCTTGTATATCCCTCACCACTTAATAAACCGACCAGCAGGGTGCTAATAAGAGAAATAGCTATTGTTAAAGCATGTTTCTTTTGCAGAAGAAAACAAGTTAGTGATTTTGGTTTTATCGGAGGCCAACATCTCCTTAAGGGAGTGGGGTAGTTTTAAATTAGCTATTAAAATTATTGTGAGAAGATGAAATTTGATTAAAACAGCAGCAGCCCCATTCCTTTGAAAAGCATTTAAGTAAAATAGTGCAGTTTTAGGTCATTATTTGAGCTTTGTGCACTGCTTTATTGAAGATAGCTACTTAAAATATTACAGATATGAAATGGAAAACTGTCTAGCCTTTTATTATTTGATATTTGAACAACAAATACAGGCCACCACAAGATAGAAAATTTGCTTGCCCCATTGGTAAATGCTTATTATTTCTGTAGCACAAATGGCTCTCACACAGTAGTAAAATGTTGTTTCTATAACTTTTTTTTTTTTAACTCCACCCTGAAATCTTGAGGAACACTCATGGTTTTCTCCCTATCTTCAGATCCTTGGTGATGTATGATGTTTGGTGTCATTAGGCACCAATTTAGAAAATGCTGGTGTTTAATGCCTGGTTTTAAGATTCACTCATGAAGAAAAATGTGGAAGAGCAAACTAAATACATGTAGTGATTGTGCCTTTGATACATTTGTCACTTGTCTTCTCAGGGAGACAGTCTTTGCTAATCATTAACACAGAAAGGTGATGAACTTGGAGGTGTTAAGTAGCTTAATGCATGTTAGTGTGTTTTCCACCCTTAATAACACTGTTGAAACAGGTGTTTTGGGGTGAAACTGCCCAAACGTTTGCCCTGAGTCAGTGGCATTCACACAGCTCTTACTTTCTCTTAGTTCTCTGCTGTGTGTGTTGATAGTCGTACTCACACATCCGTTCGGAACCACGAGTAGCCAACGAGTGATGAAGGTTTTTCTTCTCAGTTTCAGCCAAGTGTGCAGAACTGTCCTGAAGTGCTGCAGAACAAAAGCTCTGTGAAATTTCTGTAAGATGATGAAAGAATGGAAACTTCTGGGACAGTACTATTTCTTCGGGTGATTAGAATTAGGCAGAGAAAAGTGTGTGGGTTTGTTTGGGTTTTTTGAGGTTTTTTTGTTTGTTTTGAAGTGGGCCCAGAAGTGTGAATTGAAGGCAATTTCTCCCTGAAACTGAACTACCAAAGCAGCCCTGCCTGTAAAAAAAGCATTTATAGTTGCTGGCAGCCTGTCAGAAGAAAGCCTGTGGTAGCCCTTAACTCTCTTGGGATTAAAGTAGTCGCATAAGCTAAAGAAGTGGTGGGAAGACCATCTCCAGAATTATTTTCATTCTACCAAAACAAATTACACATAACAGCGATAAGCATTTTATTGGTATTTATTCTCCTGAACAAAGAAGTTGTGTTAGAAGGACAGAGTGGAATAGTTTCTTGAAAGAAGAAAGTGTGGGTTAAGGTCCCTGATGTACCTGCCTTAGACCAGGTAATAAAGTATAATTAATCTGAGCTCTTTCTACATATTTTGAATAATAAAAAGATTTTTAAAAATCAATTTTCTTCTGATGTATAATGAAAAAAATCCTACTGCCTCAAAATTAAAAAAAAAACCAACTAAAAAACAGGTTAATCTTTATGCCTAATTTGAACAGTATCTAAGAACAGGCGTCAAATGTGTATGACTTGTTACTTCCATCCACACAATAAATAATTCACAAAATAGTATTAATAGTATTAATGACTTCTTACAGCATATGTGCATGTGTAAATGGCTCTTATGACATCAACTACTTGTATTAGATTGATTTTTATAGCTTTACATTCCCTTATGGACAGAGGGAAGCTGCCAATATTTGACAATACTTGTATTTTGTTATGATTAGATCAAGGTTTTAGCACAAAGCCAAGTGCATGTTGCCAAGATATTTGGCTCATAGGATAGATTAACATCTTTCAGTTTTTCCACAGGCCTTTGTCTGCTGCAGCTTTTTTAACAAACGGGTTTAATTAGTGATAATAAAAGTAAGGCAAACTAGAATGCTCAATTCTTTGCTAGTAATATTTATTTTGTGTAAGTGGAAGTGTGAATCTCTGTGAAAAGTAGTCATACACTTTCATTTCAGGGTGTGTGTTGTCAAACAGCTCAGCTGGCTTCTGGGGATGAACCTGCTGTGCATGTACCCAAGGCATCCTTTGCAACCTGCACTGGCCTGCAGCTTTCCAAACACCTGAAATGGTGAGTTTGTCCCAGAACATTCAGGATAGCTGTGGCCTGACCCCAGTGCCTTGCTAAGAGTTATCCTGTATTTCCTTGTTTTATTCATGTTGCAAATTTGTGTGTATAACAACAGTAAGTTCAGTGTTACTGTAAAACTTCTCTGGTAGACAGCAACTTCACCTTTTTCAGGTAAGTTCTCAGAAGGAGAGGATTTGGGGTTTTTTTGTTGCTCAGTTCTATAGATAATAAAAAGGTAACTGATAAAAAGGTTGCTGTTGGTAGGTGTATCAAATGTTACTGTTAGTAGTGTTACTGTTATTTGTGTGTCAAGGGCCACTTCTGTCAGGTAAATGTATCCTGTATATAAGTGTAAATCTGAACATATGGAGAGACAAACAAGATACTTTATATTTTATGTGCTTATAGCTTGTAAACATTTCCTACACCTACATTTTTTACACATTGTAAACAGTCCCTACAACCATGTCTTTACTTACCTATAAGCTACTTGGAACTTGCTGGAAATGGCAGAGTATAAGCACAGAGATGGGCAGGAATCACAGCAAGGCCACCATATTAATTAAAAGTTTCTTTGCAGCTCCTTCAGCAGTTACTGGACTGTTTATTCTCTGTATAATGTGCCTGATTAAGATGCCCAAATTGGGTATTTAACTACAGGGTATGAGTATAAAACCTTTGTGTAGAACACTAGATTTCATTGTATTGGCTTTGTGACTAAATACCTGCAACATATGCTTTGTAAGAATTGCTTCATGATTTTGCATGTCAGAAAATATGCCTTTTATAAGACTTTAGTCTTTCTAAATTTATAACTTTCTAATGAAAAGTGGGTATTTTATTTAGCCATTTATATCTCACTGTAAATGAATTTAAAATTATTTGAATACATTAAAGCAAACCCAGATCTCTCTAGTTGATCTGGTAGAGAAATGGAGACCAATAAGTCAGTAATGGAAATTAACTAATTTTCTAATTTTAGTATGTTTTAGCAGAACTGTATTACATCCTCCTGATTCATGAGTGGTTTTTTTCCCAAGTAGACCAGGAGAAGTATAAAAGGTTTCATGTTTACAATTCTGTTCTGTATTGATATTCATTAAAGCTAAATAGTCATTGAAGATCTGAAATAATAAGAATGCAGATATGTTGCCTATTTCAGCACAATTTCAGTTTAAGTTTCAAACAGAAGGGTGGTAATGTCTGTACCTGTCCACACAAGGGACTAGATGGTGTGTTGTAGAGTTTGTTTTGGCAACATCAAATAAGGGTGAATTTCTGCTTGCTTTTCTTCTCTTAAGTTAAAGGAGAGAAGACAGAAGAAGTTAAACATTAAGGAAGTGTCTATTTCATACTTATCAACCAGTAGATAAGCTTTTTCAGATTGATATTTGAAAAAAATTTGCTTTAGTGGATGTGATCTATATTGAACAAATACAAAGGAAAATAGTCTGTTTGCCAAGAAAATAAATTACAGGAGAGAAACTAAATCATCTCATTGTATTTTTCTTTTCCTGTCTGATGGATGTTTGACAGGGCCTATATTCTGTCTTGTTCATGACTAAAATGCAAAAAATAATAATTATTTCTCTTCTATCACAGCAAATATTTATTAAGAGTATTCTTATTATTTTATTACCTTATCTTATCTGTGCTGGTTTTATTACCTTTTCTCTACTGCATCCATTTCTGCAGCCCAGCTTAGCTTCTTTTAGCTGAGCAAGGCAGAGAGGAAAAGGAAGTGGAGACTCAACATTTTTCTCCTACAGCTACAGTGGGGAATGTCTGCAATCCAACTGAAGTTACTGTGTTAGGTGCAGAAAACAGGAAAGGATCTTGTAGCTGTGTGCACTCAGAAGTGTTCATGCCAGAGTAACTTGGCCTCCATCCCCTCACCCCCACAAATTCCAAGTAGAAGCTGATCTCTGTAGGTGCCACAGATGGGTGAAGTTAGATGAGCAGAGCATGTCTGGGGGAACATGAGAGAAGATAGAAGGAAACTCAGACAAAAGCTGGATTTCATTTCCTTCCACACTTTCTTCCGAATCTCTGTCACTTCCATCCTTCTTCCTCACAGTTGGAGAACATGAAGGTACAATGCTTTGTTTACACTAGGTAGTAAAAGCACTGGCTTTGACTGTTAGGAATTCTCTTTCTCATTACTTATTTGTTTCAGTAACCTTACCTACAAAGGATTAAGCAGCCAGGAATACCGAGCACTGTCCTTGCCTTGAAGCTGCTTCCACTCCTCCATGCAACAGTTATGTCCTGCCTGTACCCTGAGAGCATCTCTGTTCTCTTGTTTCATGAGTGGAAGAATGCAGGGGAAAAGGATTTTAGAGTCAAATGATAGAAAATGTGCATTTATGGTTCACAAATAATATACATATAATCTTGGGATCTGTAAACTTAACGCTGCTGAGTTTTCACTTCTTAAAAAATGTTGACTCAAACTTTTGTTCCTTCAGAGACTTTTACTTCATTTCCTATTGAAGAACTAAAATAACTTTCACTGACTTTTATCAAATTCAAAATGTGCTCTCCTCACAGGTAGCAAATATTCAAGGTCTAAATTCATATAAATGTGATAGTCTGTACTATCTTTTATATTTACCCAGGGATATGAAAGAATCACATTAAAAAAACAGTAAAAAAAAATAATTGGTTCATCTATTCTTGTCTATATTGTGGGGCTAGCCAGTAGCACTGCAATTATCTCATGCATAAAAATCTTGCATTCAGATAATTACACACTTTTTCAACCCTAGTACAATGCATAAGACTATCCAGATTAAATTATAGGACTAGATTAAATGGGAAGTGCAAACTTTTAAAGGAATTGGCTGGTTCAATACAGGAGCATTATTTTATTAATCTGAAAGCATAATAAACCTTTAACTTCCACTATACAAATGCATCTGCATAATTGCTTACTGCTGTTGGGTATTTTTCTCCCACAAAGCTAATAATTCTAGAATGCCTAAATAATAAAGGTTTTTCATGGTTTAAAGGAAGGTTGGAATAAAATTTGGCATGGTCTGAGTCTTTCTTTGAACTTGGGGTCTAGAATGTATAGCTTCTTTTAGGAATAATAGGCAAATTAAAAATATACTTCAAGAACTGTATTGTTCATGCATTCTTTGCCTGAATCCCGCACTAATTTTCTCATGAAAATGTTGTAATTTTTTTCAGTATTGTCCTCTCTTACTACTGCCACTCATTATTAAACCTAGGATATATCTTTATGTTAGACTCAGATGTGCTAGAATTTAATAAGACAAATATGTATGATTTCTCTTCTAATTAAGCTGGTTGTTATTTGAAATGGGAATATTTAGGGACTAAATATTAATGTAATATGTAGAAGATATTTTTTCTTTTGGAATTCCCTATTAAGAATGAATGATGTGTAGAATAGTGGAGGTACAACAAACATTTATAACTTGGACCCAGTAAGTTTTGCTTCATTTATTTTTCCCTGTTGTACCTTCATGATTTTTAGTAGAGATAGTTATTATAGTGCTTAGTGTATTATATCCATTAAATGACAAGAGCCACAGTATATAATTTAATAGTTAACTTAGAAACAGGCTTTGGATTATATATGTGCCATAGGGAAAAGCAAATTTACTGGGGGAATAAGGAACACAGAGGTTGATGTTACAATAAATTACTTGGATCTTCATTTACAGCAAGCAAAGAAAATGTAATTCTGTTCAAATGACTCAATTTTCAAATTAAGGAGAACTAAGTCTTGTGTTCTATATCTAAGTGCATCACAATTATGACTGTAACATTGGAAAGAGAAAGTCAATCAGTAGTAGATGAAGTTGTGTGTCGTGAAGCCTCTAGGTAAAGAATAGCTTCAGTGAATTGATTATTTTTCTTAGAACAATATGAAATAAACAGGCAGTTGTTTAAGAAAAATCCTGTGTGACAAGTTGCAGAAAAGAGCCATTATTAATCTGTGTAATGAAACGAGTCAAATTCTGTTGAACAAGTTCACATTCCTGCTGAAACTGAACATTCATCTACAACTGTTCTAGTTATTCCTCACATCTGAGATGGTAAAGTGCCAATAAAAACTGAGTCATCTGCAATGAAAGAGACTCATTACAATGTGATACCTTCTTGGTTTCCTTGCTTTTGCAGGGGTGTTTATGCTGTTATTTTCCTCTGAACACTCTTCATCCCAGTCACAGAAGTCTCCAGCTATGGAGCTTCTTTCTTGATGCCTCACACAACCTTTTCATTGCAAGGCTCTAGTAAGGAGAATAATTTACAGAAGACTTAATTCTTACCGAATAGGATGCATTTTATTTTACTGTCTGACCTGAAGAATATAGTTTTGAACTAAATATAAAATTACCTGCTTGTCATGTCATCTTTCCTTTCACTATATCTAGGGTAAGCTCTATTTTGCAGATTAAAATGAGCTGAAGTGATGTGCAAGACCAATTTTTGCCCCATGAATTAAAAAGATCTTCACTTTCAAGATGTGTATGATGATTATCAATAGGTTTAGGCCCAGTCATGGTGAAACAGCTTTGAATTGGAAGTGTTGGATAGAATTTGTTAAAATTAGCAAGAGCCTTTCTTTTGGCTTTATTATGTTTTGGGTCAGGTTATCTATTTCTGTATACATTTTAATTGTCAAGTGCCAGAAATTAACTCTCAGTATTTTGTTTGTCCCTTGAATCTTCCAGTTGTTTGAAAGCAAACTCCTGTTTTGTTTTCACTCTGTCCAGAACAGACTTCACATTCTGAATTAAAAACAGCAGTGGAAATATGATTTTCATTTAAATGTGAGTGGTCTTCTGGAATAATTGTTAGAACTGCAGCTGGGGTAAATTGAATGTAATAAAAGGGAAAAGGGGAAAAATGGCCATCTTGTCTTCTATTTGTCAGTTTTATATGTTTGTCTGATGTTACTAATTTCTCCTGTGGTTTCTATACATAATCAAATATAATCAACATTTCAGTTATGTATTATAAACTACAGATGATTATCACCTGTTGTAAGAAGCAATGGACAGGCATTATGAGAACACCAGTGCTTACACATGACTATGAATTTTTCCAAGATTCTCTGATGCTCTTGATATCTTCAAATCAGGCAAGAGAAAATGTGCTGTACCTATTTGTTTGCCTAAAAACACCAATGGTGTAGAAGTTTTGAGGTTTTTCTATGTATTTAAGTGATGGAGACAATGTTTTGTCAGTTGTAATGACACTTGACAGTATTCCTAAGTTCTTTGTTTTGATTTCTTGCATATGAACCTATTTATTGCAGAGTCAACAGTCAATACATGCATTTTTAACAATCATCAGAGAAAACCATACCTAAAATAACCATGGTATATGTTATTATAAAACACAATGCATTTGAGGGATACTATCAGAATTGCAATAAAAATGGACTGCAAAAATAGGCAAGGTAAAGAAATACTTTGTAAAATTAGAAAGTAGGTATGTTTAGGGATGTAAGCAAGTAAAACTGAGCTGCAGTCTGGTATTATCCACTACCAATCATTAAATTGGGAAGCGTAACTTTAGAGTTTCAGTAAATGAAGTAATACAAACAATACAAATGAATTTGGAAAGGTAAGAAGGGAAATGAACAGCAGTGATCACTGTCTCATTTGGTTTATGATTATAGCACATATTAAAGGTACAGGGTTGCAAAGACAAAATAATTTCAAAAGTGCAAACTTCAGTAAAAATGGAAAATAGTGTTCAACACCATAAATCAGATTGGAAATCCTTGAGAATCCAAGGTTTGACACTACTGAGAGCAAGAATTCAAATACAAAATGAAGATGTCTTGTAATCAGAGTAAAACCAATCCTAAGGAATTATGATGTCCAGAGAAAGATGATGACATAACTTCTGTTACAGCAACCGTTAAATTTGGCTTTTGTTTCCACTTGCTCAAGGAGATGTGCAAGTGTGCAGGCCTTTAAAAGAAGGAACACAGACATTTACAGTTAAGAAGGGACTCCAGGCTGTGGGTGAAGGCCGAGTGTCTTGAGGCTCTCATAAAAACTCCTATCTCAGAGTCAGGTTTTTTTCTGATTTGAAAATTGTATTGTTTGCAGGCAACTGATCCCATTCTTGAACATTGATTTTTGCAATACAAATATTGTATTGCTTTTCAGGAGTTCTTTCCATTGATGTGTCACTGAAAGAAGCTGACAGTCCCTGGATGTCACAGATCAGGTAAGTGGGCTCCTGTGTGACCTTTTGGTACAGAGCTCTTGTAGGAAGGATGTGACACATTTAAACTATACTGTGGCATTCTGGTGGTCTTTGGCTTTCAGCATCTCCTTCAGTAACTCAAAATATTTTAATGCTCCCTGCCTAGACCTTACCCTTAATCAAATGTGTTCCTAAATATTGGCAATAGTAATTATGAGAGATTTCCTGAAATTGTAGAATACTGAGACTGGTTATAGTACTCTTTGAATGCAGTCTGTGCAAGAATAGTTTAAGTTATTCTTTATATCACAGAAGAAATTGGTACAAATATTTTAATGCTTGATGGTATTTTCATAAGTTACTAGATGACTAATTTTCAGTCAAGACTAACATCTGAATGTTAGAAGACATGATAAAATCCTATCAGGGTCTTGGTGGGTTTTAAAAGAAAGTATTTTATAGCTAAAAATATAAAGTCTGTAAGAAAAGTAGCCTGTCCTGCAGCAATCTCCACTACAATTAGATGTCATTAATAATGCAGTGCTGAAAAAGTTTGCATAAGAAATCCAGCGCATTAATATTTTATTGTTGCTAATATGCTTTGATTTCAGTTCACATTTTCTGATTTGAGCAAGAGAAAAGTGGTTTTGAACAGTGTTTTTCCATACAAGTAGAGAAATATTAATCATTTTCTCAGGAAACTCCCACGGGAAGTTGCACATTGGCAATGCTTATTTTTGGACTTCTTATTCAGGTTTGTTCTGATTAACATTATATGAACATTTTCCTTTAAATCCAACGTGTGAAATCTTGGTCTGCGAAAGCTCGAGGCAAAAATCCCCTGGTTATTTTTGGAATGGAATTGGGACCCTATTAGTAAGCAAAGATTTGACAAATGCTGAAGTGGTGAATGAGATCAGGACAAAAAAAGCTCCTTCCACATAACTACTTTCTAACAGTTAATCTTGGGGACCTTTTCACTAACTGGAGGCCACACAGCCCGAGAAAATGTTCCCCTGTTTTAGCTGCCAGAGTGCTGGGGTGGGCTTTGGTGGTGACTCCTGTGTTCGTTACAATTTGACACAGTAAAGGAAATTACAATCTGTCAAATCAAAATCAAAGAGGAAAGGAGGATTTATTTTGTATTTCAGGGTAAAGGTAAGGCAAAAATATATCTGTGTACTCTGCTGCTGGGTGTACATAAGCAGGAACCTGTTGATGAAAAGCACCACCAGAAACCAGAGTCTTTGTGAAACTGCAGAAGCTGAGCTATAGATACGATCCCAAAACACCTGCCTTAAAAGCAAACAGAAAGCTTGTTTGAAGGCAGGAGGTACGAGTCAGTGGCAGAAATTATCTGATGATATGGTTGTTTTATATGATTAATTTAGTCCTTGTACATATTTAAACCCATTTCCTTTCTTGCTGTGAATTTTGCATTGATTAAGATGACTTTGAAATATTATTAGCTCTATAATTGCTCATTCTGATCACCAATAAAGGAACTACTTGTGTCTTATTGTGATTTTAATGAACTTATTTCATTGCTATGTAACTAGAAAAACAGTAAGGTCTTGTTTCTATGGAATTCTATTGCAGCCATAAAAAAGATAAAAATCCTATTGCTCTGAGCAGCCATTGAAACAAGGATCCTTTCTCACCATTGTGGTAACTACAACACAAACTCATTAAGTCTCAAAAGAACCCTTTATTACCTCCCCTTTTTATTTTTTTAAGCTGACATTCTGCAGCAATATGTAACATTCAGTGATTATTTTGTAACAGTGTAAAACTATTCTTGAAGTATTTGATTTAGTTCATTTATTAACGATATGTCAGGGTTTTTTCCTTAAACAGTATAATCTAGTCGACCTTTTGGGGATTTGTTTTCTTGATCAAGAATATTAATATATTTACATTACTAAAACCACTTTTTTAGTTCAAATATGCCATGTTCTTTGTCTTAAAATGCCATTGCAGAGCATAATTAAAGATTTATTTACTCAAAAATATTGTAAATTACCTAATTCATTAATTCCTGCCTTATTAATGGCCTTGTCAGCATTTAAGACCAGCATGACTAATCAGATGTCAACAAAATGCAATTACTACCAAGTGAAAAGTAATTTTCATCCTTATGTTTTTAATGAGCCTGATACAAAGCAAATTATCCCGTAATTGCAGTGTTTCTCAGCTGTTCACCATAAAGTTATGGGTTGGGCTTTCCATCACTTTCAATTCCTTGAAAAAAGGATTTATGGTACAGAATTTGTTTCTTTTTTTATAGACTTAAATTTATATGTAAATTAACTGCCTATGGGATACTTTTTGGTTTTATTGACAATTACTGGCTGGTTTTATGAAATACGCAATTGAAATATTCGTTTTTAGCAATCTATTCCTGGTTACTTTTTTGTAGTATTACTGCATTAGTGAGTTTCATGTTTTTATTCTCAAACTTGTTTTGAAACTGGAAAAATATTTTTCTCTGTTAAGGAAATTCCAAAGTTTGGTTTCTTTTTGAGATTTAATTGAAAAGGAAAATCTATTTCTCTTTGGGAAGCTGTCTTTAGTTCTTTTATAACTTTGAGGATTGAGGGAAATGTTGAAAACTTAACAGATGTTTCTCAGCATTGTCTATTGCAATTCAAAATTAGTGAATCAGCACAATAAGGTTGTAATTTAGTACTTAAAATACATTGCATCTTTGATAGTAATTCTTTAATTACTTTTTTTTAATGGTCACTGGGGAGAATATTCAGTGTTGATTGCGATTCCAACTCCTAACTTCTGTTATGTGTGGATGAAAGCCATGGGTTGTTATCCACTGTGTGAAGAGGCTTGGTTCTAGTGTCTGCATTTCCCAAACAGGTTTTGTTCATCTTTGTGGTGTGAACACCTGTATCCACTCCTGTGGGACAAGCCAGGTTTAAGATAATTACAGCATGTTCACTGAAGTGTTGGCAGGGAAATTTTCTGGGAGATGTACAAGAGGTTTTTTAATAGTTTTTTTTTCTTGGATAATCAGCAATTGATCTTCTCACAATGTGTTGGACTAGAGGTGGCAAGAAGTGTGTCTGGGACAGCTATAGGGTAATTTCTGCTGTCAGACCACCTTACCTGTGGCACTGGTAGGGGGGTGTATAACCAACCACGTGACCTCTGGAAGTCCCTTCCAGCCTCAGCCATTCTGTGACATGTCCACCAGAGCTGGATAGGGCTTTAAATACTTGGTGAGCTCCTCACTGGCTTCTAGAAAATTCTCCAACTTTTTGTCCATCTCTGAACCAACCTGTTTACTACCATAGACCTGTAGTCATTGGAAAAGGAAAGAAAAGCTCACATGTAACACACTACTTATCCAAATGGTATATCTGGTGCTTTTGGGGATAGTTCCAGCAACTCTTTCAAATCAGATCTAGACACCCACAGTCAAGTGATGGCAGGATCAATCAAAACCTTGTCCTGCTATATTTTAGTTGCTGTGGAACTTAGAAGAACACTAGGTTACACTCTACCTATACAAAAGTATCAAGATATTGTCTGAAGGCACATAATTGCCAAGTGAATACACTTTTGAATTTGTAACAGGATTGTCATCACAGTTAAAACTTGCTCTTATGGAACATTAAGAACAACATAACTTAAGTTTTGTTTCTGGGCTTTCCCCTCACTGTATATATAGCAAGTCTTCTTAAGAAATGGAATATTGTGGCTTTCAGATTACACCTTAGACCCTGTACAGATTATTTGCTAAGAACAAGACAGAAAAAATATGAAAATTGAATAGATCAGCACTGAGATACATGATAAAAAAAGATGTCTCTCAATTTGGGTGCCAGTTTGTATGCATCACTGTTGTGTGTCAGGAATTCAGGTGAACAGAAGTGAGAGGAGATGAACAGTCTATGAAGACCCCAGCATGCAGCTCTTGGAAAAAAATATGGTGAGGTAAGGAAAATGCTCTTGATTTTTCTAATTTTGATCCTCCTGATTTACAGTCACCTGGTGCTCTTCACACTCAGATACATCACCCTTTTAAGTACCTTAAATACACAGCCAAGGTTTGCTGAGTCTTTAGCAAATATGACTACTACTGTTTGTTTTTTAAATGTAATTCATGATCTTTCCCAAGCATACTGCTGAATCTATAGTTTTCTAACTAGTATGACTACTTTTGTGTGTCATTGTGAATGTGAGCAAAGCTGCTGCTCTTTCCCCCTTGCCACTGTTTTTGCTTGTTGCAGCCGTGCCAGAGTTGACTTCTGGTGTGGCTGTGTCTCTGAAATGGCTTGTGTCCTTTTTTCGGTTTGGATGACCAGATTTGCTTCAATCTTTTATTCAGATTTTTCAAGCTAACCTGGGTTGCTTCAGCTAAAGAACTATCATATGAAGGAACATTCTGCACCTCACTTGTTACCAGCAAAAAGGTGCTGGATTGGTAACATATAGAATTGCAACTGTTTGGAAAAAAATGCTTATCTGCCCTCAGCTGCAGCCTAAGGACTAAATTGAATTGCAGTCAGAAATAATAAATTACAGTATTATATTATCAGATAGAGGCAGTTTTACAGGTCTTCCCTACATTTGCAGACTGGTCTGTCTAAATTAAGTTTTGCCTTTGTGCTGCTGTAAGGGGTTGACCTTGACCAGATTCCAAGTGCCCGCAGGGTCACTCTATCCAGCTCCCCTTCCCAGCCAGGCAGGGGAAAAGAATAAGATGGTAAATGATTTGTGGGTTGGGATAAGGCAGTTTACTACAAGCAAAACTTGAACCCACAAAAAGCAAAGCAGAAATCTAAACTGGACTTCCCATCGGTGGCGATGTCTGGCCATGGCCTGAGAAGTGGGGCTTTGGCACTTGGTTGTTTTTCCACCAGGCAGCCATTGGAAACGATGAACGCCCCCCTTCCCACTCCTTTCCTCAGCTTTTGTATGTGAGCTGACATCAAATGGTCTGGAAGGTCCCTTTGGTCACTCTGGGTCAGCTGGCCTGCTTGTGTCCCCTCCCACAACCTGGCCCTCCCCTGATGCTGCGCTCAGCAGCAGTCAAAACACTGGTGTGTTAGCAACACCCTTCCAGCTCCCAATACAGAGCACAGCACTGTGAGGGCTGCAATGGGCCCAGACACACCCAGAACAGCTGCTTCCATCAAAACATGTTTTATTAAGTGCTGCTGTACTTTTTAGGTGATTAACAGAAATTAAAAGAAGACTAATTGCAGTATGGCTACATAAAAAACTGTTTTCCACCCACCTTTTAGAGCTAATATTAAAAAAATGCACTGCATGTGTTTTCAGACTTCAAACCCAGCTAGACTGCCAAATTAGAACCTCCCAGTATCCTGAGAGGAACTCAGTCAGGTAGCTGAACTACAGTCAGCTGAACAAAATCCACCTGGACAATTTTCACTTTGCAAGTTGCCTGAAATCCTGCCAGCTTGGCACAAGAATTGTAGAATCAGATGCAACAAGAAGTTGATGGGGGTTTTTTTGTTCGCTTTTGTTTGTTTGTGTTTTTCTTTAGGTTTTTTTTTCATGTGCTAGGTATTTAAAAACAATTTCTCAGCTTTTGCACACACTGGTAAGTCAGGCTTACTAACTAGTCCAGGAGATGCTGACTATCTGGCCTTTTGGAAAAGTATCCAAGGGAGGACACCTGTTCTTTAAAGACCAAAAAAGGCTGCTTTTTTGTTTTCGCCAAAAAAGGTGAAAACAGGGAGTGCCCTACTCTGTACCAGTGTTCTAGTTTGTCTGGTTAAACCTTTGAGATCACAGTAACCTGAGACAATAAAACTTTATCCAAAGTCTGGGAAAGGAATTTTCTATTAGTTCTATTAGGAAAATTAATTGGTTCAGTTAGGAAAAATGCCGGAAATGGAAATTCACTGCAGGCCATGAGTTTCTTCAGAGAATGTGTAGGAGTATTTTGTGTTTAGCTTAGAGCCTGGCTGGATCTTTCTCTCAAAAGTTACTTGTTCTCATATTTCATAGTTAATGTAATATAGAACTTTTGCCATGTTGAGTTGTGGAACTGAAGTGGTCAAGATTGGTAAATAATGGAAGAAAGAAAATAATTATTGCAGCTTTCTAGATAAGAAACCAGAGTTGTTAGCTCTTTCCAGAGAGTTATAGAGTTACCTGGATCAGTTTGTATCATAGCATTAATTCTCATCTTGGAGTCTCAATCCAAATGGATAATCGTAAACGTGTCAATTCTTCTGAAAAGAATTGAGTTAATGAAGGCAATCAAGAATTTCAGATCCAAGATGTCATGTTGAGCCACACAGATATATCCTTAAGCCTTTTGTTGCTTGTAAGGCATAGTTCAAAAGTGTGTTACACACTCATAGATTTAGGGTCATTTACATTAAATGAAGATCTGATTCTATATTTTTTTCCAAGCAAATGTGTAATTAGCAACCAGATAATGAAAAAGCACAGTGCTACTCAAAAGTTGTTTACTGAGGAGTACATATCTTTTCTCAATGTCGTTTTCTTCTGATTTAAAATTGCCTCTTAATTTTACTAGGTAATCTGGGGGTTTTTTGACACCTCTTGGTTGGAAGAGAAGTTATCTTGCTTCTCCGGATGTTTTTTCTGTTTAGTTTTAAGCTGATAACGAGTAATGGACACTGCTTAATGTGTCTTGGTTTGTTCATATCTGCCTATAGAGGGGCATAATATTTTTCAGAGCCAGATGGTTGTGCATCTTTCATCTGTAATAGACACAAAATGGGTTCCTTGTGGAAATATTTTTATGTGGTTTCTTTGATATGTTTCCATATTGTGAGTTCTAATAATATTGAGTGCTAGGGTTTTTTTCAGGGAGAAGAAAGGGGTCATTTGCTTTTTTTCCTAAGCCCCCTTTTTTGCCTTGGTTTCCTGTAGAAATTTGAGTTGAATTGAGATCACACCAGCAGTCAGTTTCTGTCCCTCTATGCCTGAATTGAGTTGAAACGACTGGCAAACTTTGACTAAACTTCAACAGAAAATTCTGAAAGTTGTAACATGGGAGAGTCTAAGGCAGAACTTTTCTCATCTGAAGGAAGGCAGATACTGGCAGGGTACTTGAAACCTTGCTCCTTGGAGATGAGAGCTGGACTGGACAAGCCCTGGGCGTTCTCATCTAGGTGGAATTATGTACAGGGTTGGGATCACACTAAATGCCTTTCCAAGGGCCCTTCGAAAGCTGATTTATTTTCTAAGCCTGTGGTGAATAAACCTGTATGTTAAATTTCTCATGCTTGCTGACAAGGAAGTCACTGGTGTTGAATGAAAGGCAATAGACTTGGATATTTATGCATTCAGTCTGGTAAGACATCTCTGCATATGGCCTTTGAGCAAATCATACAGTACATCTGGCATTAGGGCTCACAATCGGATGAAAGGCATTTGAAGTAAATTGTTGTTTCAATATGAACTCCCACTGCATTGAGATCCAAAACGTTGCGGTGTTTTTGATGCACTAAGTTTCTGAATGCAGAGTTTATTCATAAGGTTAGCATCAGTCCAACCCTCCCTTATTTTTATTCTGGACCATGAGTCATTTGACCTCCCACAGCTGTTATTAAAGTGCCATAAAGTTGACATAAACCCCATGTCATCTGTTCTGGCAGTTTTCAGGGAAATTCAATTCTCTTCACATCCAATTTTGATTGTGTTCATACTGCTGTATGATGCAACTACATGGATTGTGCAACCACATCCTGATTGTACTTAGCTGCCTTCCTTGAATGGGTTTACTGTGAACTCTTCATCATTGTGACGTGAAGTCCAAAGAATGTAAGTAGAAAAGTCTATGAAGATGAACCAGAGTCAGTAATGTGCCACAATCATTCTCTGAATACAGCACATAAAAGTGGAGTATGTATTTGGGCAAAGATTCCCTCTTTTCACTTACAGATAAAATTCCATCTTCTCATTTACACAAACTAGTAAGCACTGTCTCCTTTCTCTAAAAGGAGAAATTAGTATTTTCAGGGGTGGCATTTGGAGGAAAGCCAAAGAGATTCTTTAGTAATGCTGAGTTCAGTAGAGGATTGCTTGGGAGGAAAGGAAGGCAGCTTCTTAAAATTCTACAGTTCTACAGTTAGGGAAAATCTTACTGATCTGAACAGACAGTTTCAGTTAATTGTAGGCACATAAATGATGATGTTTCGCCAACATTTTAAATTGCAGCTGCCTATAACTTTAAAACTTGAGACAAATGTAATTAGTGAGTGGGATGAGTGTATTTTGATGGTTTTTATCTGGTTGATTGAACTATTCTAATTTTTCCATTGGCAATTCTACTTGCATGAATCATTAAAAAATGAAAACTGTCCTCAGGACTTACCATGTTAAAATATTGCACAAGAAATTTTCTGAATATTAGATAGGACGATTAGTCTATAACTATTATTGGAGCAAATATTTTTTAGGAGGGGTATTGGCAAGTCGTTTTGCTAACATAGCTCAACAGATCTATTGATTTGGTATTTGAATCTGTTTGGGAGGAAGAAAGAATAAGGGAAGGTTTCAGTATGTTATGTGTGTTCCTCAGTCAGATAATCTTATTTAGTGATGATCAATTATTTAATCTAAAGGCTGAACATGCATCAAAACACTTAAGGATTCATGGTAAATTCTCAGGAGCAGTTTCATTAGTTCTTTAATATATTACTTGAGTGATGCCAAGATTGTGATAGGAATAATCTCTGGATAATGAAGGTTTTACTAGAGAGAAGTCGGAACAGACTTTGGGTCCTCACCGAGGGCTCTGCTTCTCTGCTGGGGTCAAAGGGGAGGAGAAGGTGAACATGTTACCAGGTGTCTGCTCTGGGCTCAGTAAGGAGTTTATTTTAGGGATGGCAGAGGAAAAAAATGCCGATGTTTTGGTTCATAATACTAACATTTGTGTTTTCGTCTGACAAATTTACTACTGGGAGAACTTCTAGAAAGATTAACAACTTCACATGTTGCTTTGGTAATAGATCTGTGGACCTCTCCTCCTTGCAGTTTTTTTGTTACCCCGTGGTGCAGATTTCTAGTTCTCTACATTGTGTAGGTCTGAAACTTTTGGTATTCAGATGTTAACTCCACATAGTGCCATTCAAACTGAAGCACATTAGTGTCAAACTGTTAAATATTATTCAGAGGAGCTGTCTGACAAATCTGACAGCACTTAACTCATCAGTAGCACTGCTCTTACCTGCTTCATTAAAAAAACCCAAACGTTAATGCACTTCTTTTTTTTTCGCTTGCAAGTAAAGTGAATAGTATATAACCAAGTGAGTATATGTCACTTGTTGATAGTGCTATGGATCAGTTATCAAATTACAAGATTGAATCAGTGAATTAGATTTTTGTCTGAGGTTAGTGTTAACACGTACATGTTGTAGTGAGGAGCCATAAATGTTCTCTGAATTCGCATGTACACAAACTGCAAATTTTGTACATGATATCAGGTTCAAAAACAAAAGGGGAACATTTGAGTTTTACAGCCCTGCTGCAGATATTAGATTTGTGTATTGAGCATTTGAAAAGTATGGCCTTCTTGCTTTTCTTCTCCCTCAGCAGAAAACACAGCCACCTTTCTTTTAAAGACTCAATTAAAAAAAAAAAATCACCAAATAATTTTCCTTCTGTATGCTTCTGATGGTTTTAAGTGCACCTAGTTGCTTAATGCTTTGCTTGCTCCTTCTTTTTACTTTTGGACTCTACTCTCTTGCCTGTAGTGGCTGTGAGCCCTCAATCAGTAATGGTCAGAGAATAGATGCAAACCAGAGTCACAATCTGGATCACTGAGATTCCTACATTCCCAAGAGCTACAGGCATTCAGCTGTTCCTCACTCTTCAGTTTCTCCTGTTGCAGGACTGAGGTGTGTCATCTTTGAGTTCATGTCACAAATCCCTTTCTTTGGCACCTCATTTTCAGTGGATGGAAGAGGAGGGATTTGTATACTGACAATGCCGTGAACTAAGCTGCTTCAGCTGAGCATCAAGTCATAACATGCCAAAATCTGAGTGAGTTGCATGAGCATGAACATCAGTAAATGACAAGATCTGCCTTGGAATGAGAGGCTCAGTAGTGTGCCACAAATAATCTCCATGCAGATCACTGAAAGTCATCCTCTAATCCAATTTTGCTAATAATTCATTTAGCATTATTCTTGTCTGTTATACAGAAACTTGGTCCTCTCCAAGGATACAATATTTTCTCATATGACCTGGTCTGAAGTTGCTGTGCAGACACAGGTGGCCTACCTTTGGGGAGAGGCACACAGTACAGCAAGGGAAAGAAATAATTCTTGCAGTCCCTTTCAGTGACAAAGTGCAGTGTGATCTGATAGAGTTGCTGCTGGATAAGTTGACAAAGCAGCACCAAGGTTAGAAAGCTTCAGTGATTGCAGCCTGGTACTTCTTGGTCTTGGGACATGTTGATAGGAAGTCAGTGACAGGTACAGAAACCTCTGGAAACATTTCCCCAGTGTTATTCAGCTCCCAGATATCATACTGTCTTAATGAACTTGTTAATCAACTCCTGGGTTTCTTTGGGATGTCGTATCAGGCAAAGCAGGGATGATACTCCTTATGGTGCTCAGGGGTATGTCTGTGGTCATGTGCAGTTTATATCGTACCAGTAAAAACGCTTTGCAGGATCAAAAGTTTTGCATCAACAGAGAGTGAGCAACAGCATGGGGTCAAGTTTTGCTACTTCATTACAAAAGTAAACAGATTTAACACTAATGCTTGGAAAAGTGATAGGCAAGGGAGACCACAGCATTTCCTGCTTAAATAGACTGTATCAGAAAGATTTGGTTCTTAATATGAGAAATTCTCCTTTAAATCAAGTTCATTGGCTTTGTCCACTTGTATTTTTCTTTTGCTCAGTCTTCCTCAGAGTTTTGTAGCTTTGTAGTCTATATATATAGCATTAAC
This sequence comes from Calyptomena viridis, assembly GCA_013390005.1. NCBI lineage: Eukaryota > Metazoa > Chordata > Aves > Passeriformes > Eurylaimidae > Calyptomena > Calyptomena viridis. The sequence continues at coordinate 3,716 of WEIV01010303.1, read as the reverse complement.
TCTGAGGAAAAGGTCTCCTTTTGCTGTGTGTCCATATAACATGAGTTGAGATCTTGTTAGTAGCATTTAGTTGCTGTTACAGGGACAGCCCTGATAAATACCAGCAAGGTCAGAACAATGTCTGTTGGAATGTATGCTGTAAAACCGTAGCTGTAATTAGTGCTAATTAGCCTCTCTGTTGACAGAGCTGAAAAGAAGCCAAGAAATAAGTTGTTTGGTTTTTTTAGTGGTGTCCTTCGATGTGATAAAAACCATGTTCATACATTTGCACTTCTTCATTTCATTCTCAGGGACTGTCAGCCAGGAAACTTTCACCGATGCACAAAGTACTAAAAGCTTTTCTAGAAGTAAACTACTGAGACTCAATAATTTAC
>WEIV01010295.1:2602-40062 GCA_013390005.1 Calyptomena viridis | reverse complement strand
TGGTATGTTCAGGTGAGGTATAATGGGTTTTTTTGTGTATTCATGCAGGTAACAGGAGAAAGCTGTGATTCTGCACTGTAACCCAATCACTGTAACCACCAACCTCAAGCATCAGAGGTGTTGGAACCTCAAACCTACTGTCTTTGTTAGACACTTAGATGCAATATGGACAGCCCATTCTTCTTCAGAGTTTTTGAGGAAAGATAAACTCAGCTGAGAATGAGTGCAATGTATTCAGAAAGTGTCAGGTGGTTTGGATCTAGGTATGAGTCTGAGCACAGCCAGATGCAGCACCCAGGGATCGATAATCTGGTCTTCAGAATCTGTCTCCAGTAGTGCTGATTCAATGCTAGAATTCATGCCACGATGATAGATGACTCTGCTTTCCCACACTAATTAGACAGAGACCATTACAACTACTCTACCTGTTGCCTGGTCATACCTGTTATTGTAGTATATGGTGTACTCATACGCTAAGGATGTTGTCTTCTTTGTAAAGGTCAAGAAGGGACTCTTTGTAATTAGGAAACAGAGCCCTTTTTCTTGGAAATAACCCCTATTAGAGGGACATAGACAGAGGATTGAAAAAGCATTGCAACCTTTGCTTCGGCTGGGTACTAGGAGGATCTCTCTCTGTCTTCTGCCTAGGCAGTACATGGAACCTGTAGGAACCTATTTCTTGGTCAAATATGCTTGAAATTGGATGCTGGGTTCATGAGTTACAGGTGTGGACAAACATTCATGTGGCATGTTTCAAAATGTTTCATTTCTCTAGAAAACCAGGTTGTGATTAACATCTAAAGCCTGCTAGAACAGAGTTTAGAGTGTTTCTGCTGACTCCAAGTGTTCTAGTGCTAGAAGGAAATCTTAATTTGAGCTAAAATGAGGTGCAGATGTACATATATTCTCACCAAGTCAGATACAGAAGTGTCTGTCTCCTCCTCAGGACAGAAGCAATAGCTTAAACAAAATGTACATCCTAAACACAATTAACTTCATCACTACCCATCAGTATTTCAAAGATCTTTGGATATATGGTGCTGTGCTAGATTCAGTACCTGTCTGCTTCATGTGCTGCCTTTTTCTTTATACAGGATGCTTAGCTCCATGTCCCCCTTGCCCTAAATCTTCCATTTGCCAAAAAAGTTTAAAATGACACATCTAATTTACAGCATGCAGTGATTTCAATATGTTAACTTTATTAGCACATGAAAAGTACTCACAGTTAGCTTAGTGTGTAATCAGTACACATTTTCTGTTCTTTTTGTTCATACTATCTCATTCAATGCAATCAAAATGTTCAAAGTGTTTGTAGTGACACTTTTTGATAGGAAGGAAAAGATGATAATGATTCCTGACTGTTCTTTTTCTCAATTTTGTATTACTGAACCTTATTCAGGTCTGACGTGTTTGTTTTACTGATGTGTCCTAGCCTGTGGTGGGCTGTTTCGAAAAAATGACCAGAGATCTGAAAAGTGGTTCTGAAGAAAAAGTAACATCAATTTCATTATCTGTTTGCTTTAAATACTAACTTTTATCTGCTGATTCAAATGGTCAGTACAGTCTATAAAGTTATTTATTCATATAGATGGAGTGCTCTTTTTTTGAGAAAGTGTGTGTTTGCCTATCTATGTAGATATGTCTAAATAGGTTAGAAGGAAAAGAGGAGTGAAGGTTGGCTGTAATCCACTTTTTGGGCTAGATGGATCATTGTCAGGCCTGGTACCAGACAAAATAGTGTTTTACTCTTTTCCCCTTTGACCTAAAGGGTTTCTGTACATTGCCATTTTTTTGCCTCTCATTGTCACTGTGATTTCAAGCTCTCAAATTTTATCCACATGGAACTGCTTTGTTGTGTGGCAGAAGTTTCAAGGCTATTTTTGAAGAGAAATCTTTATAACTGACTGCTTATGTGACAGCAGAGGGTGGAATTCTCAGATAAGTTCTCTTCTCCTGAAGTAGGCTCTGTTTCTGCTACTTTTGGCTTTTCTCTGGCTTTGAAAAGTTAGTTTGATCCATTTGTTTTGCCACTGTAACATCTATCTCCAAACTGGGAAAGGCTCTCCTCCCATGAGCATTTTTTGGGTTCTGTTTTGGGGATCCTGTTTCCCAGAGCCTCAATGTTCAAAGCAGTGACAGCTTTCTAGGTCACTTCCTTCCCACTGCACACTTATGTTCTGGATTCAGACAAAGAAATTGTGTTGCATTTTGTTTATTACCTCTGTGAGACATGCTAGAGCCACCAGTCAATCTGCAAAACATTAGAAGTACCTACTTAATAGAGGCAGAATTTTATTGAGTGAATAATTACATCCTGTTACTGCTGAAGTAATCACCTTAGATACAACTGATGCCTCCAGAGGGAGGTATGTTCTTTTCAAAATGCCACCCTGGACAGTTCATTTTACTTCCGTACAAAGCTCCAGAATCTGTCTGACCATATTGTAGTACAGGTTGTCATGTTTTCACAGGATGAAATTTATGTGCCATGAAATATGCCATTGCCAAAATTAATAGGTAAATGAACAAAGTGAAACAGACCATTAGAACCATTATAATATTGTAGTTGCTGGGTTGTGGCACAAAAGCAGAAACTAATGGGTAAACATAACCGTATTATAGCGACAGGAGCCATCAGTGTGTAGTACACAACTGTGGTTACACAATGGGAGGCAGTCAACCGTTCTGAAATATGATTTAGCAACCAGGCCTGTTGCAGGCAATCTTGCTTAGAACAATACTTCCCCTGGCTAGTTTCTTTTAGTTGATAAATGTCAAGTATTCTTTTCCTGTCCTACTAGAATTTAATTTCGATGTCACTTTGATAATTTTCATAATCCTTTTTTTTTTATATATTACTCTGGACCATGATACTGAGATTTTTTTCTTCTCAGAAGTATTCCTGAGGCATGAACAGATTGATTGTTCCTGAGTATTCATGCAAATAAGAATTCAGCCAAAGGCTTTCAGAGTAAATGTTCACTGTAACACCTTGAAGTCTTTTTGGTGCCCTTGTCTTTATTTCTGCTGTAAAACAATGCTTTATAATTTTAAGTGAACATTCAAACAATATCTAATCAAGATAAACAATTCGTAGACTGAACTGTGTTTGTATAACATGATTAAAAGCTTTGAATGGCTAACATAATCGTTAATGGACGTTTGAGAATAAGCTACAATAACAAATGATTCTACTAAAAAACTATAAAGATCAAAAATATGCAGGATCAGTTCCATTGGATTCAGTGTATTTATACTGATTTAGACAAGTAAGACGGTGGATTAACTCCTTAATTAATTAATGAAAGACGTTATTACGTCTTTCATTAAATTCCACTTTAATGTAAAACAAACTACAAAACAGCAAAGTATTTGAAAAATTTAAATATGTGGAGAAGCTAACAAGTTCATGCAGAGCTTGTTAAAGCAGCATTTGCAATCAGCTTCTAAACATTTAAGCACTAATAGATTGAAAAAGGCAGTACTCTGTTCTTAGGATAGAGAGGTATCTCCCACACTGCTGAAGTAGAGAGGGGTGGAGAAGCATCTTTCAGCCTGGTTACTGGAGTGGTGCAATATAAATTAGAATACCATCTCTGGCTGTTTTCTGGAGCCAGGAGAGGGATTGATGCAGAAGCTCCTCCAGATCACTGTGCCACTCAAGGCTTTACTCATGCAGGAAGACACTGTCAGTGACTGACTAAAATAGATTCAGAGCTGCTTTATTCTGCTGAAGTGTTTCAAAGTAGTTGGAGCGCAGGAGAGAGGTGGATGCTGAACTATTTAGCTTTTTCTCTTGGAGGCTTTCGCTCTATGCATATGCAAAAAATAATCAGTCACTTTGGTCTTCACCGAGCAAGATCTTTCAAGAGAATATGTAGCAGAAAATTGAGTCCTAATAATAGTCTGTTAAAAGGAAGACTGAAATGGTTCAGAGCTAGCCTAAGCAACAGCCAGCATTGTTAATTGCATCCTTGGGCGGCAGACCAGCCAGGGTTTCTCTACACAGCAAAAAAAAACCTGTGGAAGTGTTACAAATGTGTAATACGTGTGATTTAACATACCTTTCACCAGCACATGTTTCTACTGAACAGTATGTGAATTTAGATAACTATTGACACCTAGTACAGTAGTTTTACCTGAGTTCTGATGTGACACTTGTTTTTACTGAATAGATACCCTTTACTGCTTTTACCCACAGAAAAAACAAAGCCAACTGGGGTTGCAGATACACAAGTAAATCTTGAAATTGTAGTCCTTAAAGTCCTGCTTCCATTTATCAAGAGAATACTGTCCTACTGTTACACCATGCTACTTAATGTGAGATATTGCTATGATGAGTGTAACCTATGACAAAACAGTGAAAACCTGAATACACTAAATGCAGAATTAGGTGACTAGTTGAGTGATAATATATTGCCTAACCTAATGAAGAGACATTACCTTTGAATAATGGACCAAATCGTAGATTTAATTATCCCAAGGCAAGGTAGTAGGTGCTTCATGTAGACAAGGTCAATTACCTTACCCAGAAGAGCCTGTTTGAAGTGTATTATGAATAATTCACAGACATAGAAATTAGCTTTGAAAAAGTGTCCCAGCAATAATGTGGTGAAAGCATTCAATTTCTTTTTTAATGTATTTAAGATAACACCCAAAGGACAATTATGGCTGCTTAACTGTAAGACTACTTAAATGACAAGGAATGACAATTGGGTGGTCAAATTCATGTTAATGCATTATGCAGAAGAAGGCATCACCATTGTGGTGTTATCCTGTCAGGTCACAAGTAAATTATTTCAAACCTCATATTGTATTTTTAAATGCTGAATGAAATTCGATCAAAGATTGATTAATTTATTAACTTTTCTCAATAGAGAAGACTCATTTGTTGCTGTACTAGCTTTGTTTACTTTGTTTATTTGGGGCTTTTAGTTCTTTGAGTTTCTGGTGTGAAAACAAGTATCCAGGGTGATGGAATCACTTGTATGATTTTGGAGAGTCTGACAAACCCAAAGGAACCAGAATATTTCATTTTCCACCTTCAATCAGACCAGTCTTCTGCTATGAGCACTAAATTGTGCTGTTTCTAAGACAATATTGTTCCAATCTTGGACTATTTAGCATTAGAGTTAAAATTATGACAGTAGCCATGGTAGCAGAATGCATACTCACTTGACATATGGTGACCTTAGGTGTGAATTAGAAATGCAATAAACCTCTAAGTCTAGGGAATAACATGCTCTCTCAGCATATTTTGATTCCACAGGCAAAACAATAACCTTAGCTTTCTCTCTTTGACTTTGCAATAAGTGGTAATGGCCAGGGGAAATCCCTCGAGGGCTGCAGTTTTCTAAGATGCCTGACAAGAAGATGGCTAATTCATCAGGCACCTCAGTTTAAGTGTCAAAATGTAATAGTGACATTTCATGGCCTTTGAGTTTACCTGCTTTATTTGCTTGAAAGGGAGAGTTCAGCAGAATTTTAGAGGGTGCTATAGAATCATGTATCTAATGAGGCGTAGAGCCGGCCTGGTCCCGTTTCCACTCATATCAATGTTGAGAATCCCATTTAGTTCAGCAAGATCAGTTCTGGGACTCTGGCACTTTCAAAGTATGGTTTGTATAAAGAGGGATTAAAAATTTGACACCAAGTCCATTTATAAAACAAGCTGTTAAAATATTTGATGGTGTAGAAGACCATCACAAAGTGACAGGAAAGAAAACTTTTGTTAAAGCCAACATACTGAAAAATGTAGTTTTTTGCATGTAGTTGGATTTTTCCAACTACATTTTTCCAATGTGTTCTCCATTGTTTCTCCGAGGATCAATTCTCCAAAAAAAGCTCAAGAATTCCCTTTCTTCCCACTTCACACAGTAGTTGGCCTCCACCCCAGTGGTTTCTGGGAGGACTTGATAAAGACTAATCTGAGCCTAAGAGACTTGCTAGTTGATGTTCTTATTTTCATGCATGAATGTGAACAGATGTTTACATAGTAGTGTTAAGTAGGCCAGCTGTTTGGGAGTCATTTATATATTTCATTTAAAAGTAAAGCTGTATGGTTAGGTTCAAACCTAAATTCAGACAAAAACATTTTTTCCTGTATTAGGAGGTGGCTTCATTTACATATGTCAGTTTTCTGTATCTCTCAATTTACAGCATAATGCCAACATCTCCTACCTAAATCTCTGGGCATCTGCACCTTATCTTGACCAGTTGAATATGGGTGGAAGAAAATACACAGCACAGCATCAACATTGCCAAATGTTATTTGATGAAGGGAAGAAAAATAAGCACTGAGATGAGGGAAGGGGAGGGAAGTTGTCACTTTTCTTCACAAGAGGTTGCTTAGTGCTGATTGTTTCTACAGTCTGTTCTGTAATTAAGCATACATCAGGGTAATGTTTGTCTTTGCATTTGTTCTTCCCTTCAGATGGGAGAAAAAGCATAATCCTTAGAAGTGTATTACAGCCATAAATGTGTAACTTATTAATTCCTTAATGTAAATCTGAGTGGAAAAGCTTCCATTATGGAGGTATACATATGCATGCAGGCATAAGTGTAGGGAGAAGTTGGAGGTGGGGGGTCTCACGTATTTTTAAAAGAAGTTTAACCCTCAGGGATTCCTATTTCAAATATGAGTCTTGGGTCATATCTTGATCATGACTTCGTTTCCTCTGATGCCTGACCCCCTGGGCCTCTGTGTCTTGAAAAGAAAGCAGGAAAATTGTGAGGAGATTTAAATGGAATTGATTGACCCCAGTTACTTTTTGCATAACTGTTGAGGAACTCTAATGACGTATATTAATGTATACGTGCTACGGTGCCTTCTTAGATGGCTTCTTTTCAGACCCTGCTTGAGCCCAGGCTCGCTCGCTGCCACCTTTGAGGGCTTCAAGGCAGATGTCTGGGCACCAGAGCACCAAACGTCTCTCCACAGGAGAGCTTGGGCACTCTGGCGACTCTGGAGCCACTAGCTAGGTGGAACGCCCTGCCACACACCTCGCAAGAGGTTTCTTGAGTGTGGCCAGTTCGCCCTTTACCTAATCAGCACTCCAGGATGAAGGACCTGTAGCTACTGCCCACTAAAGGAAGCAGAAAATGACTCTCTGAGTAGGTTGAAACAGAGTTCAGTCTATTGGGGGTTTGACCCAGTGAGAGCCTACTGCAGAGAGCACCCGGGACCCTCGGGCTTGACCTTTTCTAGGGGATGTAACTGAGGAGAGGGGAGAGGAAAAGGACCAACTAGGGATAAGGGAAGGTGGTGTTTGGGGGTAACAGACAGGGATAGAAGCCTGAGGCCTTCTACTCAATCCTATCCAGAACCGAGTAGCTTTGGATTGATAGGGAAAGGACTAGAAGAAGGGGAGGAGCTGGGGTACAAATATGGAATAGGGAAGGGGGGGTCCGAGGAGGGGATACAACTGAGGGAGGGGATAACAATTTCAGGTGTAACCAAGTGGGAAAGGGGAGAGAGACCAGAGCAGTCCATTCACAGCTAGTATATATGAGGGTTAATAAAACTATACATTAAACCTTTATAGGTGTATAAAACCATAAAAAGCACCGTCACATATACCAGGTCAAAATCCTATACCAATCTGAGGCTTACCTGCCTGTTGAATTGTTTTCACCCAAGCACCACTACTTGACAGAGTTGCCTGCATCTCTCGAAACCAAGAGTCAACAGGATTTGTAATACGTTGTACTTGGCTTGAGGATGGCACACTCCATTAAAGAGCTGTACTGCTGGAAGGAAAGATGATGATGATGTATGTGATGATCTCGTGGACTTTTGATTCATAGCCTTGAAGCAGCCCACAGCAAGGTTTGTCTCATCAGCTGTGGTGAAAGGCCTGGGGAAGAGAGTTACGTTGTATGTAAAGATCTTGATTCTTCATGAAGCTTGACAGAATGGCTCCAATGCTGCTTCTTTCTCTCACCATTAAATACAGAAGACATGTAGCCTGTTCTGCTTTTGGAAAGGGAGAAAGGACCAGGGCGTCCCATGATTTCATGGTTCTCATTCTTTTGCAGCCTCTGCCCATTCCAGTATTCACTGCAGTGGTAAAGCTACAGCTGAATTCTTCCTTCAGCTTCAGGAGCAGAAAACTGTCTTCAGCTGAATAATAATCTCTGTTAGTGACAGTAGAGCTGCAGAGCATTGCTGAGCAGTTCATATTCTATTCAGTACAGTCTGTGCAGGAATGTACATACACATCCATGTTTGTTACAGCTGTATAGAGAGATACACAGGAACCTGAGACAAATTAAATAGCAAAAACTAAATAGAAGATTTATTTGAAAGATGTAAACCTGTTGCTAACAATGTGAAGAAAAGAGCTGAAATTGATTAGGCAATTCCACAAAGACAGATTGTTGTCATCCTGACCTTTAAGGCTGGTCAGGATATATCAATAGGAGCATCTTCTGAGTACAGTGTTGTATGAATTTTTTCATTTACATTCTGTTGTTTTTGTCTTTATGTTCTGGCTTGGAGCCAGTTCATTTCATGGTGTTGCCTATACATATGTTCTGCTGCAGCTGCATTTTTCCAAAGTGCCCAATTTCACAGCACTCCAGCCTTCCTTAGGATGACAAATGGTGCCCCTGCTGCTCTGACCAACAGAACTGTAATTGCAGCCTGAGACAGGGACAGCTGAACTAACGTCGTGCTGCAGTTTGGGTATATCCTTAAGTTGAAATTTGACTGCATTTTTTTATTGTAGCCAAGTTTCCAATTCCACCACTTAAGGCATTAACTGATGACATTAATTGTAACATTGAGGAAAGCAGAATTGCTCTGCAGTTGAAAGCAGTGTCAAATCAGCAGTTATTTATTTACCATTTTTCTGTAATGTGTTGTAACACATCAGACTATAAAGAAGTTTAAAGAGTTGCAGTAATGCTTGTAGCCTCTCAGAGATACTGGAATGTAGTTCAATAAGCTGTTTGGGTTTTGTTTGGGTTTTTTTTTTTTGATAAAGAACTTAAAACTGGACTTTCTCCACTGCTGTGCTGGACTTTATGATCATTGTAAGTGCAACTGAGTGTTGTCTTTTGCCAACTAACACATTTTAGGAGCAAAAAATAAACAATCCGATTCAACTAGCCCTGTGAGATTTCAATTCGGTAGGGATGTGACAAAAGAGTAGGAAGAGAGGCTTAGAGTATGGTTTATACTCTGCTTGTCAAAGCTGCCTAATTAGTGTAAGACCCAGAAATGTGCCTATATTGTTTTCTAAACTCTTTTTGGGGTGCTGGTGTAATTTTGTGGTTGTTTACAATGTCTTGTAGAGGACAGCAAATATATTGCATGCTCTGAGCAGGAACTTTTACATCCGTTTAGCATTAATTTAAATATGCTCCTTTTTTGCCATTAAAAAAAAAAAAAGGTGGGAAAAAAAGCCCTCTGGCTTTTTGTCTAGAGCTGCATGGGGAATGATACTGGATTTCCCTCTTACCAAAGATGTTCATTTCCCAAATAATTTTACAGGAAACTTGATATGTGATCTCATTTTCCAAAGGATTCTTTCCAAAACAGAAACACCATCCCAATAATATCTAAATGTGCTATTATCAGTTTTAAGAAAATCCTCTAATTAATTTAATTAGGGATTGCAGCTTCAAAGTCATTAGAGATATGAGAGTTATTATCTTTTCTAATTTATGTTCTATTAAAAGTGTTTTTTCTACTTTTATTCCAGTTCAGAAACATAGAATGTTTACTGATTTTATTTTTTGATTTCTTTAAGATCAATCTAAACCATAAAATTCAGTAGTTATTATCAGCCACTTATAGGAACCAGTTAGTGAGTTAATGGTTGCACTTCAGAAAGGCACACTGTGGAAATGACATTGTCCTAATGACTTTCTGGTCAGATTCACTCCGTGTAAATAGATTTTATTCTCTAACTGTCAGCCGTGCTGTATTAACCTGGGAGCTGAAGGACAAGGTGTGTTCTCATTGCTTCATGAATCAATATTGCTAATAAAGATTCTCTATACTTGAATCTAGTTTTTATTATTCCTAGAAGCTTCCATTGCAGGTGCAATGGGAACAAAATTAATCTGTTTTTTGTGGAGGGTTGTCAAATCTGAAGACAGTCCATTTCCAGACACTGGTGACTCTATTGGTGCAATGTTAGCAGGGGTGAAAATTTTTCTCATTATTAATGCTGGTAGTTAAAACTGTACGTACAAGAAACAGTTCTGTTGAGTAAGGTAATTCCATTTTTACTCAGACACTTTTCAAAATAAAGGTGGTGAGAACTGTTATTAGTGTATGTAGTTTCTCCCAAAGGACCAAGCAAAGATTGCTTTCCACAGCATGTTTTTCTGTAATTTACCCAGTCTCCTATTAAATGTCCCAATATCCCCATTTTATCTATTTTCTTTTTCTTACTTTTTTTACTTTATCAAGATGCATTTTATTGGGGGCATGATCCAGCAAACCATCCATGGTTTCCTGCAAGAATTGGATTAATCCTTATATTATTTCCCTTCAACTTTACTCCAACTGGCAACAGCCTGCTCTTAGTCATGCCCTGACTTTCAGACCACTGTTAGGCTAGGCTGTAGCCCTAGGGTTTTTTTGGGCTTTCTTGGTGAAAGGCACAGGCACACGAGAGTACCTGAGCCTGGGAGCTGCGCAGAGCTGGGGGCTCTGCTGTACAGCTCCACTGTTGCACCACACTGAGAACACGATGTGCAAAGTACTCCTGGTAGAGTTCCTCTGTTACTCTTCATCCATGTCCTATCCCAAGGCCTTGAGCTGTCACAATGGGTAATTCAAGAATAAATGGATCAAATATATAATTAATTTTTCTTTCTTACCTTCTTTAAAACTAGATCCTTCAGGCCTGTATTTCTGTTGCTGCATACCTGCAGATGGTGTTTTTTTCTGTCCCACTGACAGCCACAGAGTTTGTTTAAGGAATTCCTACATCTTGAATCTGTTTCAGAACAGTCTGAAGGTGGGAGCTGGACTAAACAATTTCCAGAGATCCTATCCAGCCTCAACCATTATGTCTTCCTGTGAACAGCCTGATGCTGAGTGAGTGCAAATCAGCACTACTACCCTGATTTCACTGGAGCTGGGTGCTTTTATACCAGTTGCTGGATCTGGCCTTTATTATTCCTGGAAAATAATAATAAAAGAATGAGCTACAAAGTGTTCCTTCCTGGAAATCTTTCCTGAGACAGTTGCTTATAATGTAGTTTTACCATTCTGTAAAAGTTGTTTTAACATTTCCTCGAGTAATCGTTGAATACCAAGTTTTCTTGTGGTGATATGATTGGTTTACAGTTTGATGCATCATTCACAGTCTTTGATGCTTCAACTATTCCCCTCTGTCCTCTGCAATCTTATTTCTAGGCTCTGAAATTGCTTTCATCTATGAAAACTTAAATAGTATTTAAGAACAAAAATTGCTGTGATAAACTTCTACTGCACTGCTCGTGCAGTATTTCATACAGTGCTTTAGTTCAGTACTCTTTTCTTACCCTGTAGCCCTTTCACACCCATTATAAAATGTTTAAAAAGAAGGCTCTGAAGAAGAGCATATGATCTGTCTAAACTTACAGACTCACTCATCTCTTCCACCCTTTGCTCCATTCCATGTGGGTGTCTCAACCACTTAGCTCATAAGATAACATGGGTAAGATTCAGTAGGACATTGAGAGAGTGGGCTGTGTTACCAGCTGCATATGGGGTGGCTGTAAATCTCACTCCTGTTTTCTTCCTCAGAGAACCACTGGAGAACCATTAGTGGCCCTAGAGAGCCACTGTGGGTTTTGCCCATGTGATCCTTCAGTATCCCATGGCATTTTCACAAGAGCTGGAATGACATGATCTGGTTTATCTTCTGTTTATCAATCCATGGTTTCAGCACGTGCTACTACTTACTCTCACTATTTTTATACTTGTGCAGAAGAACTGATTAGGAGTGAAAGACCATTTCCTGGGCACTGGATTGAGCCACCTCACGAGATGACTTTTCAGTGGAAATAGGTGAGAAGATACTGGTGAATGAGGATGAGAATGAACACATAGGAGTTGGTTGAGCAGTGTGAAGGCAAGAAATGATGGCTTCATCTTATTGCCATTATTCTTACTGGCTATACCTGTTATATAGGAATAAAGACCAGGTATCTGCTGAGCAGGACCTGCTCTTCCGGTCTGTGTTGGAGCCCAGTGTGGTTTATCCATGGCCATTATTCACTTGCAATTAAATCCAGGGCACTTAACGAGTTTCTGGTCCCAGTACAGAGTAAGGATGTGGCAGGACATGAATCAATGTCATACACTTATCTGTTAAAACAATGCAAGTCTTATTTATCTGAACTTACCTAGAGCAATTAGGCTAAACAGAGAAAATGGGAAAGGAAAAGGGAAATGAAGAAGAGGAAAAGGAGTCGAAAGCAAGAGGGACAGTTTCAAAGTGAAGGTGAGCTAGAATGAGGAAATGAGATAATTTTTTTGTTTCAGAAGGGTCGGATATCTAGTCCATCTTCAGCAAAACTGCTGGGGATTCAAAGCTGCTGTTTTCTGTTTTGTCATTTGTCCCTAAAAGTTGTAATCTTCTCTGCATTTTTGGTTTTGGGGTTGTTTGTTTGTTGTTGCTTTTTCTTCCTAACCTGCATGTTTTCAGCTGTTCACATAGTTTCCATTCCTGGCTGGACTCCCACTTGCATCTTTCAGGAAACTTGGCCAGAAATTTATTGAGAAAACAACCCAGCCTGAGCTGGCAGAGGAGAATGCAAGTACTTGTAATATTTTCAGCCTTCTTTGCACTTCAACAGAGACATTCATGAGGCATAAAATTTTAGTCTGGATATAGATTTAATCTTCCTCAGCATCTAAAAGTGTTTGGGTTTGAAATCCTTATGCCCATCCTCAACTCTGTCTCTCAAAGGGTTGATGAAGATTTTACTTTTACTGAAGCGCTGTAAGTGTATGATTGCATAACTCTGTCACTGCAGCACAGCAGTTGTGCTCATTAGCCTCCTGTTAAATCAAGAAGCAGCAAAAGTCCATGTTTGTTTACCTTCTTTCTGCCCATTTTCATCTGTGAGAATATCTTAACTCCAGGAAGAACAGAGAACACTGTGGTAACAGCTGCTCCAGAGGGAGAGTTATTTCTCTGCTTAAGAGAAGCAGACAGATGTTACTGCATGTTTTTTGGTTGTTGGTTTTTCTTCCTTTTCTTTTTTATAATCAATTACTTCAGCCTAGGACTCTCTGTGAAAGCAGTGCATCTTGGCAGCAAAGCTGAATAACGAGAAACAAAATGTCAGCAAAGTATTGCCTTTCTTTCCCCTTTTCCTATCCACACTTAACAAAACAAGTTTAGAATGAGGGACAGACTTTGTGATTAAGTAGATCTTGCCTAGGGAGTAAGTCCACTGGCATTAGCTGGACTACCTTACTTTCAGATAGCTGCTTTAAACAAGGATTCCAGGACCTGATCATAAATTGTAATAAAATTCAGTGAGAATCTTAGTAACAGTGGGCAGCACCTTTGCTACTCGGTATAGAATGGTGATTGTCTTGCTGCAGTGTTTGACCTTCTGTGATTCAAAACACAACCATGTTTGTCATCTCTGAAAATCAGGGCAGTGGTATGTGGGTTACAGTTTTAAGAAAGAAAAAGGAATATAAAACTTGACAATTGCCATGGGGAAGGCTTTGAATAAAAGGGAAGAAATATTAGATGGTTATGATGGCTGTACTGAAGAGACACATAGAAGCAGAGTAGTATGGTACAAAACAACTGGGCAACTTGGTGGCTTATTGAGTAAATAATGTTCAAAGGAACTGTGACATTAGGGATTCTCATTTTTCTCTGGTCCATATTACATAAATGATTTTTTTTTCCGAGATAACCAAGATCTTGAATTAAAAACAGGGTTGTTTGTGAAGTGCAGAGAGCCTGCCATCTTGGAGGATGGGTATTGCTTCCATAATTGCTGGAGCAGGACCATGAGACTCACTGAGAGTTGTAAACACAAGAGCAACTTTTTCCCTGTTTTATCTCAGCATCCACTTCAGAGAATGGGTAGCATGTAGTGATTAATGCAGCATAGCCTGAGTTCACTCCAGTTTGTGTTATATTTTCCCAGCAGTGTGAGTTGTTGTTTAAACCAATATGGATTCTGAATCATTAATACCACAAATTTCCTCACTGAACAAACAGTCTCTAAGAAGGTATTAATTTTGTGTTTTCCATTAAATGTGGAATATTTCTCCAATTTGTCCATTTTTTCCCAGAATTATTATAAATGCTTCTTCTTAGAGTTATCAAAACTGTATTTTTTCCAATTAAAAGGCCAAAGAGGAAGAATTTGTGTTTATGTCAATTTAATATTAAAAATTCTAATATAAAAGGCTATGAAAATATTATTATGGAAAAAAATCAAATATGGGAACACAAGATCTTGGTAAACACTTGCAAAAATTATTGAGTAACAGTTATCCCTTGTTCTTACTTTCTTACCCCTTCATTAATTTATTCAAGAGCCTTTTAAAAATTGTTTAGCTGAGATCATGATTTGTACTGTGGATGGTCCTCTGAATTCAGTTACTCAGTTTGAAATTGCCTCATATACATATGTGTATATATTCAGATACATGTATAAAAAATCTATAACTGTGTGTTTCACATATTGTTCAGTGTATCAGGTGAGCCATTTGCAGGATTTGATATTGTTGGAGTAGTTAGTGCAAACAGATATTTCATGTTTTTGAGTGCAGCTTCAAAGAATTGGGTTCAATTGCTCTATGCAATTCTACAATCTGTATTTTCCTAATTTTCACTACCCCTTAATATGTGAATCTTTCCTTTTAAGAGAAAACAGCATAGTTGTAAATTAATCTACATTTTAATCAGTAAGATTTAACAAATTCAGTTCTGCTTAACTCAGTTTGAACTTGGAAGAAAAAAGGGAACGTGAATATTGCCAAGAGGATGTTGTTTCAATACAATATGGTTCCAATGTTTCAACAGATAAATGCAAATAAAACGACTTGATCTAGTGGTGAGAAAGACCTTTAACTGGCCTGTTTCAATAACTTGGGTACTCCAAAAGCCTTGGCTGCATTAGGAGTATGTAAGTGCTGTGTCAGACTTTAGGATTATATAGCACAAGATTTTAACATGGGATCTTAACATATAAGTTTATGTTGTTATAGTTCCATATTTATTTTGAAGAGTTTTGTTTGTTGCAATAGCAAGAAGAACCTGGCAAACGATGCAGACAAATGTTGACAAATATTTTAAACATAATATGCTTGATTTTAACTCATGCTGTATAAACATAAAAGTCAATACTAAGACTTTCTGCTTGTGTAAAGACAAACTGAGTCCACAAAAGTTGCTTGGAATCTATACACATAGTGATTTAGTCCTAAATACTGTTGGAATATGCTGCTTCTGCTTCTCCTCCAGCTTCTGTGTGCCTGTACAAATAATTTTTGAAAAAATTCTCTGGCATTTAAAATATGAGCAAGCCTTAAAAATAACTTGTATTTCTAGCAGTGTCAAAACCTCCTAATACAAAAAATGAGAGAACTATCAGTATGAGGGAGATTTAAAAAGACAGATATTTTCTTGTAAGCTGGTAGGAGGATACCAAATACATGTTCAGCTGTACTTGTCACTAGAAGAGGCAGGTGAATTTGATCTCAATCGCCATCTCCTTCTAAGGATCTTTGGGAACCATTTCCACATGTCTACTATCCTCTTCATAGTCCTCAGCCTCTGTACTTGTGAACTGTATGATCTGTGCCAGCCTTGCTTCTGCTGAAACAGATTTCAGGGAGCTAACAATGAACAGCTTAGTTAAGCACATCAACAGAGTAGGCACTGGGGATCTGCTGAAGAGCTGACGTTTGGGAGGAGCTTACTCTCTGCCTTGCTGGGTGGACACAGAACTCTTGTCCATATTTATGGCAGTACTGTGTATGTCAGAGTTCCCAGAGTCTTACTTGGTTCTTTAGATACAGACACACAACTGTCAAATAGACTACAAAGAACCAGCCTTATGGAAATAGGTAAAGAAAACATCAAGATGATCAACTGAAGATGATACCTCTTATTCTTTCCTTTCAGAAGACCTGTGCCAGCCTTACTTTCTGTAATCTGTACCTGGCAATATGAACAAGTAGCAGAACTTGATTTGATATGGTATTCAATCTGCCAGTTCAGTACTTTTATTCGACACAGTATGACATTATGGTAAAAGCAGTGGTGTAAATATCACAGGCTGTTTGTAGAGACTTCCAGACAACATCATCACTGAAAGGGTTGTTGTCCTCTGCAGGAAATAAAACAAAAAAAAAAAGCCTTTTTTGAAGATTTTGTTACCAAAATTAAAACCTTCCAAAGGCAGCTTAATCAGTACAGAAGGAAGTAATTTGAAAGAAACTGGTTTCTGTTCTGTTACTGGTGAATTTAGTCACTCGGGGCTTGTTTGTTTTGCTTGGTTTGAGATTTTTTTCCGTACATGTTCTCCTTCAGAACCGTCGTTTGGAGTTCAAAGACAACCTTAAAAGTATTTTTAATACAAGATTTTTTTACCATTATAAAAACAAAAATGCATGGAAAAGAATACGTTGTTTGTACAGTAGACTTTTGACAACCTTTTTTAGTAAATAATGTGTTTCTAGGTACAAGACAAGCACAAAACAAAGAATTAGTAGCACTTTTTATTAATGAACTTTTTAGCTTAGAAATTTTAAAGTAGAATTATATTGACCTATGTAACTATAAGTTTATGTGGTCGTGTTAAATCCTTGATTAGGGTAGTTGATTTGATCTGTGGCTTCACCACATAAAAGAAATTAATTATTTCGAGGTGGTGGAGAATTGATAATGCTTTGAGAAAGTTATAATACCATGATGACAGAAGTGAAGATGTTGCAAAAAGCCTACAGGCTTATAAGAAAGAATCTTCATCAATAGAAGTTGGCCAAACTAAATCTCTGCAAGACATCCTTCAGCTCTGCCAAATAAACTTTCTGGAAAGAACATAGAGATAGATTCATTGGCATTGCTAGTTAAATATGGCTTTACTTCAATGTTACAGGTATATGACATACAGTATATGTTTCAGAATTCCTAAACTCTGGAAAGAACATTGAAATACTGTTGCTGAAATACTGTAGATTTAAGAGCTTTACCGAATACCTCTGTGATTTCTTATGTGTTAAAAAACTAAGCACATAGAAAAGCGTTTTGAAGAATCAGAGCATAATTTTCCTTAATAATCCAATCGATTTCTACGGGACTAGTTATGGAGAAAAATTTACTCATCTTGAGAAAAGGGTGGCAGAATCTGCTTAATAAATAGAATTTTGGAAAGGACACTGTTTTTTTATAGTTTGTTCCCTTCACAATCTGAGATTGTTCCTTATAATGTTGAATGCACTATTTTTTAGCACTGTATTTAATTTAGTTGTAAATGACTCAAACTGTGGTACTTCTACCACTTCCCCAGTCTATATCATAAATCAGAATGTGCATGTATTTGCTTGGTATTGCTCAATAAAACAAACAACAACAGATCTGAAAAAGACGTCAGAAAACTACTTATTCTTAATTTATGTGAGTGATTGCTTATTCCACTGTTATGTTTAAGTATATAATGACTTCTGCCAAAAGAATTTGACACAGATTGTATTTGATTAATGAATTCCATTATTTGCTGTTGGCCCTGAAGTATTTATCTAAATATTTTTTTCCAGAATGGGCAGTTTTAAAATTAGATTAAGCACTTCTGTATAATATCTATTTCTACTCCTAGACAAATCACCCTTTTATTCAATTAACATTACTATTCCAAGCTTTACCAAGTAATTTCCCAGTAATATAGTATAGAACTATTTCACAGGCTGCAGCAATCGACTTCTGCATGAAAATCAGCTGAATAGAAAAGAAAGGATAAATATGTTGATAATAATATAAGCCCTAAAATGAGTGTGTACGTTTTTGTAGGATGAATCCGTAGATTTTCTTGAATTGTGTTTTTCTAATGAGTACCTCTGGGTATTGGTCAAGCTCGTCATGTCTTAATTGTTGGTATCATGAGAATGGAGTTGCTCTTCCTATTTTTATTTTCCTCTTTTTCATGAATTTACAGTTCAGCAGTCTAAGCTTCGAAGGAAAATAAACATGAATTAATCTTGTGAAGTGATTCTAAAACTTATTTTAATTAGTCCCTTACACTCTAAAGTTAACCTTGATTGCATTTCATATTTTAGACTTTCTTGCTTTGTATAATGAGAAATACTCCCTACTAATAATATTAGTAAAGAAGAATAAAATGATACATCTTTCTACATTAGCAGTGCAGTTTATTTTTCCAAGCTCTTTTGACCAAAAGGTCTTGAGATGTCAATTTTGCTAAATTTTGCCATCTACCTGTGCATATAACTGTTTACATTTCTTGATTTAAGGATTAAGAAGTCAATGAGAAGTTATCTGAGCTGGAAGACAAAGTCAGTATCAGAAAATGTTAATCTGTGAATTTCATTACATCTGATTCTGCTTATTGTACCTGACTGTTATACTTATTGCTTGATGCATAATGGATTCTGACATTTGAACAAAAAACTCTCTGTTTATAAAAATGCATAGATTTTAGAACTCCTGTAGATATCAAATAGCTTCACAAAGATAAATTGATTCCTAAGCAGGGAAATATTTTTCCCCACTTATGTCCTACTTGGTTTAATATCTTATGGAGCTTTGCGTTTGCAAATTCCACCCTTGGAGAACACTGGTCCTACTCCTTCGGAAATTGATAGAAATTTTGGTCTTTGTTTTGAGAGGAATTGTGTTGAGCCCATAGTAATAGATCAGTTTGTGTGTTGCTTCTGAAGATTCTTGTTCATTTTATATGAGTCTTAAGGTAAGAAATCCTGATCTAAGAGCTAGACTCTTGTTCAATACTTGTTGACTCTGCAAGAGGTCATTGGCCAATACTATGTGGTACAGGACAGCTGTCCAGTGTGAGTTGTGGCAGGAGAATTGTTTTCAGGCTCCATGAGTGATCAGATTTCCCCTGACAGAGTCACACAAAAACACTAGACACAACTGGTGCAGACAGTGGTGTCAGGTTCGCACATCAAAAGTCCTTGCAGATGAAAGGCACCAAGGTTCTCACAAGTGATGGGCACATGAGCCCCATGGGGAAAATGTCTGCTCCTTCAAATGGGATTATAATAGAACTACTGCTTTCTCAACATGCATTCCATAAAATGGAACTTGGGCAAAATTTATGGTTTGTTACTCTGTAGTTTGCATCTTTTCTTTCAGTGTTATCTAACATGTCCACCTTCATTCTCTTTTTCATTCTCAGGAGAATCCAATTTGCTTATCAAGTTCTCTTTCTCTCTCTTTTTCTCTTTTCCCCTCTTTTTTTCCCTTTCATCCAGATGGAATGCCATTTGCTTGGTGGGTTGGCCGTGCCAATGAGAAACATCTTTACTGGGGAGGATCTCTTCCGGGCATTCAGCAATGTGCATGTGGACTGGAAGAAAGTTGTCTGGATATGAGATATTTTTGCAACTGTGACGCAGATAGAGAAGAATGGTAATAATTTTAACATGTATAGCAGTGTCTGTGTGAAGAGCTGGAGATATGAAGTAGTGCAAGAAGGTTTAAATCTTTTCCTGGTTCACAGTTCAGGAAGCTTGAATGGCTTGAGTATAATCAGATAAGAATGAAATTCAAACTAGAATTTGGACTGCCGATTTCATCTTAAATTTCTTTCTTGAACCTAAGACAAGATATCTGAAGCAGGTTGCTGAGATGAGTGGTCTTCAAAAAAATCTTTCTTGTTGAATGCTGACTCCAGTAATTTTATTTGTTTTAAAATTTCCATGGATTCAATTGGAGCATTGCATGAGTAAAGGTTCTAGGAGCTTGGTTCGTGGGCATACATCAGAGCATAAAATTCAGGTGTAGACAGCAAAATTCAGGTACAGCTAAACAAGCAATATGTACTATTAAAAAGAAAGGTATTTTTTTTTAAGACATTATATCTGTATGTGCCTTAACTTTCTTTTACATTGGATCTCAAGCTTTTTAATGTCAATGGGAAGACTTGCTTTGGCTTCTCTAGGTTTTGCTTCAGTCTTCGTAGAAAGTTGCAGCATGAACATTCAAAGCCTTCTTTGGGTTTTGACCTTCATTGTGCTCTGATGCTGCATGAATTTGGGAAGGCCTACTTGCAATCTTCTCTCATTCTCTGCACCTTCAGAGTCACTTAAGCCACCAAGACCTAGCTAGTAAACTTTCTATTTAACTCCTTAATTGTATTTAAGGAGACTGAAATGCCAGATGAGTGTTGTTGGAAGTACAGTTTGAAATGCTGAACATACATGTGGAAACTCCACTTCACTCACTCTCCTTCCTGGACCACTCACTGATAGAAGCTGCTGCCCTTTCTCTGAAAAAAAGATATTTTAACCTCAAATAGTTCAGCAATTATGAATAATGGAAGTAGACAAGAAGTGTCTTGCTGTCATAGGCTGCTGTGTTTGAAATAGTGTCCAAATTATCCCTGTGAAAACTTCACATAAAATGAGTAGAAAGGAAGTGTAAGGGGTCTTGAAATGTAAAAAAAATAAAATCAGAAATTACTTGTCACTGTAAGTGTTGGGCTTTTTTTGGTTGCTTGATTTACAGATATTGTGATTATTTACTTGGACCCTTTATATCCCTGGGATCACTATTCACTTTAAAAAATTATAGCTGTAGGGGCATTTCTTCAGGAAGATGTTTATGTAAATGTTGGTTTATGAATCTGATTTGTATAGAATAGCCTGGCTGTGCATGTTAATCTGTCTTTTCTTTAATGTTTGGTTATCAGATATGGTTTGACGAGGTTTACACATGAGCATCAAGAGCATCTGTTTTTACTGTTGCTTGGCTCTTTTCATAATCCACATTCCATTTTTCAGTGAGCTAATACTCAAGCAGAGCAGGGTGTTATGCTGGCAGACATTGGGTTGCCTCTGAGATTGCAGGACAGTGCATCACTGGGTCATACAAGCCAAAGCAAAGTGAAAGCTAAATGATGTTTTTTACTATTTTGGCTGAGTCTCCCCAGGAAATGAGACCTAAGCAAGATATGCTATGAGTGTTTATCTTCATTTTTTCCCAACACCCAGTGATTTTGAACAAGCAGATGTATTTCAAACATCTTGAAGAAAGAAGGAGGAATCTCAAAAGTATTACAAATTGCACATTCTATGAAAATTTGTGCCAGGCTGAGGGGACAAAGCCAATTAAAACCCACAAGAAAGAAGTTAAGGAAGCATACCCTTCTATTAGATTTTGGAAAACCCTCATGGGAGAGAGATGTTGGAAATCATGCATCATTAGCTTGGCAGCTCACAGAGCTTCTTGTTTCTCTTAATTTCATGATAATAACAGAATATGCTTAGTTAGAAGTCTCCTCCACTAAAGTGCCTACTGTTTGTTGGTTTGGAGGTTCAGTTGTTCTGGTGTTTAATCCATAAGAACTTTTTGCTTTTGTAGGATTCTAAATTGCAGGTTGCCTTTTGAAAAGCTAAAAAACCCCTGACCTTTATGAAGAGTTTCTAAACATAAGAAATTTCATGCCTCTTGAAGATTGCTTTTGTGTTTCCCTGCTAGAACACTCACCCCCTGATATATAATGAGCATTCGAACCTGGAACCTGCTGAGATCTGAACTGTGACTTTAACCTGCTATACATTATAGTCGAAGGAGCAAGACAGCAGTAGATACATTTATTTGCCTCAGCATGAAATAAAATGGGTGCTGCAGAGTGGAAAACCAGGAAATGATTTTTGCTCTTTTTAGATAAATCATGCTGCTCGAAGGTAGGAACTCTCCAGAATAGCTGGAGCATCCTTCTGAAGAGGAGATAGGCCTAGGATTTTGCTTTGATTTGATTTCTCTACACTAAATCTTAGGTACGTAAGAAGCTGCTAATTTCTCAGAGCAGCAAAAGAAATGATAAACAATGAAAAGCAGACCTGACAAAGTCCAGAGCCAGGTGTTTGGCAGCACACAGTATGCACTTCTAGGCATGCTGACTTCTAAATGATATCTGAGCAGCCACCTGAGCCAGCTGCTATTTTTGGGCCTTTACTTGACAGGAAGTCAGTTCCCCTGGCCAGATGAACAGGAACGTATAATCAAGCATGCTATATGAGGAAGGCTTTTGTATTTTTCACTTTTGTTTTTATTAAAGCATTATACTGATAAATATCTTTTTTCATCTAGTTTCTCGTACTTCCAAGCTCTGCAGTATCGTGACAGCTAATTCTGTCGCTGCAGAATATTGAAGCATCTTCATGTTATTTACTGGAGAATGGGAGAAGATCTCTGATGAGGAAGGAGAGGCATAAGTTGTTGGCCTAAGTTGTTGACCCAAGCAAGGGATCTGAAAAGGTGTTAAATGTTCTTTGACTGTAGTTTATGCATACTTCAAAAAAAAGGAGAGATTCCTAACTGTTGAAAGCACTTGCTAGTGGCTGGGAATGTTCATAGAAATCCAGTGGCTTCAAGCTGAAACTAATTCTAGTTCAGATTTTTTTTATTTTCTTGGCAATTAGGTCTTGCTGCTCACCAAACCTTCCTTTAAGTGGGGAGAAACTCTTCCATGCCATGGTGGTGCATGGCTGCCCTGAAGTCATTTGCCACTTTGGTCTCTCTGGAATCCATTTTCTGCTTCGAATGCAAATACTTGACTGAAGCCAGTCATGAATGCAAACCATATTGACTGTATTCACCTGGAAACCTTGTGAATTTGGAGAACTTTACAGCTTTTTATTTTGTACAGAAAGAGAGGCATCCTTGGAACTCATTTTGTACAAGAAGCTCAGGCATCTCAGCAAAGTGTGGTGGATGGTGTTGATTCCAATGAATAGCTGTTTGACCGTCTTTTAGTTCTATTCTCCAGTCTCACTATTCAAACTGTAGGAGTATTCTCTTCTTTTGTCTTCCAGAACAGTCTTCTGCACTGGGGAACTAAGCCTTTGAGTCTTTCCAAAGTAGCATGCATTCACCTCTTTATTGTGGCTTTGGGGCACTGCAAGGAATAAGGAAACCACAGGACATGAAAAGAAAGAGGGGAAAAAAAGGGAGGATGGATACTGCTATTGTGAGACCCACTTTTTCTCCCAGAGATATATTGAGTATATCCAGCCTTGTCTGAGGAGGAGCAAAGCCACATGGAAGTGAATGAAGCCTTGCTCAAATGAGCTATATTTGAGCAAAGCTTTGCCAGAGCCAGGATGCTAAAACTGGAAGGGCTGAGGAGAGCAGGGCAGAAAAACCCTGACAAGCCCAGATTTGACAGGTTTTGTTTGCTCAGCCGCCATCCCACACTGAATCCATTCCCCCAGAAGCAGTGCAGGCAACTCCACAGAGCCTGCGAGCTCATAAATAAACCCTGCCAGAGGTGACCTGGCCTGTATAGAGCTGTCTTGGATATCTGCCGTCATGACTGCATTTGTCAACAAATGAGAAGAGCTGCCTGCAGAGAGCTGACTGTAGCAGGCCCCTGAGGTGTCAGGAATCAGTTCATTACTTTCATTACCAAACTTTGTATCTCTTCTCTAATTCAGCCAAATATAGGCACTGCATCTTGCCTTCACCTGTTAGGTATGTCCCTTTCTGCTGCTGCTTTTCACTTTATCGCAACTGTACGTTATTTTACCCATTAAAACATTTTTTGGACAAAGCTCATGGGTAAGATAGTAATTAAAAGGTATTCCTTTGGATAATTGATAATATGTCCTGCACAGGCCTCAAAACTTTTTCTGATGGAAGCCTCTTTCATAGGCCCATTCCTTATCCACTTCATTGCCATCTGCTGATTCTCTTCCCCAAATGTATGCTATTCATGAAAATCTGTACTGAATATCTGAGCTACTGAGGCTCAGATCCCAACGGAGTTTCCATTAATGTACAAGATGAAAACGTACCAATACGGGATAATACAAGAATAAATTATATTTAATGGCACCACTGTTCTACCATCTGTTAGAAAAAATATGGAAATGGCTACCTAGAGATTAGCAATTTATGATGGCTCACACTGTTAGGACACCATGGAGTGAGAGTTTGTTGAGCATGCTTTTATTAGTAGCCAGGAAGAAGAAAAATAGTTTCATAATGTTGAGATGAAAATAGTTATTTGTCATTTACAGGTAAGTCTTTTGCTACATCATAACGTATCCAGTGGCTGCTCTTGCAGCAAATTTTTTTCTTCTTTTTTAAATCTGCCCATACCTAGAGCATTTGTTTGATGTGTAACATGCCTCATAGCTTATTGAGAAGGTCCTTTGGGTAGATGCAGACATTAACCTTCAGACATGGATAAACAAATGACATCCAACTTTATTTAATACTCATAAATAAAAATTTTTCAGTGATTTAATTTAAAGGGCATTATTGGATTTGTTTTGTTTTGGATGCGGGAAATACAAATTGATAGTATACTTTATACAAAGACCTTAGAGAAACACCTGGTCATTGAGGGTTGTTTCCACTCTCAGAAACCTTCAGATTTTCAGCTGAATTTGTGCCAAATTGAGTGCCAAGTCAGGTAAGCAGGAGGTCTACTTCCCAAGTTTATTTATTTATTTAGACTTTTTTCTGTGTGAACAGGAGTCTTTTCAGGAAAATTGTAAAACCTGCCTTGATTTTTGTGAAATCAGGACTTAACTTGCATTCCTGGCCAAAGAACATCACTCCTCAGGACTCTGCTGCATGCAGGAGCCTCACATAATTTTCAATACTGAGAAGCAGAACACAGTGTGGTCCAAAGGGTATGCCTGGTGGGAGTGGTCACAGAATGCTGTGTGAAACCCACTGAGAGAAATAAAGTAGTGGGTTTGGCTAACCTGCGAAGCAGCTATGGAAAAGCAAATGTAATCTGGTTTTAGATGTATGTTAACTGCTAAGTTAAAATACATATAAGCAAAAAGGAACTCTGCAAACAAATACAAAAATAATGAATCTAAAAAGGTTTTATTTTTTCTTGTAAGACAAAATCACGTATGTGCACATCATAGTGCAGATGCTTGCTATCAGAAAATAGCAATTTTATTTGAAAACTGTAGTACATTAAAAGTGATCCTCAAGCCCCCTTCAGGCAAAATTCCAAATGTTTTGTCCAAACCCTGGAATATTTGTGTTTTGTAGTGCCACAGCAGTGCCTCCAGGAAGTTATTGTACAGGTACCTGAAGCTCTTTCACTCCTCTCAGGAATAATGCATTATATTTGAGAGGCTGCTATGATATACCATGTAGAGGAGAGGAATCATGGTGCTTTGTAAGAAATGGAGTCTAAAATATATTCAACTTAACAAATACCAGGAATTTGAAATACAATGTCTTTAACTATCTTTCTGCTTTTCTTAGCTGAAACATCCTAGGTGTTGACTTTCCACTTAATTTCATACCATGAAATAATAATAATTAACTGCGACAATAGATATGTTGTTCCTGTAGCCAACACATTCTCTAAAGGACAAAATATTTTTCTGATAAGTTTTGTTTTAGTGTCTGCCTGTATGGAAACATATATAATAATATGAGGGGGTTTTTTTCCATGTGTGAGAGAAAATGCATAAAATGTGCTGTTAGAGCTTGAAGAGAAGCTTGATTGAGTTTTCAAGGCATTAACAAAGGAGGAAAGATTTTTATTAGTTCTAGAATATTTTTCTCTCTCACCATTGAGCTATGCTACTACAGCTCGCTGTGACACTGGCATATCACTAGTGAAAACTCAATCATAAAATTTGATATAAAAGAACTTCATGCAATATAACAGAATAACTAATAAGCAATGCAGTTTTCAGAGATGTGAAATAGATATCTTTAAAATGTCACCATTTCATGGTTTTTTGTAGATATTTTGAGTGCTAGCTGTAGGAAGATACTGATTTTTATGTTAATCCTGATCATAGCTAGTAAAAAGACTGCACTATTTTTCGAATCAAAATAAATTCGCAGGAAGCCTCCCTAAGTATTTTGTGATTTTTGAAAAAATTTATTTTAAAAAAGTAAATGCCAGTACATTCATGCATATATGGAATATTTTATGTTCCATTTCTGTGCATCTTTCTGCCTTTCTTTCATTCATTCTGCCTTCTCTTCTTCTTCCCACCCACTGAAATACCATATTTAATTAACTTCCTAAGAAGTACTCAAATAGTTCAGCTTTCGTTACAGCTATTTCATAATATGTTGAGAGCATTTACACTAACTTTCAAATATTGATACAGTAAGCTGTAGGAATATGCTACTGAGAGTCTGCTGTGAAGAGATTTGGAGATCATGTACTTCTGATTCATATATGATAGTTTTCCTTCTGAGTCTGTATTGAAGACATCACTCTGCCTCGTGCCTGGGAATTTCATCTTGCTGCACTTTGTCTGTAGTTATTTGCATGTCAGACACTCACTGAAGCAAGAAGAAAATGTTAGGGTTGGAGAGGGTACTTCTCCTTTTCCCCTTGGCATTACGAGACAATTAACTGTGCTGCATGCAATTAGAAACAATGAAAAACAAATGCAATGTATGCAGCCTTTATAAAAAAGATCAAAATACTTCTATTTTTTTCTAGCATATGAATCAGAGTAGAGCACTTAGTCAAGCAAACAGCCAAGGTTGTGTGTCAGAGTACAGCTGCAGTGTTCATCCTGATTATTATTTCTTTGCTGAAGTCTGTGTCCTTTCCCATAGCTAAAACTATACCCAGAGTTATGTTCGTGGAGTTTGACATTACAAACAGACAAGACTGTTGTAGGCAAGACTGGGATCCTGCCTGGAATGTCAGACTCTTTGGCAGTGGTATCGCTCAAAATGTGATACCTGTTGCTGAGGCATCGTGTCACACCTGCCTGGAAGAGCAGTGCATATAAATTTGGGATTATTGGCATTTTGGATATGGTCATTGTTGCCATCCCCATGTACAGCATGAAGTCTTTCACCTCTGAGCAGACAGGTGAGCCAGGCCATGCAGAGGTAGAGATCCTTTCTCTGAAACGATTGAGAAATGGTTCTCTGAAGGATGCTCTACCACGCCTAAGTGCCCAGATGTACAGCATACCTTAACCTTGAGAAAAAAGAGCTAGGAAAAAACCCCACATCACTGTGGAGATGACATTCAATAGCACTCACCTCTTCGTTGTCAATCAATCAATTGAGAGAAATACCTCGAAAGGGCAGTTCTGCTCTGGTAGGGTCAGGGTTGGATGCCTGAGGGACTCAGCTGAGTTCATGAAATACAGTGGGATGAATGCACATTTGTATACCCTGCCAGAGTCAAAGCCACTGGATCAGGTTAAGGTCCTGAAGGCTGCCATGAAACACCACGCTGCATTTTGAGAACAATAATTTGTCCAGCACACTCAGGGCAAAAATAAAGAAATTACCCTTTCTTTCTTTCTTCTCTTTTGCTTTCTAGCAGCCATGTGTAAGTTAGTTGCGGCTGAAGAATAAGCCCAGCTAAGCAAACAAGAGAAAGTTTGACAATGCAGTAAATCAGCCTTCAGCATGTCAGTTGCTGAACCAAAATTTCCACTGGCACATAATGCAAAGGACTGATTCAGTTGAAACTCACTCTGCCAATTCAGCTGTTTTTGCAGTGTGCAGAGTCAGTCGTGTCCCAGCCATTTGAAGTTGGATCAGTAATTGTCTAGCTGCCCTGTGCTAAGTGTGCTGGATCAGGCATCACCTGTCCTCTTCCTGCTCAGGTAAAGCATAAAGCCAGCATAAATGCTGTTACCTGTCTCCAGCTAAGTTTACAAAAATGCAAACTTGGTCTTACACCTGATCTACATCAAATTCATCCTGCTGAGGAAACCCAGTAGAGCCCAGTTAGGTTAATGCCCATTGGTCAGCATAGCAGCACAGCCCATCCCAAACAGTATCATGTATCCATAGAGTGTCTTCAGTGGTCAGTATTGCATATGAGCATAGAGCATACATGTGAACGTATGTATCCTAGGCTGTGTGTATTGGTCACAATCCTTCCAAGTAATTCTGAAAAAGATCTTTCATCTCTGAGTAAGCATCTTTTAAATATTGCCTTGCATAAGGAATGCTGAGGGTTTTGTCTAGGGTTAATCCGTCTCTTTCTGTTTGTGTATTATAATCCAGGACAAATGATACCGGCCTTCTTGCTTTCAAAGACCATTTGCCTGTAACTCAGATAGTGATCACTGACACAAACAGATCAAACTCTGAGGCTGCTTGGAAAATCGGTCCTTTGCGTTGCTATGGAGACAGTGAGTACTAGCCCTTCTTAATTTCCGTAGGTACAGAATGTTCCCTCTTTCTTTTTGGTTTTTGTGGTTTGTTGGGGTTTTTTGGGGGGGGGGAGGGAATTGTCTTTTTTTTTTAAAAACTTATTTCTCTGATGAAAGGTGGCTTTCCATATGCAGCTCACAGCTGCTGTCTTGTGCCAATTAACTATAGAGAAGGGGGTTGTGTTTGCAGGGCAGTTCTGGAATGCTGCTTCCTTCAATACAGAGGCCTCCTACCTGCACTTCCCTACATTCCACGCCGAGGTCAGTGCGGACATCTCCTTCTTCTTCAAAACTACTGCTGTCTCCGGGGTATTCTTGGAAAACCTTGGGATTAAAGACTTCATACGAATTGAAATAAGCTGTAAGTTTCACTGTTGAGAAATCTTGGTGTATTTGCCCAATTTGACATGTGCACAGAACTGGGAAGGACATATTTTCTGCTGTCTTGAGATGGTTGAAGGTGCCTGAAGAAAATAAAATGGAGACATAAAAACTCATTAATCTAGACTTATCTACCTCACTTCTCAATGTTTACCTGTACAGCCTTGATCATTATGCTTAATTTTGTTATGGATAGGTTTATCTTTCTTAAAAAACCAAGTGTATGATTTTTTTTTTTTTTTTTTTTTTAAAAAACCAAAGGTTGTTTTTTTTTTTTTTTTTTTTTTTACTCTTTAGGGAAAAGAGCTACTGGTTAGATGTACCTATAGGATGTCATTTTAGTTGAAAGTTAAAAAAATTAATGTAACCATTCTGATGGTATCAGTAACATACCTGGTCTGATGCAGTCCTAGCATTTCAGAAGAACTCAGTGTGTATGGTACAGCTACAAAGTAAGAGTTCATGAAGGACAGGACATTAATGCAAGATAAGTCAGTCAGAGTTGTAATGAGTCTTGAATACTTCAAAATCAAGTGAGTACAATGTAACTGCTACTCAGTGTAGAAAGTAGAATAGCAGGGAATTTAATTAGTGAGATTTTGCCTCACTCCTGACGACTTTAAATATTTATTAGTGACAAAAGAGTACTGTGGCTTTGACATGAAATATGACTTATGTATTCCAAATTCTGTCAGGCTTAGGGAAAACAAACTGAGTGCTATGCATTTGTTAATATGCTTATTATAACCCCAACATAAAATTTAATAAAACAGGGCCCCAAGGCCCTTCGATTCATTAAACCAATGGTAAATGTCATGGTGCATTATCACAAGGTAATGAGGTATGATTTACTGTTAATTGTACATGGAAGTCCAATTTGGTTGTACTTCAGTGTACTGTATTTCATTCTCAGGGATATAGCAGTAAAAATGGCAGCAAATATAACAAATACTGTAAACTGAGAGGATTGTTTAGTGAAAGCTTCTGGATATGTATTAAATCTGTAGTCCTAGAGAAATAAGTTAATTAAAAGTTTGGGAAAAATCTTTTAAACTCATGCTTCTCATCAGTAGTTTGGTGTGCTTCTTGCTGCCAGATGGAATATGCAGCCTAAAGGCCTTGTATCAGGAAGCTCCACCAAACAGCTGCTTCAAAGGCAAATGGCTTTTTAGCAGATGCAGGGACTCAAAATAGATTTTTCTGTATCCCTATGGAGCATTTCCTATCTTAACTGTCTAAGAAGCACCTTCCAAAAGCAGACCTATCCAATTTTGGGGGCTTGAAATAACAGGGGGTTTTATGAATTTACCGTCTGCAATCTTCTGGTTTTGTGATCTGGGGACCTGGTTCTTGGTCTTCCTGGTGCATTTAGCATTTTGGGAAGAGGAACAATAATCAGTAGCAAGAATGCTAAGAAGTTCTAGCCCCTTTCAGGCTTCCAGCAGAGCAAGGTTGACTCCTTTATGTGGCTTTTGTTTTTCAATTATTGTACTGTTTCTAAGTTCCTTATTAATTCTGGACATGTGTTACATATACAGCTTTAGCTTAGGATCACCAATGAACTAGTTTTGCTTACCTTTTTTTTTTTGCTTCTTGGGTCAGACTTAGGCAAACACATGCTTCTCTCCTACCATATGCAGCCAAGTTGTGTAATTGTTAAGTACATGCATATTGAAAGATTTAGTTAGCAAAAGCTCCTCCATCGTTTCTCCCATCTTAACATTATTTGTTCAAAATCTTTTGGTACCGTTGTGTGACTTTTGTGCAGCATTTGGCACTTTTACTTCAGAAAGAGAACTGCTATTTCTAGAGCACTGTAATTGTTATAGGAAAAAAGATGGGTACCCACAGCCAAGCGTAATCACAGCAGAGATCAAACAGTGAGGCTGCAGGCTTAAATTTATGTATAAGCTGCTGTGTAGAAGATGGGAGGTAAATGATCCTGTACTATTTGCTGACATAAAAGTTAATGGACCCTATATTTATGTAAGATTTTTTGATGTCAAAACCACAATTTAATTCAGACCTTCACTTCCTCTTCAAATCTGTTTATCTCTTCCAGCCCCAAAAGAGATCACCTTCTCCATAGATGTTGGGAATGGCCCCACAGAAGTCACTGTGCAGTCTCCCACCCCCCTGAATGACAACCAGTGGCACTATGTCCGAGCGGAGAGGAACCTCAAGCAAACCTCTCTGCAGGTGGACAGCCTCCCCAAGAAGGTCCTGGAGGCACCTACTGAGGGGCACTTTCGCTTGCAGCTCAACAGCCAGTTATTTGTAGGTAGGGACCATTTGTGGGCTCCTCTAGGTATGACATTATTTTTATGTCCATACCTTGGTAATGAATGCTATTGTCTCACATATGTAATTGCATATGGTGATGTAATTTTGCTTTCTCTTCTTTCACTCCTGCATAGGCAGCATAAAGTAAGGCCAAAAAACTGCCTTTACACTCAAAGCACTAACCATAGTTTAGCCATACTATACTTGATGGTATTTTTAGGGTCAAATGCTTGAAAGGTATTTATTGCCAAAGAATTGATAGTCTTTCTTCTTGTGCAGCGCTGGCTGTGTAATTTGCTGTAGAAAATGTGATCTTTCTCTTTAGATGTAATGTAAAATTGAGAAATTTCATAAAAGTTTCTGGGGCAAAGCCTTGATGACAGTATGGTCTTTAAAGTCTGTTTCTTCAAACGTACCTACTAAAACCCTTATTTGGCTATAGAGTCCACAACTGAGAGAACTATGAACTGATTCAAAGCAAATAAGTGTGTGGCCTGTAGAACAGGGCCACATCGGTGTTTTACCTGAAAGTGATCTTTCAAAGGAGAATAAGAATAATTAAAAGAGAAAAAAAAGAATCTGTGTATATTTTGTTTCCCTACAGCCCTTGCAAAAGAAGCTTGAATTGGGACTAGATTTTTTTGATAATACGATCATGGATTACAAAGGGAATTCTCTCTTTTCTATATTCAAACACTGTCTTTCTGAGTAATCCACTCAGTGATGGAGTGGGTTGTAACTTTCTTTTGCACGGCCATTAGGGTAACTACTGATTTCTTCCTCAGAATGGATTCTCTTACTTAGCTGAAATGCTGTGGCAAACCTCAATCTGTCAATTCATTTTGATAAGGTTTACTTGTGGATTCACACCCTTTGATTTAAGTAGATTTTGGGGTATTTGAGCTTTTTATTGTGTATGTGTGCAATAATTACTGGGCTCTGAATATAAAGAATTCATCTGTTAATAAATAGATATAGCTGCATCAAGTCAGGAGTCCTTCCCACATAGCGGTTGATTGGAACCTAAATGATCTCTGCCAGACACAGCTGGAGAGAAGCTCACTGAAGAACTCACAGAAGGGAGGCTTAAGACTGTCACAGTGCAAGGTTTCTGTTTTCTGGTATGAAGCATGCTGCTAATCACTTGGTTTTCAAATGCTAAGTTGAAACTAAGAACGTGTTCTGTAGGAGGCCAGGCCTGAAGGCAGTAGGGCTGGTCTGCTAGACACCTTAGAAACATGGGAGAAATCTAGCCAAGTTAGTGTTTTGAGTTAGAAAAATTAGAGATATAATGAGTGAATAGACTTTTGCAATATTTTAGTTGTATCTTTCTAAAGGACTAAATGTGAAGGGTTTATCATATATCATCTATTAGATATGTCACTGCTTACCACTGAGGCTTCTCAGCCTCAGCAAAATAAACAGGCTACCTAAATGAACTTTATGGTAGTTTTAAAGTGACATAATTGATGAATTGCATCATGGAAATCCATAGTAGCTAAGGACCTCACAAGAGAATGTGCCAACAGGAACCCTTGTCAGCAAAGAGAAGTATAAAGCCTTGCACCTGTGGCAGAATAGCATCAGACATCAGTACAAGCTGGGGATTGAGTGGATGGGTAGCAGCTCTGCAGAAAAGTTCTCTCTGGTTTTGGTGGACAAGTAAAGCTGTACCTCATCTGAATGTAGCTATGCTTTAAGGAACAGGTTGGACCAGTTGGTTTCAGCAGTGAATTCCAACTGATTGTACTGAATATTTACTGTAAACTCTAGTATATAGGTATTTATCTCAACCAAGGGGTGAAAAGTTTTTACCATACAATAAATAGATTGTATTCAGTTGTCCATCCACACTTTTACTGAAGCTTGAATAAAAGGGACAGAAAAACAAATGGTTTGGGGAGTGCTTTTACAGCCCTTGACTCTGCCATATGGAAGGCCAAAATTGTGATTTCCTGAGTTTTCCTAAGAGCTGTTGTAATAGTTGGAAACCTGGGCAGCCTTCTGATTCTGACACTATTTGTCCCCAGGTGCTCCAGGGAAAGGTGGCAGAAGTCCAAAAATACACATATGTGACATAGTTTGTCTCTACTGAAGGTCTCATTCCAATGCCTAATAAAAAGCTACTGATGTAAATACCTCAACCATGCAGAGTGAATTTTATCTCATCTGAAAAATAAATGCATAAACAACATTGTAAAAAGGAAAGAAGCAACAGCACGTAAGATTACTCCTTAATCCCCTTATAATCTACAACGTAGTTGTCTCTGCAGCATTCTGCCTACTGGCAGTGGCTAAGGGGTTTCCAGTCTTAATGACTCTGTGTGTCAGGCTTCTGAGGTAGCTTTCTCTGTGTGTGAAGTGGAAGGGAGAAATGACTTTGCATTGCCAGTACACTCAAACAGGCTTGGATTTTAACACAGCCTAAAGGAGTTAGAAAACCATTTCTCACTTTCTTTTAGTGGATCTTGGGTATCTAACTGCTTTAGACTGCATTATAATCTTCAGTCACAGCATGGATATCCTTGCACCTGCCTGTGTTTCTTCTGGTAACTTAAAAAAAGTGTAGTAGAAGGAGCAAACCCCAAACAAATGTATAGGCCAGGTAATATCAACTGCACCAAACTGCTCAGTAACAAGCCAATTTGGCACATTACTTGCTCATAAGGGGCAGGCAAAAATCGTTCCTTTAAATGGACAGTTGTTTTCAGCACTCAAAATGTGTGACATCATTTTGTACAGTGCAGCTGTGCCCTGGTGTATCTCTATGATACTGGAGGAGATGTGTCATCATCTCCTCTCATGGTGTAGTCAGAGGTGCAGTTCTGTCTTACCTAATGGCACAGGCATGACCGTAAGACTCCATCATGGGGAGGGACCACTCTGAGAACAGGATTTAAACTCTCAGTGGTAGTATCAGAGAAACAAACTACAAATCCTGAGAAATTATTTTGATGCGTAAAGCTTTGAACAGAAGTTTTTGTGTTATTCATTTGGCAAGTTATGGAGACTTGCAAAGTTAAGAGCTTAGGTTACTGGCTTTGTATTGGGAGCAATTGAGCAAGGAAGGAATCCTTGGGTGAACCTACTCTGTCCATTGTAGACAGTCCAAAGGCAATATACATCAGAGAGAGGCAACATCTGAGAAACTTTCTTTTGGAGATGGAAAGAAGGAAGGATAAAAAAAGAAGGGGCATACTTTGTTTACTGTTGTCGATTTTAAAGGCATCTGTAGACAGCTTGGGATATTTTGGAGGCCAGAAGGAGGACTTAATGCCTAACTCTTTATGTATCCTGTCTTCTTTGTACATCTTTCAGTTTGACACTAACAGTTGTGACTTGGAGGTCTTCTGAGAAATATCATTGCAAGTTTTCCTTTATCTGATTATGATTCTTATACTTCTCTGCCCTTTCCTTTCCTTTTCTTTGTATCAGATACATATAGAAAGGATGCTCCTAGTACTTATTCATGCCACTTCAACCTCCTTAATCCAATCCTTACCAACAAAGTCTTTTATTTTTTTAAAAACAAATCCTCAACTCATTGCTAGAATGTTAATTATTTAGCCAATTGAGTTGCCAAGCTATGCTTCTTGCCCCGTCCTCTCAGATTCTCTCTTTTTTGCCCAAAGGCTCCTCAGTAAAATTCAGCTGCATAAACACCTTGCTGAAAACAGCATGGCTCATTTGACTGTCACCTCCACTCAGCAAAGTATACCCTTAACCTCGGTGTTTGTGGTCCTTAGGCTTATCCTAAAATCTGTTTTCCTGAATAAAACATTTAGGTCTCATCCATTAAATTGTCCAATCCATCAGGCCTTTTAGAGTAGAAAGAATCTGCAAAGCCTGATTTGGAAAAGAGTTTTGGGTTTTTTTGTTTTAAGTTTTTCTCTGCTTTGCAGGAATGTATATGAAGATTAGGTCTGATCAGTTGAAGAAAACTGCGCAAAATAATAAACATATTTGCTTAATCAATACTCTGTGGATCTGGAATCATGTAGCTGGTCTGTGTTAAGCTCTATACTCTCCAGACAACAGAAGAGTGAGAAACTTTACATGGCTTTCCAAAGTGCTGTAGAGAGTAGTAAGAATATGGGTAGTGTAATAAACATAACATCTGTGGAACAGGTAGCAGTAGTTTTTACTCATTCTATATATGTTACAGCTGGGATTTATATGTGTGCTGAGAAGAGACAAGGAAACTGTCATTTATCCTTGCAATATTTGTGGTTACTCCTGTGCAAAAGAAAACAAAATAACCAGTAGTCTTAAAGGGAAAAATCACATTTCTACTTACATAGACAGTACTGAAAATCCTGTATGGTATATTTTGTCTTGGAACAAAATCTCCAAACAAAAGGATTGTGTGAACACAGTGCAACAAAAGCAGAAGGCTTGATTCTTCTCCTCAGAGAGCCTTTAAAATAAGTAAGCTAACATTTGCTCACCTGAAAAGAATAGCTAGCTAAAGAGGAATTTGAAAATATCTATTTCTCTGAGACAGACATCATAAAATTAGCATGAAGTAAATGTGTCTCACACTTACTGTCTGTAGTTCAATTAGTGTAATTTGAATCCAATATTTCTGCTATTACTGTTCCAGAAAGAAAAGTATGCCAGAATGGTGTGGCAGAACACTAGGGTCTGGCTGAGGTTGCTTTTCAGACTGTTGCTGCATTCTCTTAGTTTGCAGAAGTCTTGCTTTAATTAATTTATGAAAAAAAAATGCTCTTCTGCAAGGACTTATCAAATGATGTAATCTCTTATCTCATACACTTTGATATAGAACCAACTTCTACAGAAGAATAATAACTTCTTTCATACTTCTCATTTTGCAGGAGAATCACCAATAAAGCTAGCATTTCAGAGTCTGCAAATGCTGATAACTCCTGAACCAGAATTAGATTTCCTAGCAGCAATCAAAATTGCAGTATCTTCAAAAGCAAAACATTGACAACCACCAAACAAAGCCTATGATAAGAAAAATGGTTATATTTTCATAGAGTACTTTAACAATGATTATTATTATCATTCTCAGAAACTACCTCTTATGGAAAAAGTAGCTTCATTGTACCACTGTTGACAATTTCATTAGACTGATGTGAAGCTAGTTAGCTTGTAGAGACTGAACTGCCCTCTTGTGTAGATCCATACAGGTCTGGTCTTCAGGAAGAAATGCAGTTATGTTTAACAATTGTAATAAATAATACATTTGTGATCTGAACTCATGTTTCTTGCCTACAACAACCATTTACATGCAACATGTCAGGTTGGGCAGTCATACATAAATATTGACTCAAGTAATTTCCCCTCAGCCAGCAGTCCTGGTGCTGAACATGATTCATCCCTGCTATCTGGACTCATCAGCACGTGTAACTCACCTGCTGTTGGGATTAGGGTGATATTTATACTCTGTACTATGGCTATGAATAGGAAATAATTAAAAAAAAAACCCACAACATTTTTGGTTTGGCTTTTTCATGTATTAGGTGATATGCAGACATCAGACAAAGAAGCTAATCCTTCTCCAAAATGAATTTGCAGCTTCAATGCCAGACAGGGCAATAGATAAGCCAAAAAAAGAGAAGAATAGCAACAAGAAAATGTCACATACAGCTTTTTACTTCTTTCATAAAAATAGAGAGAGACCTTTAGTTCCCAAGGCTGTCCAACTGTCATCTTTTGCCAGTTTATGTATTGATATGCAATATATTTTTTTAATTTGTGGATTCATATTTGTATCTCTGGATTGAATTTCACAGCTTTGATTCCTGTGCAGACTCACCAATGAGTGATTATCCTTTTTTGTCTTCTTCAGGAGGAACAGCTTCCAGACAGAAGGGCTTTTTGGGATGTATTCGATCTCTTCATTTAAATGGACAGAAACTTGACCTTGAAGAGAGAGCTAAAATGACACCTGGTGTTAAACCTGGATGTCCAGGACATTGCAGCAGTTATGGTAACTTGTGCCATANAACTTGTGCCATAATGGAGGAAGATGCGTGGAGAAGTATAATGGTTACTTCTGTGATTGTACCAACTCAGCCTATGAAGGACCTTTCTGCAAGGAAGGTAGGCAACAAGCTTTGATCCTGTGTCTTTAGTGGGCTCTGAATTACAGCACCATTTCACCCATGTCAGCTTGGTGTCCTCCATGTTACAAGATATTCTATTATCATCTGTCCCTTCAGCATTACTGTTTATCTTACCGAGGCTATAAGACCTCCTTTTTGACTTCTGTGTTAGCCTCAGAAATTAAAATGTCATTAGTTGTACTAGTAAAGTTTACAACTATATCACATTATGATTCCTGTATTTAATTGCATATAATTTGCCCCATACATTAAAAAATAGGGCTGAAATTTTTCATTATTTCATTTCAGGTGTTTGCCCCTGTCTGTTTACTTTTTAAACCCCATCCCATTTTGTCCGCCTTAACAAATTCTTGAGAGCTTTTCTGTACAAAGTTTTAGAA
>WEIV01010292.1:16046-37217 GCA_013390005.1 Calyptomena viridis | reverse complement strand
CTTTATGAATTTCTAATTCCCTTTAAAAGGCTAGCTAAGATCAGGTATTGAATTGTGCACTGCTTTGTGAAATGTATTTCATTGTTTTAAGTGTTTTTGCTTTTTGATTTCAAATTTGTCAAGTTGATTTATATATCAGTTTGTTTCATTTCTCCTGCAAGGGACTTCTGCTTTTGTGAGTGTCCCAAGTAAAAGATTTTAAAAGAAATTACTTTCAGTAATCACACTATAAATAAAATAGCAAATATTTCCTTCAGACAAACTCTGGTAGAAGTTTGTATACCATAAAAAACCAAGCAAACGAGCCAAAAAATCACTAGGAAAACCTAAACTGAAGTACTTGATAAGACAAAACAATAATAAACAGAGAATCAAATATCAGTAGATGTCAGAGCTGGGGTTTTTTTAACGAATAAATATCTTCTACTAACAGTCTATTTTGATAGTGGAAAGCAAGAAAGATATCATGAGATGGACTCACATGCTGCACAATCTATGAGAGAGCCTTTAATGGCTTTTTTATTTTCCAGAGTTGCACACTCCAGCATGCCCAAGTGTAAGCCATCAGATTTGGTATGACCAGAGGCCTGAACCAGCAGCTTGTCATGTTCAGCTCTGCCATGTTCAGTCTGCTTTTAATAGCAGTGTTAGAGCAAAAAAAGTGGAGCCTGAGTGCCTTGTCAGTCTTGGGAGACTCCTGGACTTTGCCATGCTACAGACAGACCATTCCTGACTGGTAGACACATTTTAATTAGGTGAAGGAGAAGTCAAATCTACAATTTTTCAAAGAAAAAGCTCAAATAAGTGAGTGAAAATCCAATGGAGACTTCCTGTTTGTCATAAGAAAGGATCCTATGATGTTTCCTGTAACTGTCTGTTAACAATCAGATTCTCTTTTCTCTATGTGGGAACACTTGCCAAGAGCTGGTCAAGTCATGGAGAAGTCTGTTTGCAGGCGACTGCAACTGGCTTTCAACTCAAACTTTGGTTTGGGACTCTTGTTTTTACTCTTCATGAGCATTAATACAGTGACATTTTGGCTTGATGCCTAGAGTTTTGAATCTAGTGAATCCAAGGCCAAAAGCTACCTTGTGCTTAATCCACTACATGTATCGAGTGCCTCAGCAGGGAAAGAGAAGTAATACCAGGGGAGGGGAAGGCCACATGCAGTGCTTCATTACTGAATGTGGAGTACCCTATGGCCACTTTTCTTTTAAACAATGTGTATATATTCTCTATAATATCCAATTTTAACATGGTTATTAAAAATGAATATTTAATTAATTTAACTATCAAATTGATAACACTCATTTGTATTTAAGTATTTCACAATCAGAACATTAGAATGGTGTTACTTGAATGCAACATGAAGTTCACATGAATTTCTGTTAGATGCAATGGCAATATTAGAGGTGTCAGTTGAAAATCAGAGATTTGAATGAAGGTTATGA
Organism: Calyptomena viridis; assembly: GCA_013390005.1. Classification (NCBI taxonomy): domain Eukaryota; kingdom Metazoa; phylum Chordata; class Aves; order Passeriformes; family Eurylaimidae; genus Calyptomena; species Calyptomena viridis. Next base: position 35,766 of record WEIV01010292.1, on the reverse strand, counting down.
GAACCGGCATCTTTATTAACACAGTGAGTTACCAAAAAGTGAAGCAAGGTCAGAGGTTCTCTGACTGTTCTCTTTGGTGTTCTCCTCCTTTGGAAAGAGCCACAAAACGTAGCAAGGCAACTGAAGAATTGCCTCTGTGATACTGCTGCTTCTTTGCCTTTGCAGTGACTGAAGCAGTGTAGTCAAGAAAAAGGAGTAGTGTTTTTTGCAGAAGTTTCTTCTGCGCTGCTCTAAGGAAAAATTGTAGTCTTCATTAATTTCTTAGCAATTTAATAGTGACATAAAAGTTGCTTCTCTCATAGTTGGTCCTATCTAATATGTTTTATCACAATAATCTTGATTGTTACCCAATATAAGATCCTCTTCCTTTACTCCAATTTTAGTTCTTCAAAACTATTTTAAGATATTTTGTGATTTTTATTTATGCCAGTAATCTTCCACCTTTCCTGGGAATTGAAATTTTGAGGGGATTAGCTATGGAAATTAAGACTTTTTGTAAGGAAGAGAGCTGTAGATACTATAAGCGTTGATTATTTGTAGAAGAACTAGGATCAGTAGTAGTACATATCGTATATGCTGGGGATTTTAAGAGCTAAGTTAACACTAGAGTTTCCAGTCTGCCATAACCTGTTCTCACTGTTGCAATACCCTCTGCCCTTTAATTTCTGCTGCTTCTGATAATTTTATGTGGTCATTCAGAGAGCAAAGATTGTCTGAATTTTAGGTTTAATGAGAGAGAACAGGGCAATTTCAGGTAAAAAGTGAGTACACAAAGTACTTGAATAATGTAAAGACAACATACTTTCTCTGCTAGAATTGCATGTGAGGATTTTTGCTGCAGGCCCTGTGCTGCTCTCTGTAGTGCCCTTTGTCTGGCTGAATGTGCCTAGGGTAGAGACAATGAAGCAATTCAGCTCTCCAGACTCTCTACTCCCTGCTAAGTCTAGAGCTCTGACCTTTTTAGGTGACACCCACTCTTTTTTTTTCATGCAGGATATGAGCTCGGTGTCCTTCTCTCCTGCAATCCATCGTATTTCCACAATCTCTCGCTGTCTGGTCTTTTATTGCCTTTCTTGCATCCTAATGTTTTCTGCAACATTGCAGACAAGAATTTTAGTTCTCAGTTCTCCTAGCAGGTGGTAAAGAGGATTCTAGCCCCTTTTGTTCTCTTTCCAGCTGAACTACAGGCTTCATGCCTATCCATTATGCAATTTTTTTCTCTTTGTCATGTAGAAAAACCAAATTGAAAAAAAATGTGAAGTCATTCTTTCTTTTTTTTTTTTTTCCTTAATAATTTTGTATTCATGTCCCCACTTTTATAGCTCATTTGAGGTTGGGGTTTTTTTGGTGGTAACAATAAATACCAAAAAATATCAAGCTTACGTTTTATATTACTAAAGTCAATTAAAAATTCATACTTCTGCAAGGGTAAGTTGCACTTAAAATGCATCTTGCTTGCAAGCCCAATGTAGTCATCATTTTGTAGAGAGGTTTAAACTGGCCCTGCAATGAGGCATTCTGTGCTTCAAAGTGAGCTGCCTGGAGAGATCCTGCCCTTTTTGCCTGGCAGATAACTGTCTCCAGCAAGATACAGTAGGACTGGCACCCACGCCCTAGCAGATAGACAAGGTGCCTCAAGTGCCAAAGTCTCCTTCTCCCTTACTTTCTGTGTCTGCTGCTACCATTCCCCAAGCACATTTGCACATTTGCATGGTGGGCGGGGAAGGACCAACCAGAGGGCTTTTGTCACTGTCATTCATCACTCCTTCTTTGATCCTATAACAAGATCTGTTTCCATCCCTTGGTGTTGACCTCAGTGTGCTCCCCAGTCACTCAGAATCCATGAGAAATGGCCAGAACTAAATTACTTAAACTTTTGATAGATTCTGATATGTTAGGGGGGTACATCCACTCAGGGAGTTATTTATTTGCCTGCAGTGAGATCAGGAATTGTTTTTCTCCTGCTGAAGATGCTTAGAGGCTGAAATGGATCCCCTTTTTAAAGCCTGCCATCCACACCACACTGACAAGCTGTGTCAAGAGTATCTTGGATCCATTTTACTCTTTCATTCAATCTAACAATAATAGTAATTTCAGTACTTTCATCCACTTGGAAAGAGAACTCATAGTGACATACATTAGTGCTGCCACATTTTCAGCTGATAGGGGTGCTTTTAATGTTTCTCCAAACTTTGAGCTAAGAACAGCCAAAGGAAATATTCTCTTATCCAGCAGAAGTACTACAACTTTCTAAAGGCTTTGGGTCCTTCTTTTTTGAAGAAATTTGTTTACAAAACAGAAAGTAGCAATGCTGCCGGGAAACATTTGTTACTGGACTAGGAAGAATACCAAAAAGTTTAGGATGCATAAAAATTAGTTATTGGTTTTGGTTGCCTATCTTTAAAGATTTGATCAAAATATGGAATTCTTTTTTAAAGGAATTCTTCATATTTTGGCTGTGGTTTAGCATTAAATTATGAGCAAAATTTTATTTTTAGTTTGTCACAAGAGAAATTTGAATACATTGTATTTAAAAAAAAAGAAATTATCTTTTAAAAGACTTGTTTGCATTTTATGTTTTCCTTTATTATTTTATTATATATACATTTTTTCATATGTCTGGCATATGGTATAATATTTCATTGAAGATGCTTCAATTTAGGAAAAGGTAATTTTGTTCAGTCTTAAGTAGAGTTTTCCACAATGATTTGAAATATCAAGTAAAGTAAATTGAAACATCTGACAACTAAGATACAAAAAGAACAATTGTAGGGTCCTATTATACCTATTTTCTCAGTGCAAGAAAGTCGTTTCTGATTTTAATATGATAATGTAAGTAAGTATATATTGATTTAAATTTAAAAATTAGTTTTTAAGTTATTAAACTTTTGAGCACATAATTATGTTTTAATATTGCAAGATGTTTCATTTTCTATTAAAAAAAATTACTATATTGTCAAATATGTTTTATTTGAAAATTTCCTGCTAGCTTTATATCCGCATAACTCCATCATAGTTTGCCCTTTCATAGTCCAGAAACCTGAGCAATTTATCTGGCCTACTACTTACTGTTACAACCCCTTTCTCCTCCAGACTCCTAAAAATTGGATAAGGATTAGGTTTAAACCTCAAGTAATAGTTCCTTAAGTAAGCTCCTACCTTCATTGGTAAGATGATAAACACATGGCACAGTGACTTTTTAAGAGATTTTATGGGACCAAAAAGTTGAGTACCACTGCATTTGGAATAACAAATATGTTTGAAAACTTGTGGTGACAGAATCAATGGCAGTTGGGATCTCTGAGTACAATTAAATTACTATTACTGTCAATGATTGCTGATAATGTCCATGTGAAAAGCAGCAATGTAACAGCAGGTGCAAATGAACAGCATCTAGATTTGCTGCAAAAGCCTGGCACAAGTTAGGATTAAAGGTAACATTAAACCCTTCAAACAGAACTTAAACTGTCAATAATCTAAACACCAAGATAGGTCTTTAATGCAGAGCAAGAAAATCTTGAACATTTGAGGAACTGAAAAAAATATCAAATATCAAATAAATTCTCAGTTGGCTAAACCTCTGCAAATAAGTTTGGTTCTGAAATCCGTGTTTTCTAAACTCAGGAGCCTGACCTTCATGGGTGAAAAGGCTAGAAGGAATTAAAAGTCAGAAAATCTCCAAATCTCAAACCTGAATAAAAATGTTCTGTGAGCCTATTTATTAAAAAGAAAATAAGGGTATGCCTAAACTGCATTAAAGATTTTTTTTTAAGCAGGCTGATTTTATGTACAGAATCATGAATGTCTGATATATTTAATTCATATTGCACATTTCCTCTCAGAGATACTTCTGCTTTGCACCTGTCTCCATATGGCTGTGTATTTGCCTGAGAGTTATGAAATATAATTTTTTGAGCTCTATGTTTTCTGCGAAGTTTTATTAAAATCAGCCAGTGTTTTCACCCAGGCAGCAGTGATGAACAAGACTCTGAAGGCCAGATGCACAGAGGGCATGATAATTGAAGCCTTTTTCCTAACTAAATGCTGCTAAAATCAGGTCATGCAGAGGCAGGGGAAAATCCCTTCCTACTTTCTGCTAAAGCAGTAACCTGGGTCTTTATTAAGCAAAATCTAGGAAAGAAGCAAGAAGTGTGAGAGACAATCCTGGCAAACAAAAACAAGAGAAGGAACGGCTTTTTGTTCTGCTTAACTTGTCCTTTGCCAGACAGATTGTTGTCATGATGCTGAGTGCAAGCAGATAATCCCTTTAGGCTTCAGGTCACAGGCTTACCTTGTTATCTGAAAATATTTTTGTGGATCAGGCTGTTAGAGTTTTAAGGGGGAAGATTTTTATTAAGAAGCCCCTTAGGCATTGAAGTAGCATCTTTTCTCACAGTCATAACTTATTGCTTAAATCAGCAAACCAGCACCTTTTCTTGAGACCAGCAGGGAAAAAATGCTTTGTACAAGACTATGCAGGAGGAAGTCCATTGCTTCCAGATTAAACTCATCATGCACTTCCAGAGGGATTGCATTTCTGACAGTGCTCATGTGTTCAAGAGGGCATCCTGCACTCGGGGTGCTCTTGTTCCTTTGGATGGCAGTGCAAGGCTGCCAGCTTTGAGACCATGTTATGCCATGTTATGATAAGATTATCAGGGAGTGCTGCAATGAGGAGACAAAGATAAGAGGTGTCCCACCCTATGTTGTTACTTTCAGCCTACAATTGTAAAATATGGTTGAAAAAAACCCAGTGAAATTGATTTAGACTCTGCCTGACATATCTTTCCATCCTAAGCAAATGATAATATGGAGTAACAAATATCCCTCACAAGCCAAAACCAACTCCAAACTTTGCTTTAGCCCAACAGCAAAAGCTGTGTAAAACTGCTGGATTTAAATCTTGCCGTTTCATGGAGATTTGTAGGATGAGTATCGTGACCAGAATGAAGAGAGATTTACTTATCATTCTGCTAACATAGTCAAGTACACTGTTTTTTTTCAGATTGAGTTAAATCAGTTGCAAGTAGGAAAAATAAATCCCTGCTTCTGCACATAAGCAAAAATGGGACAGGTTTTTCTAGCAATATTCTTAAACATGAGAGACTGTGCACAGCAGAAGAGGTTACCAGTAAGTTGGGACTTTGACAGCAGGCAAATAATTACTGGGAATAGTTCTCCTCTGAACACTTACCAGCAGGATCTGTTTCGTTTCTTAATATGATGTAGAGATAAGGTTGAGTAAAGAGGTTTGATATTTCAATACCTACCTCCCAGCTGAAGCTCTTGACTCGCAGTTTGCAAAGGTGAATGGCAAATTCTGCAGATCTTCAAATTCTAGCTCAGCATGTTTATGTTACTGATTTCAGTATGATTTTCTTTCAAATACAAATGTAGGTACCATGAGATATTTCTTTATGCTTGTGGGATCTCATTTCTGTTTTCACTTTTGGGGGTGTGAATTGGCTATATACAAAGTAAAGAATGATATTTTTACTTCTGAAAGTCATGAGGTAACAAGGAGTTATAGGTATATAAGGTTTTATATTGTTTTCTATCTTCTGAAGAACTGCATAGGCAGTTCATATTTGCTTCATTCAATTGATTTTAATTAACTCGTCTGAATCTGCATTTGAAAAATTTAAACATCTCTTGGATCTGATGTGTAGAAAACTTAACAAACAGCAGAAGGAAAATAATTCCATCAAAAGATTTTCTCTCTTGACTTGTTATGATATTGTCAACAGCTCTTGATGGAATTACTTCCTTGAGTCTTGTGTCAGCCCATATATTACTATTTATCACAGCTTGTTCGAAATTTAATTAAAAATAGATGCTGTCTATCTGCCTCATGCAAAACAAACTCCTGTACTTTCTAGAAATAAAATATCTTCCATGTTGGATATTTATTGTTTTATTCATGTAACACTTGCCTTAACTCCATTTTACAAAATTCCTTCTGATTGTTGATATATTCTGTTTTGAATTTAGAGCTAGTTAATGACTTTCAGCTATCCCTATCATGTCAGATTAAGAAATGCTATATTTAGAAATAAGTGGAAACCAGAAGGGATCTAGCACAGACTTATTCAGATCCAGAGGTGTGGGCATGCGGTTTTACGAGGTATGCATAATTATCACAAGGAATATAAACCTTCTATCAATTCTTTTTTTTTCCCTCCAGGAGCTAAAAGTAAATTATTTCTTGAAGTACTTATTAAATGCTTGGAAGAATATGGGAAATCACTGACCTTGCGAAAATGCATTTTGCTCTAATTGTGTTCTTGGGCTACCAGTAATTTCTGTACTAGGATATAATTTTCTAATTTGGTCTTCATATAAAAAAAGAATTCCAACATGAAATAAAACGTCCTTCCAAAGTGATACTGCATAAAAGCAGATGCACAAATGCATTCCTATTCTTTTTAATTTTTAGCAATTTTCCTTTCAATATGCTGAATGCATCCATTTTGAAATGTACATGGCATGATTTTCTATCTGTGACTTGAAAGTAATTCAGGATTAATGCTTCAGAGGTTGCCTTGTTTGGGTATGAGAAGTAATACATGACGCTTGCTCAGGAAAAAGTGGTGAAGCATGAATCTCACTGGCTATGTTATCATTTAATTATGAGCATAGAATAGCTATAAAGAAGTTTATCACTCCTGCAAGTTTATGGTTTGATTTAGGGCCTGGGCTTTGGCTCTCACAGTCTGTATTTATTTTACAAACTGTGCCATCTTGAATCTGTCTGTGAAGGGTCGGTGTAGCTGTTTCATGAATAATGAGCAGCTCAGATCACAGTAGAAGATTTAAAAGGGATTAATTTATGTTGAATTGAACTTTGAAGGAGAAAGTTTGCTAGCTGATACATTGACACGTTAGTGAGGACTTGCTTTAAGTAAAACTGTCCAATTATTTTCTTATCTTTTCTTCTTAATGAGCTAAGAGATCATTTCCGTTCTCAAAAGTCAATTGGGGAGTAGCTATAAAGTCTATATATTAGGCTGAATCTTGCCTTACTCTCCTGAGACATGACCTGAAATATTGGTGTCAGAGAGGAGAGTTCACGAGCAGCATGGAATGCATGTTAATATTCACTTTACTGGTGTGCTGTAGAGAGGCAATTCCACGTCCATGGAGTGTCTTGTGGAGGCTGATTTTGCATTGTGTTCCCTGTTTTATGGATTTTTATATGTGTAGAACTAGCCTAAGCACTAACTGATGGTTGATGAGTTCTCTCTTGCAGGTCTTAACTTGTATGAGTAGAGTAAATAAAGAAGTGCTAAGTTCAAGCTTTCTACTGTGAGCACATAGCTTAAGTCCTTGACTTTGTTATTGTGTCTCCAGTCTTTCCTGCTTATCCTTTGGATGTACCTGCCTTTGTCTATTAACTACCTAGGAGATTAAATGCCAGAATTTGTTTTGCTAACTCCAGCTTAAAGTAGATGCCTTGAACATCACTGACATGAATTGTCTTATGCTCCAGGTAGCTGTTCACCTCACAGGTAGAGAAATTTAGGGATTTTATATTTTTAGTGCACTGCTGGGTAACTTAAATAAGTATCCAGTGTAATGAATAAGTACTTAAATAAGCATCCAGGTTGTCCCTGTCCTAGCCACTATAGTAGACTAGTGTACTAGAGTCTTATTTGGCAAACATGGAAGTACTAATATACTAACATGGATATACTAATCAAAGAAATTGTTGTTGTTTCTCATACCTCTACTGTTTCTGTGGAAAATTGTGTTGCAACATCTGAAAGAAGGACAGGGATACCTGCATTGACATAAAACAAATAGCTGTGTGAAGCCAGAGAAAGGGATAACATGGCTCACTGTTGATCTGCTCTTAGTACGGATTTGTAGATCCTCGAACACACATTCAGAAGTCAAGTTTCTATGAAGTCCTGAATATTATTTTTTTTAATGATCTCAGTTGTCTTATTTGTCCTCTAAGACCATTCCACCCAGCAGCAGAAATACACTTGGGCACTGCCCTGCATGTACCTGCCGTGGCAATGAGTGATTTAGAAGTGTTTAAAAGGGTTTTCACAATTTGAAAGCTCAAAGTTGCTATAAAATGTCAGCAAAGGTTGTTTTGCTAAATATGTTCAGACTCCTTGAATCCCAAATCCATACAAAAGTCACTGGGGATATGTGAGTTACACTGGCATTAGCAAAAATGTGACTAAGAAATTATCATACCCAAGCAAGACACACAAGGATGTGTGTCTACTACTGTGGTCTAAAGCCCTTCATGAACAGTACAAAGCATGTGACAACTAAAGTCCTATTTTGATTCAGATACAAACCTCCCTCAATAGAACAGTTATTCTGATTAAATTAATACTTTCAAAGGAAAGATTTTGGTTTTGTTTTCTAGAGCTCTATTTTGAAAGCTGTAGTTCCTGCTTCTGCTTGCAAAAATGGGTAATGAATGAAAAAAACAGTCAGCAAACTTGTCGAACTATGACGGGCACTGGATGCATTGAAAGGACCATAATTTTCCAGCATCCTTGATAGCATATTGCTTGGAGTCCTGCTGCCTTCATGTGTCTGATGATCTGCTTGTGAAAAGCTTTTCCATTTGCATACTTAGGCCACTTTGGCTGGAGATGTGCTCAAAAATTAATGTTGAAACAAATTCCAGGCATCAGCCGAGATTGGTGAACTTCAGTGAGCTGTCAATTTAAGGGCTTGTAGAAAAATGCTGAAAATAGAAACAAGAAGGGTGAAGGAACAATGACTGTAGTTAGGTGCTCTGTCATGTCTTGTCTGCAATTAGGCTGCTTTGATTTTCTGAAACAAGTACTTTGAACAGAGAATATTTTATGTATCCATGGAGCTAATACGGGTTGTAAATACCACTTCATCTTGTTATGTACCTTCAGGATTCATCGATCTCCTAAAGCAGTGCATTTTGTATTTTCAGACATCATGTAAAAATCTAGAAAAATATGTTGCATCTTTTCTGCAGGTCCTCTTTATGTAGGCTACAATCAAATAGCATCTTTGCCCTACAGCTCTATTGCTTGTTGGCCTGTAGTGTAAAATAATGTCTTATTTAGTATAAAATATTCCTCATTTAGTTCATATACATCAGCATGTGAACTCAGAAAAAAACCCAGATACTTGTGGAAAACAAACAAAAAATAAATTTGTAGATAGCAATTTGTGGATTTCTCAACTTTCTGGAGTATTTGATATGATCAAGGAGTTGGAACTTTGCTTGAAGCATTTGGAGCAACTTGTGGAGCATTGCGATGTGTACAATATTCATAGCCACCTTCACAAATTAGGGACAATGTGGAACTTCTCTTCAGAAGAAGGACTATTTCTTGCTTCAAAATGGGCAAGAATTGTTTGGGTTTGAAAGATACAGGCTAGAATTTTAGTGCAAACAATCTCATAGGCACACCTAGTACATTAAAGAATAACACAAATGTAAACAGAAAGAATATTGGCAAAATTACTGCAGAGAGTCTCTGCAAAGTCAGAGAGCATGAGGTATGTTTCTGGATGAGGGCTGTAACACAGTGACCATCAATCTGACTAGGCATGGCAGGGAAGCCACCCTTTGGTACCTGTCATATGGTTGGGCACACTTGTTCTAGCTTCCAAGGTAGAGGGACATTCCTATTGCTGTACAGCTTTCCTGCTCAGATTCAGTTCAGTGTACGACTAAAGTGATGGAAGAATAAGAATTACAAACTAGATGTAGCTGAATGTTACTCATGCTGTGTGAACAGAACTTAATGAGGTTGTAAAAGCACTCAGAAGTAACAAAAGGGTAGCCTTTGTAACTTTAATTCAGATTTCTTGTGCACATATATTTTTGGACAATCATTTTTGAACAATCATGACTTCAACAGCATCCCCCAATCTCTAGATTCCTTATTTTTTATAATGTGTAGATTGAGAGTGTTCAGTTTTAAAGCAATTAATTTGGTGTTTTGTGTATTCCTTGGTATTTATCATAAGAATAGCCACCCATTTTATTTATCATCTGCCATTTGAACATTTTTTCGCTTAAGACACTTTGAAGTGTATTGTCTGAATATCCACAGAATCTTTTTTCAAACACATTTGCACATGTATTGTGTCCATTTTACAGATGTAAAGCTGAGGTACAGGAATAGTAAAGCCAAAAAAAGAACTGCTGGTTCTTGACATGCAATTTGAGTTCATGATAACCTAAATAAGATATCACTACAGCAAACTGTAGGTTCAAAGCACTTATTTCCATGCATTATATCTTTGCAAGTCAAATGCTAAGCTCTAAAGGAAACTAGAAGCTCTTTATTGGTGTCCAAGTCATTAAAAAATGTTAGTTAAAGCAGTCACCTATATCTTGCAGGTTGCAAGGAAACTGATACAGCAGGGGCTTCAATCATGCTTAATATTGTCTCTTTTGTTACAGAACTTTCAACTTTGAAAAATGACAGAAGGCATCTTGCTTTAATGCAAAATGACAAAAGGCATCTTGCTTTAGTGCAGAATTCAGACTCATCCCTAAAGCAGACCTTTTTCAAGTACTAAATTAATGAAAATTTTTTCTAGAGAAAAAATACTATGTGGTTGTGTTATCAAAACCTGTGTTGTCATATATATTCACAATGAGAGTAGTGGCTGCTGGGCTGTTCACTTATTCTCTGTTTGCTAATTTGAACCCAGACACTTGCAGAATGGGCTGAGCTGCTGAAAAAAACATTTCAGTCAGGCGTATGCAAGCAGTGATTTTGAAGAGAGTTATGAATTCTCCAGTTTTAAGAGGATTTCTCTTAGAAATAGTAAAATATATGTCATTAAAGTGAAGATTATAGCTTGCTGAATATCAAGGTTCTTCTCCAGATCCTCTTGGGATCTAGGGATTTCTCAAACAAAAGGTTGCCAGAACTTGTCAAAACAAGGCATTTTCTCTTAGCCTCAGTCTCCCAGATGGCTGAAAAACATTTGCTGACATTTTCTTTTAAAGAAATCAACCCAAGGTTGACACCAAACAAAAAGAAAAATAGATTTTGCCAAAGTTATAAGTAGCTAAAATATGGTTTTTAAAAGCAAAGCGATGTCAGGCATTAACAGGCAGCCGTACTAACCAAAGCCATCATAGACTCCGTAGGATGTGTGAAAAGAAGAAAAGTAAATGAAGGATAAAATGAAAATGAAAGATGAATCTTAGCTAGTATATTGAAAGCCTGTGTTAAGACTCAGTTTGACAATGAATATTGTTTTGATGAGGGGTAGGAGGAACAAGAACTAAAATTATAGTTTGCTGCAGACTCCTCAGAATGGTTTTCAATCTCAAAGTGATGCACATTTAATTTTACCAGGTATTTTTATCACGCATTTGCTAGTTTAAAGGATAAACTAGTATGAGTTATCAAGATTTTTTTTTCCAAATTATAAATAAGACATTTTTGTCATCCAAAAAATATATATTTACTTGTCTAAAACTATCCAGACTTGAGGAAAGAGGTCTGTAAAGCTAGAAGCAGTAATTACTGAAAGATAAAATATTTAGCTGCGTGAGCAAGTTAAAACAACTCTGGAGAATGCATTAAAACCAGTACAAACAACAATCTTCATTGCCAAAAGGGTGGTTGATGTGGTCTGTCCTGTAAGAGTTTTCCATTTTTACTTGCTCTTTTCAAAAGGGTGGTACAAAGCATTGTGTCAAGTTGAAATCAGTTTCTCTAACAGTCCTTAGAAATATGCCAGAAAGAAAGAGGGTTTGAATATTCCTTTTTTTTACAAGTATAATGAATATTAGCAGAAAATTTGGTGTATGAAAGCCCTCAATATTAGAAAACATCTTAAACACCTAGATTAGGGTTAGGGTTAGAGAAAAAAAATACCCAGACAAATATAGTGATGACTTTGAAAGGTCAGAAGTGGAGGTGTCATAATAATCTATATATCTTACAAGATGGATGTGAGTGTTCCTAGGACCCACTAATAACCCACTGTTGTGTGAAGTGTGATGAGTGTGAAACATCACAAAGAAGCCATAATAGAAAGAAAACATAATCACAGTAATTTTTGCCTGAAAACTTCAGCTGTAGAGAACATAGTTATATTTTGTGAATCAGCTGAACTATTTCAGAATTTAGAAAATATGAATCTTCTTACAGAGTAACAGGAGAAGAAAATTAAGTACCAAAAATTCAAATAGAATAGAATAACAAACAGATATGGAGAAACAGGATTAAACATTGATCTTGGTCCCCAAAATCTTAGGTAAACTCAGAAAACTTATGGTCAAATATTCATGAATGTCATACATTAAAAGTTCATGTTTCTTCTGGAAGTACCCAATATGTCTTTTAATGAGAGAATATTATCTTTTCTAAAACATAATCATATTTAATATTATTTGTGTTTTTATCCATCTTTACGGTTCTCAGTCTTATGCTGTTCTAAAGGTATATTCTCATGTGGTACACAGCATTTGAATAATGACTTTAACAACAATGAAATTATGTATCACGTTAGACAGTGAAAAATACAGAAGGCGTAAGGGACTAGTGCTTCAAAGATAGATGACTGTGGACAGCCTATAATGTATGATATTATAATTTCATTATTAAACCACTTGTGTTTATTACCTGTAAACATAGCAGAAGACGTATTTATTTGTAGTCATTGTACTCAACAGTGGAAAGTGCAGCACTGTAATAAACACTTGCATTCTGAAATATGTTTATCTTGTCACTGAGCTGGCTTGCTAATGTGATTTTCTATCTTTTGCAAAAGAAAGGTAATGCTTGGTATAGTTGCTGTGATACAAAACTAGTGCACTGAACTTTCTGGTGCATCAGCACACATTTTGTGCCGTGGAGTTCAATGTCACTGCTGCTATCTCCCAAAACTCTAAATATAATATAAGGATTCACAAATATTTTCTCTGTTTACTCTGAATTACTAGTAGTAATAGTACTGAGTTTTGACTGTGAGATTGAATTTTATTTCTAAAAGGTGTGTCATGATGTAGGCTACAGCAAAACAAGAATAATATGCACTCTATTCTGTTTTGCCCTTCAACAGCAGGTACAAACACCTAGCTTTGTCTTTCGTAGAATTTATGTGTCTAGAAGAGGCTTTATCAACCCTCACCTCTTTAGGAGAGGAAAAGACATAAAAAGGCACTTTCAGTGAACAGTTTATCCCACAAACCTGAGACATTTTAAGTCAGAATGAAATACCTCCTAGAGGAGCCTGCTTTTTATACTGGTTAGAGAGGACACCTGGATAGCTTAAATGAGATACCTAACTAAACTAGCTAAAACTATAGGAGATAAATCCTACTGCAAGTGATAAGGTGAATTTTTTTTCAAACTTTTGGCCTGAGAATAATTAAAAAAAAATTAACAGGTGGAGAGTAGCAAAACTGGGAGTACAATGCTGTAGGTGGCAATAAGATAAAAGTCAAAATACAGTGCCACAGAGAAGAAATTCTGTAGAGAAAGGTCTGAGAATCACAGATCAACCTCCCTTCTATGCAAAAGCAAGGCTGTTGTGAGAGTTGGCAGTGACATTTCTGTAAGAGTAGCCTTTCTCTCATTTGCATCCTCTGCCTCAATCTCCCAAAGCAAAAGAGTTGACAGCCTATGTTTCTTGAGGGATAATATGTTCTCTGTCAATTCCAATGACTGTATTCTCAAGGATTCCTATTTTGATGACTTTGCACCCATTAGACAAAGACTGAAGACAAGAAAATAAAACCTTTGGAAATACTGGCGTCCTGCTAACAGGCTGCAGAAGAGATACTCCTTTTATTTTTCTGTAGCCTGGAAATTCATCAGGTGTGCTCCAAACTATTATTAATGTTTGGGCTAGCAACACCAGGTAGGCTTAATGGATTTTCCTGCCAGTGTACTGAATGTGATTGCAATAAAGCATGAAACATCCTGTTTTAATGACTTATGCTTGGACCTGATGTTAATTTTTTTAAAGACACCTGCATCTTTCATTACTTGAACAAGCAATCACTTGACTGTGAGAGAATAATTAATTTTAAAGTCTGAAAAATACATTAGGAAATATTACTGCGACTTTCTGGTAAATCTCTTGAAGAATAAGTAATCACATGTATTGATTTTGAGATGCTTTCTGCCTATTGACACACAGTAAGTAAAGTAGATGTGCTCCTTTCTCTGCAGCTGGGATGACAGCAGTTCAGTAAGTAGTGGCCTCAGCGACACTCTTGACAACCTCAGCACAGATGATTTGAATACCACCTCATCTGTCAGCTCTTATTCCAATATAACAGCCTCTTCAAGGAAGAATACTCATGCCCAGGTGAGTAGCTTTTCATTGCCATTTGTTGCAACACCACACAAGCATGCAGGATAACAAAGGAAAAATTTTAGTATTGAACAAATGAAATATTCACATTTTATAAAATCATTTATTACATTTACATGCAAGAAGCCCATGGACCCCACTAACCCAACCTTGAGCTGTGGGCTAACGTCTCAAATTCCTTGCTCCCAGGGCACACACCACTGCTGAAGCTGCTGGCTGGCAAGACCCAGCCCTGCCCACCCTGGGAGAGCCTCCACTGGTCCCAGACCCAGGAAATGCCCAGCCTCTACTGCATCCTAACACAAAAAACCACAGTATGGATCGGTGGATTTCTACTCACTTCAGCCCATTCAAAGCATCTCTTTCAACAGATAACACAATTTAAAACAAGATTTTTTTTGTCTTTCTTCGTGAGCTGAAACATACCAGAGAAGAAATATATAGGCTGTACTGTTGTTTCCCTTTTGTCTCCCAGAGGAGCCCATAGATGGCAGAGCTTGTTTTCTCCCCAGCTGGGTCCAGGGATGAAAGTGTCAATGCAAGCTGACAATACATAGTGTCAAAATAGAGTTCTGAGTACCATACAGCCGCAAACTGTATATATAACACATATATGTGTGTGTGTGTGTGTATGCAAAGCTCTTGTGCCAGGTACTCCAGTACTTCAATCCAGCTCCCCTCAAAATTGCAGGTAATAAAAAAGATGTTACAGAATTCTCCCCCAAAAAGATATAAAACCAGAAAAGTTTGTCCCAATAGAAAAGTATTCTCTGCCATGTCATCTCCTGTTTAGGGAGCTTCAAGACTGAACACTCAGCATAGGGTAAGAGTGGTTGCCTCTAGTGATTTGATGTCAAGTGTTCAGGACACAAGACTGACACTTCTGATTCTGTTTAGACTCCTGAACGCAGCCAGAGTCTGCAATTCAAAGATCTGTTTTGTAGATGTGCATTGTAGCAGACTTTGTGAGCAGGAGAAAAACACATTTTGTCATTTCTCCCAGACAATAGGGAAATACAGTTACTTTTCGGAGGAAAATTACTTTAATCTCCAGCAGGACAGATATCAGACCAATTTTGTATTCATGAAAAGATATTCACACAAATGCCAGCATTCTTCATTGCCTTTCTCACCCCATAAGGGTCTTCCAGGGTTACTAAGTGGAGATGAGACTCTTCCTTTTCACAATAACAGTGATGGCCAGCTAGTTCTGGATTACTTGTTCCTCTGCATCATCATCAGTATTGGGAAATCTCAGGCTTACTATTTAACTCTGTGGGGGTTTTTTGGGTGATCTTATATTCTAGCTAGTCTATAAGCCTCTGTTTTATTTGCAAGTTGTTCAGTGATAGACAGAGATGCCACACATTCAAATTTTACTTTCATTCCAGAGTTGCTTTATGTTATGAAGACTAAGAACAGACCTTTTATCAGTGTCTTTACCAAGCAGATTAACCAGAATTCACTGTAATCCATGTCAGCTGGCAGTCTCAGTCAGAAGATGACACGAACAGAATATGTATTTTGCCAGCTCTTCTCTAGATGTAAGATATATTCATGCAACACATAGATCCCTTTCTCAGTCTTTTTAAGTAATTCAAGCAGTGAGATCTGGCTATAACCTGAGACAGAAATTGTGTATTTTGTTGTTGTTTTCTTATTAAAAGAGGATTAATCACCATAATGTTGAAGAGTATTGTATTTGTCATTTCCTGGAAATTATGATATGTGCTTTAAAAATGTATAACTATAACACAGCCAATCAGTTGTTGGAAAAGTTCTGGGAGTATGTTGATACCTTATACATCTTGTAACAATATCTGTAATGAAAACTCTCTTCTGAAGGACCCTGAAATATTTTTGTAGATGCTTGCTTGGGCTTTTTTTCCCATTAATTCTTACCCAAAATCTCTGCTAGCGTCTCCAAAGCACATGTGAAATTATGGAAATGCAGAGAACTTTTGCACTTTGTACGCCTCAAATGACAAATATGTAAACAGGAATTGATTATTCTGTCAGTCATCTAATCAGTATTAATCCTACTTATGACAGCAGCACATAGAAAACAGCCACAGAGAGGTCTCTGTGGTAAAGGAGTTTCGACAGCACAGAATAGTAAGTAGTCCATTCCTGAATGTGATCCACTTTGCAGCCACTATTAGGTTGGTAAGCACCATGTTTTTGCTGTTAAAGAGGGGCAGAGACAAGCACAACTGGTGAAATGGTAATGTGCAGATAAGGCTTGAGGCTGAGGTCAGGAGGCTGCAGCAAAACATAGGAGGAAGAGTCACACCAAATAGTCTGCCAGCACTAAATATGCCAGTCTTGTCAAACACAGAGGGTAGGGTCAGTCTCCAGCATTTTTATTTGAACCACTTTCACAGCATCTACATCATCTGCTTTGTTGGGCTGCTCCTTGCAGCACTCCCTTATCAGCATGCCTCAGGGAAGCAGATGTCACAGGAGGGTTAAGTCCTCACATGTGCATCTTTCACAAGAGTCTGTGTTTCAGTGAGCATGAGCCCAGATGGTTGCCTTCATACTGCTGTTGAGGAGTGCTCACGTAAGCCTCTCTGCTGCTCTGCTAGCTGATACAGCCAGAGTGTTGGAAACAATTCATTTCTGTGGAGACAGACCAGTAGAAAAGCCATCAGCTGCACGATGGCTAATTTTGCTGAAGATGTTATCTGTGTTCACTGGTGCCACAGTATACTCTGTGCTGTTAGAGCAATATTCCTAACTCAGTCCATGGAAAGTTTGGGTTGGAGAAGGCAAAAAACCAGACTGAGGTGATTTGAGTAGGATATTTAGGAATTCCCTCACCCAAGCTTTTAGTAAAACCTCTCAGCACAGTGATTCACTTTGGAAATTCAGACAGAGTTGAGGAACAATAGTGTATCACCACGGATGTTTAGAGGAAATTATGTTTCACTTCATTATCATTTCTCTGTAAAGGATAGGGATGAAATCTTTTTAAAATTAAAAAAAGGCAAGTCTTCCCGAGATGGGTGTGTTTTCAGACTTTTGGAATCAGAATACTAATGTTTTAGAAAGGGAAGTTTCTGTGGCCCTTGCTGCCAACAAACCACTATAAATAAATAAATAAATCTTATAAATAATATATAATATAATACATTTATAATTTATTTAAAATATAAATAAATAAATAAACTCCTCCCCTCTTGTGATTTATGAAATCAGCAAATGGTGAAGATGCTGAGACTGACAATTTCTCATGCAAATGTCTTGTAGTTGAAGACAGATTCAGAGAAGCGCTCAGTTACAGACAGTGAAACTTGGGGCAGCACTGAAGAACTGAAGAAACCAGAGGAAGACTTTGACAGCAGTGTAGACAGCAGTGGCAAGTGGAAAGGCCTTCCCTCAGGGCTGTCTGAAGAGTCAGAGAAGGGGGGGCAGANACTTTTGGAATCAGAATACTAATGTTTTAGAAAGGAAAGTTTCTGTGGCCTTTGCTGCCAACAAACCACTNGAAAGTATCCCTCTCTGTATCACAAACTGGATCTTGGAGAAGAGGCATGACTGCACAAGTAGGAGCAACTCAGTCCAGGCACAAAGCAGGAACAAGTGCGCTCAAGACCCCAGGTAGGAAAGTAGTTCAGATTACAGTACTGAAAATCAAAACTCATCTAGAAGCAGCAATGAATCTTTAGTGTGCTAAAGATAATGGATGGATTTTATATATCTGTGATAAATATTCGGAAGTATAAGCATATAGGTAGTTCCACAAATTACTGTAAACCAAGATTGTAACAATATACTAAATTGTTAATTTCTGTAACTGTTAGTGTGCTACACTGCATACTAATAATTTATTAATCACACATGAATGCGTCCATAGCAAAAACTGTGATTGCATTTTGTTGTGCTATCGTTTGTGTGTGTCAACTTCTGTTAAGGAATTCTTAAAAGTATTTTTGGATTCATCTATGCCTTATTCTTGTTCTCTAGAAAACCTGAACTTTGATAATTAAACATACGCATAGAAATATTAGAAGCTGAGTTAAAAAGATTGAAGTAACTCAGAAGTAGTAATCGTTTTTGCAATCTAGTTTTGAAGCAAAAACTCCCAAGCTGGTGGAAGAGATAATTACGAGACCATCTAATCCTAATCTGCCACTTTACTAGGGAAATGTGGATTCTTTGTAGGACATTTGCTGAAGCCTTGTATCCTGACAAAATAGTGCATGAGCATGCTTCAACCGCCAGGTGGAAAGGCAACTAAAAAATATTTCACATATCTCCTCAGAATAAATTAAAATCCTTCATGAAACCCTTTTGTTTCTTTGCAGTTTAGAACTGCTAAACATTGGTCAGTCTCTGGTCTATAAGATTCCTGAGGAGCATTGTCATCATCAGTGATCATATAGATACAGAAATTACACCCCTCTAACAGCAATTAAAAAATGGAGATACTAAAAGGTTTACTGCATGCCAAGCTAAGTTTCCCAGACCTGTTTTACTGAAGATGTGCAGGCAGCCACTGTGCAACACAGAATTGAGGCCGTAATTTTTAAAGCATGTACTGATGATCTGCATGTTGGCCAGGTAGGAGTCTGGTCCTTATCATGGCATGTGCATGCATTTGTGCAGCATAAAATGTGCGCTGGATAAATACAGGAGTGGATTTGGTTCTGACTTGCAGGTGTTGCACTTTGTTACATTTTATTTTCCTAAAAGAAACTATGTCACCTACCTCCAAAACTTCCATAATCACTTGAAGAATAAATTAAAACCTTTGTTATGCAGAGTAGCTGTTCCTTATTAGGAGCACACAGTAGGTGTTTAAAGAGAAATTAGAAGTAAAATGGCATTTTTTATTTATTTGTAAAATAGGAAGAGGGTATATGAAGAACAAAAGCACCAGGCAGAGGAAGGATTAGGAAAATTTATTTCCAAAGGCGAGAACACTGAAACACAAAGAACGTTAAAGCTAACAATCCTTGTGTTGTCAAACACCAGGCATGGAAAGAATTCAAAAACTTTTTCCTTTCCCAGCCTTCTAAATGCCTTACCTGGCCCCCCCTTGCGGGGGCTCCAAGGTTGTCTGTGAAAAGGTTATCTTTTCAGGGAGTTGACTGCCCTGCAAGGCCAGAGAAGGAGAAACATCCAATCTCTGGGATGTTTCTCTGTGAAAAAATGCCTCTTCCAGGCAGAAAAGACTTCTAAGCAAAATGAGCCCTAACTTGTGATATTTCTTGCCAAAAAAAATGGTTCTCTACACTTGCTGGGTGCTTTCTGTTAGGACAGGAAAGAACACATAACAAATAACAAACTTATTTGTGGCATTATGGTTTTTAATATCTTTAGTTATTATTAGTCTCAGAGACTTAACTAAAGAGTTTTATTAATATTAATTTTTTATATCTGAATATCTTGCAGACCACAAACACAT
>WEIV01010288.1:131739-155757 GCA_013390005.1 Calyptomena viridis | reverse complement strand
ATCTGCAGTGTAGGCTCTGGTTGGGGAGATAAGTGTCCAACATCAAAAACCCTGTGTTCTCTACACTTTGGCTTGTGAGTCTTAGAGTTGTTAGCACATCAGAAACTGGAGTGTAAGCATATTCCCAATGTAAACAGCAAAACTAAATGTCCACCTATTGTGTAATTGAGGCAATATTTTTATTGCCCTGTAAAATGTGGAGTTTGATAGGTGAAACAAGGCACTAAGTCTGCATAGCTCATTGTGCCAGTGGCCTAGGTTGTTGATACCTTTATGTCATTCTCTGCCTTGGTTTGTTAAGTGTCTTCTTGCCTCTGCACTTAGTATCTCATGAAAGGAAGTGTGGACTTGTAGAGCTAAACATAATTGAGATACACAGTTCTGGAAGGGCGTGTGGAACATCAAAATAGAGTTCAGCAGGGTCTGTTGCTTACTGTTGATTTCATCATCGTTTTTTCCTAAGCCTGCTTTTTTTTCTGTGGTGCAATTGCATATTTTTTCCAGCTACTGCCAGTTGAAAATGGCTTCACATGATGCCAAGTGCATCTGTGAAATAATCTCTTGACAGCTGACTTGTCTGTTCCTAGAATCATGTTTCTTAAGCAGAAAGTGGCAGAATACTCAAATGATCCAAAGCAGCTTCTTACTTACAAACAGCTGCAGATGAGGAAACACAAAGAGCTCAGGCTGCAAAAAGGCCCTGATAGGGGAAGTAGAAAGATTATTATTCTATTATTAAAAATGTAAATAAATGCAGCAACATAGAAGCTGCTGCAATATTTATCTACCAAGATGAAAACTAAACAGAAATGCTGGGATCCTGCTACATAGTTGATGAATGTTCCAAGTATTACCCAAGAGGAAAAATGCTTGAAAGCCTGACAGTTAATTTCCTGCAGATGAATTACAGACACTGTTAAATGGAGAGTTTTGCTTTTGACTTCAGCAATACCAAGAGTTCTTCCATTTGGAAAACAAAAAGTAAAGAACAGTTTGTATTTGCCTTTCAATGGCATTTGGAAAGGCTTTCCTGTGTGTTTCATAGTAGGTGTGTTGGTTGTGCATTAATTTCTTCACTCTCAGATCTAGGTTGCTTCACCATCACATTTCTGCTGAATGGCTAAAAGAACGTTTGATTGTGGTTTATTGCTTTGGTGACTGAAGGACATTGCTGATATGTTGCAGGCTATTCTTGCTCTTCACCGCATTTCTGAGAAAGGGCTTAACAGGTGCTGGCAGAAAACTGTATGTCATCATCAACTGTTTTGAAATGCAGCAGCCCTTAAGGCCATATTCTGCCTCCTAGGTAGTTTATTATGATGCTTTGTAGAGCCACCACTTCAGAATTTAGAAAGGAGGCTCATCGGTATGCTGGTGAAATACAGACGTGTCTCTCTTTACTCAGAAGAACCTGAAAGTTCAGCATCTCCTGTGAAGTAATGCTTGGGGGTTATTGCCAGCTGGCTGTGTTAAAGCTGCCTTACTTTAAACCCTGGAAAAAGTGCTGCTGCTGAGTGAAGGTCATTGATAGAGGGGAGTTTATTCTTTGTTTATCCAGGCTATGTGTTCACAAGTAGTGAAGCCAAGCTAAAGATCTCAGAATATTTTAGGACCTTGCCCTATTCACAGAAAATCTTCTGTGTTGGATTGTTAGGATTTATTTTTTCCCCACTACCTAGTTTATGATGTCTGTGTTTTATTTTGCTTGTACCAGAATGACAGCATATACCTTATGCATCAGTGCTCACAGATGGACTTTCCTGTTGTGTGTAATTCCTTGATTCACCAACACAGCTGCTCACCAGTTTGTATGTACCTTTACAGATATGACTCGGGTTTAGATTCTTTGTACTGTTACCAGAGGAACAGGTTATCCATAGAGTTGCACCATATCTTTTTAATGAAGTTGATTCTGGCAGCCTGTTTCCGTTGATCTTTTCATGCTGGTATCCATTACCCTCACATCAGGGTATCTAATACATGAAACCTTCATTAGCCTCATCTGTGGGCATAGGTATACTTTGGCAATCTGTTGTGTTGTCTCCTTAAATCATCAGCTTGATTACACTTGATTACACATTTAGTGTATTGAGACAGTGTGAAAAAAATTAGTTGACAATTTAATCATGAAACAAGAGGCGTAAGTCCTGAAAAGCCCAAAAATAAGGGGGTTTGGCAGTGTCACAAGCTTGCTGTATTAATGTTTCTTCAAAAAATTGCTTGGATGCTCTTTAATCTGAAGTCTTGCAGCTGTAAATCTCCATCTGTTCTGCAGACTATTGAACACTGTACACGGTGATTTCCACTGTGTGTTATTGAACTTTTTAACATGCACATTTTGTTTTTGAGCAGGACATGGAATTTCCAGACTCTCAGAACTTCCAAGTGTGTCTTTTCAAAAACATTTGCCGTCATCAAACCTAAGACCCATTTTACACTGTTTATTAGAATGGATTGTAAATAAGTTGAACAAATGACAACTGCTCTCAGCAGGGTGAGAATTCATACAGAGAAAAATTTTCATACCTAATGAGATAACAATGCAGGAAAAATGTCTTAACTTCACATTTCTGTGACAGGCTAGGTTGCAACAGCACTGTAGATTCATAGTGAGGCAGTGTGAAATAGGTGCTAAAAATAAAAAAAAAGTGACTCAAATCTGCTTTGACCTTCAGACTCTGTAGCGAAGTGTTCATCCAACTGAATTTGATCAATGTTTTCCAAATAATTGCCTTGACTTTATTTTTCTCTTAAAGTTTCTATCCATAATTATTTACTATAAATAGCCGTGGCAAGCAAGCTGTTGGAACACTTAATATAATTTTGATTACATGCCTGCTGGAAAGGAGAGTTTAAATAGCAGCATCAGGAAGCAGCAATAAATCAAATGCATAAAACTTAATGACAGCAATATTTTGGCAGAAAATCTTTGATTCTATTTCAAATGTAGAAATGTTTCCTTCTTCTATTAATTTTTTGAAAGGAAGGGTAGTTTGCTATACTCTTGTTGGTTATTCTTCTTTTTCCATCCTAATAGAGTCACTAGGGTTTTTTGCTCTTCTGGAATCTTCCTAGTGTAGCAGTGTGTGTCAGAGAAACTGTGACTGCTGAGACACTGGGACTGTTTATTTTAAAGACAAATACAGCTTTGGGACTGAAATGTATTTCTAAAGGCCTCTTTTTCTTCTTTTTCTTTGAGTTATCCCACACAGCCAGTACTGTCTTTAAATTATTCTATACTGTGTATACTAATGGAATACGTGAGCTGCTTCAGAAGAAATGCTGCTTTGCAGTAGTATCTATTTATTGGGTGAGACTCAGAAAAACAAGACTTCCAAAAAAATATTTTTAGGGCCTTAACTGTCCGGGGTTTCAGTGGAAGTTAGGCTATCATTCTCCTTGTGGATATAAGTTGAGGTGATTTGGACAGGAGCTTCCAGAAAGTGTGTCAGAACAGAGTCATCCTTTCTCAACCATTATCTTTCTTTATTTTCCCTGTCAGTTTGTCTCTATACACACCTTAAAGCAGAACATACACATGGAGAGTACTTGCAGCACAGTATCTTTGGCCCCAAGGAGCCCTAGGAAAATGTCTGTTCACCAGAAGTAAAGCTGTGCAAATGAATCTTATCCCTTATGAACAGAGACATAATTTTCAGAATTAAAGTACCAGAACCCATAAAGCTTTCAGAAAGCCTTAGAAGTATTTCTGTTTAGGTGGTGAACAAGTTAACATTGTTGAATTTTCTAAGCATGAGAATAATTTCAATAGAGTACTGTTGAACTACAGAATTAGTCTGGTCTCCTGACTTATGGCACAAAATCTGAAAAGTCTTCATGAGATTTGGAAAAATTAAGTCCCTTTCTATGCCACACCAGAAGTCTTTTATTTCAAAAAGCAATTAAATATGGACCAGGAGAGGATAAAATAAAAAACAGAAGTAACACATTTTGTGGTCAAGCAGAGTAAATTGGAGGTGACAAGAGGTCCTTTCAGAAAAATGATTGTAACACAATAACTTATTTTATTGAAATAAATTTAAGAAAAAATAATTCTCTTAGACCAGAGTAGAAAAACTGTGTGAACTGTAGTAAACATTACCATAGATCAGTTCAAGCCAGCACAGATAAGTTTAGGGGTAATGCCTATAGAAAAGAGAACTTTCAAGTCTGCATAGGTGTGATTAAACTCAAAACCTCCTGTCTGCCCACAGGATGCCTGGGAAGTGTCAGCTGGGTCCCACAGTCTGGCACAAGCCCAAGGAGTGGAATGAGGGAATTCTGCTTGGCAGCCAGCAGTCTCCTCTTCCAAAGGGCTTGTTTAGAAAATCAAGGCATCTGAGAGGGAGAAATGAAGTTTTTTTCTGCAAGAAATTTTCTTATTTAAGTCAGTATAAAATACACTTCAAAACAGATTCAGCTCATGAGGTCAAGTAGATGTCACAGCCAGATGGTTTTGTTGTTCTGCACTTGTGTTCCTTAGAATAACTGTGGAGAAGAGCTCTGACCTTCCCAAGCACTGGTCCCAGAAACACAGTACCTTCCTTGTATAAAGCTGTCTTGATCACAGGCTTTTTCTTCCAAGCTCTTTAGAAGCAGAAATAATTTCAGCCTAAACCTCTCCAAAAAGATGTTTTGTTGCTAAAAAAGGGACAAGAAGGGCCCCAGACAATGGGGCTTTCTTTTCTGTGTGCCCAAAATCAGGCCCATCACAGTACAGCAAGAGGAAAAGGATCATATTAAAAATGAATAGAGAAAGCTGAGAGATTATATACAAATTATGTATCCTCACTATGAATGCTGTATTCATCTGCAGGGATCTTATCTTCAAAGGGAAGCCAGTTAGAGTTAAGAGAGAGGCAGGAAAAACTATTAAAAGCAGAAAAATACTTTCCTGTATGAAGAAATCTAGACTGGAAATGAAATTACATAAGAGAGGTCTGTAAAGTGATAAATCATGCCAAGAAAACAAACTAGAGAGTACAATTTACTTCTTATTTTGGATAGAGATATGCTCTACAATATTCAAGGAAGTTCTGTTTAAACTTGCAGAGTGAAGCACTCTCTTCATTCTAAATGCAGAAGCTTAGGGTAATTGAATATTAAAACCCAAACCAAAGTATGTCTTTTGAATACCTCCTCGAATAAACCCAAAACCCCCTTATAAGTAGCTTCCAGGCACCAGTGTACTTACATTAGGAAACAAAAGATATTCTGAAAACCCAGAACCCAAACCTTTTTAGAAATTCAAAGACCAAATAGGGAGAAGTTATGTGAGAAAGACTCATTTAAGGCTGTAATGATTTTAGTCCTAAGTCTGTGCTGCTAAATAGCAACCAGACTGAAGAAGTTCATCATAAATATATGAAAAGGAGAGTCTTACAAATATTTCTAGTAAATACTCAAAAATTAACAACCGAATCATTCTGGGTTGCATTTTTTAAAGTACATCTCTTTCAAAAGGGATTCTTGGGGGACAGTGATGCAAGGGAATTACTCGGGACTGTAGTGAATGTCAGAACTAACTATTGTGAGGGAAAAAAAGCATTCTTCTGTAGTGATTAGAGAAAAAGTAGTTGCATCTATAATGAATAAAGATGACCAATAGTTGCAGCTCAGATGGCAAGGTGAATGTGCGTGCATTCACACATGCAGGGCTGAATTTAGTCACAGGGTAATGATCAGCCCAAGTTCAGCGATGACTTCTACATTGCTCACAGAAAAAGGAGGTGGTAAGTGTGCAGCTGGAGCTGGTTGCAAAAGTGTTCAATGTCCTCTCAGTACACAGAGTAACAGGTTCAGATGACATGCTGAGTCACAAGTTTTACAGGAAATCAGCAAGGAAATAAATGAACCTTTAACTGACATTTGTAGATTTTTGCAGGAATAAGAGAACTGTTGGAGGGTTACAGAGAGAGACACATTGTTGTACTTTTAAAAAAAGTGGATGTAACTTACATATCAAAAGCAAGGGCAAATAATTCAATATCTTGATTTCTACTGTAAAATCTGCAAATACTGCATGAGTTTGTGCTGTAGAAGTGCTGTGAGCAATGTCAGTAGCACTGAGTACTGTTTGTGTGTGTATTTGTATTTGCAATTTGTAGAAACTAAGGCTCCCTGCCTGTATTTTGCTGTCAGCATAGTCATTAGGCAAATCTTCAGTGTTGTTTGGAGGGTTTTCTTGAAAGATTGCTTTGTTGTTCCTATTACATCTATTTTCGAGTTCCTTCCCACCCACCAATCTGTTCTCATAGCTGGACTATTCACATTTATGTATGCATTCATGATTTGCACGGGAATAAATTCTGTTCACCTCAGTTGAGGTGTGTAGCTCATCAGACTGGATGCTACATATGTGCATAGTAAGAAATAATCCCTGCATAGAATAAATTATAGTCTAGATGCAGAAGAGACAGTGAGAAAGAAATTCAATTATCTTCCTAACTTCTGTAAAGCAATATCCCAGAGATGACAATTGATAATGCCCAGATCTTCTAAGTCCTGACCTATTCCTTTGCAATAAGACTGATGCCTGCTTTGGGACAGCCTCTACTAATATTTGTTTGGGCTGGGTTTTTTTGTTTCTTTATTATTACTTTGTGATGGTTGAGGGAGGAAGGTGTGATATAAGGGGGTTTTGTTTGGTTTTGTAAGTAATCAGTATTACATACTATTTTGAAGTCATATTCTGAAAACAATGTGGAAAACGGTGAGTGGAAGGTTCGAATCTAAATCAACCAAGCAAAAGTGTTGTGTAAGAAATTGTAAGGAGAACATTAAGCATCACAGAAATAATTTCTCAATTGAAGTCAACTTGTTAGATTGGAGAGCTTTTATTAAAATAGAGAAACAAAACGTAATCATGTGCTATTTACTCATTTTCAGTAGAAGTTTCATTAAGTACTTGGAAGTGAGGTTTCACATCCTTTCTGAGTCTTTTGTAATATGATCTCTCTTTGATATGCTTAAATATCCAGCAGTCCCTTTTTCAGAAAGTATTAGCACTACAGAATATATTTTAATGCAAAAAGATCATCTTCTGTAAGGGTATAGTGGAGAGCATCTGTAAGATCTTCCCTGGGTGGTAACAGTGCAAGTTACTGCTCCTATGTTATCTTTTGCACCTTTGTCCATCACTATTCCCACTATGAGATTCCATGCACTGGTGGGTTTTTTAGGATAAGAACCAGGAAGAAACCCCACTACTTGGTTATTTTCTTTCACTGCTGCTGTTTGTATTTTTCCTTTAGGTTGTACATGCAAGCCCATTAAATATATTGAATGTATTTTGGAGTTTCTTTAAAAGCTGGAAACTGGAAAAAACCTAGTAAAATTAGTTCCTTGTCAGCAGGTTCGCTGAGAGCACATAACAGAGGATGAATGAACTTTCAGGAGACCATTGCTTTTTTTGTCCTTGACCTCATGTTGAATATTCTCATCCTGATCAAGTATTTGTCAGCATCTATATGAAACATAACTTCTTTGGTAGTCATGCAATAACAAAAACAGTAGTCATTGCCATGGCTACTCTTGTGTCCAGACTGCTGGGTGTGCTCATGGCTTTACAGGCCTGTACAAGGTAACTGGCTTTTACTTAATTACTACTGCATTTATCTTGTTTTTAATCACTAGGTCTTGATGAGTTTTACCAACAAAGGCATCTCAAATGAGGAAATTCAGACACTGGAAGGGAAAGTGATTTTCTGAAGGTCACACCACCAGTCAGTGCAGCATCAGGGATACAGCCCAATGGCATGGAAAAGCCTAGGAGGAAATGGGTCTTTCTGTAATTCTGGTTTTGATGGCTCTAGTGAATGAGACATTGAACCACACACTGAGTCACGATGATAGAATGAAATGTTTAAGACTGATCTGTTTATTGCTCTGCAGCTATCTTATGCTGACAGTGACACAGAGCTCATGTTGTATTTGTTTATAAGTATGAAACAGTGTAATTAAAGGACTATTTTGTAATGCATGTGACAGGTTATCTTCAGGAAAGAGTGATATTTTTAAAATATTCACGTGCTCCACTGTGATCCTTCAGAAGATGCAAGTAAATCAACTCAGAACTCGTAAAACAAATATAAAAACTTAATTTAGCTTCAAGTACTAAAGTCAAATGCACTTGGTATTTAAAAGCAAAACCACAGATTGTGTGTTTTAGAGATGTGCTAGCTGTCCTTATTCTCATAACTTCCTGGAGATTTTGTGGACAAATACTAATCTCCCAAATTTAGATTCTGGAAATAAAATGGTAAAATCAGTGAGATTCTTTTTCATAGTGTTACAATAGTATAATGTCATGGTGTTTTATTTTTTAAAAAATGTCTGTGCAGGAAATAGACAAAAAATACAAGATCATTACACAAGAAGAACACAATTTTTTTTTATGAAAAGATAATAAGAAATGTAAAATAAGGCTAAAATAAAGAGGAATAAGCTAAAATAAGGCAGAAAATAAGTCTAAAAGTTAAATTATTGATTTAATAAAATACCTAGGCTTACATAGAAGCTTTTAATATGAAAAAAAAAAGCCAAAACAAAGCCTGAGGATAATCGTGAAACAACTGATGCATGAAGTTATGTTTAAGGCATTTAGAACATCAAAACTATTAAACAGATTTTAAGTTATCCTCGTAGGAGATGACAGCTTTGTCAAAGTTAGATATCTCTTCCCATACATCTATTCAAAATGATTGTGAAATATTTGAATGGTAATGGGAATGGAGAACTGGAGGAATCTCATGTAGTGAATACAGTGCAGCTACTATTAAGATTTATTTGATATTTTACATCACTGTAGTTTAGATGAGTAGTCATTAGAGTCACAGGAAGAAGTTAATTGAGTTTGTTGTTTTCTTTGTAGGAACCAAATAGATTTCTCCTGCTTCCTGAGAGTTCTGTGATATGTAGAAATACCATTAACAAAAAAATGATGTACTTTAGAAAGTTACCCTGTTAACAAATATTCTTGATATGACATCTTCTACTCTCTTCTTTAGCTTCCAAGGCTTATAAAAATATAACACAGAATATAGACAATTTAATGAATATTAATTTGGGAAGAAATATATACAGAAAGTAGTTTATGTTGGCTACTTGAGATAATGTCTTTCTAAGTCAACATATAGAGGCACTTAAGACTAGGAGCAAATTTAGGTGAATACTTTTTTAATTGCATGGTTTTAAAACAAAGGACATGACACAAGTGGTGTCCAGGAATATTCTAGCAAGATGTTTCAGAAGAATATTGCACAATTACAGCGCTTCAAGGTGGAAGGACTTAATCACACTTGCTGTTATGAAATATTTTGTTATTCAAGTCAAAACTACAGATATGAATAAATATGAATGGAATTATATTCGGATGTAGATAATCAATTTAGAAGATTTTTAGTTTGATAATATCTTGAATAAGGACATTTATTTACTTAGATATGAAGTCAAAAGTGTACATTTTAAATGCATAGAAAAAAACCCCACAAACATATTTACATAGCTTGACATTTTTAATTTCCATGCTTTTTTGATTTTGCTTTCAGTAAAATTACTAGCTATATATGTTTTAGCAAAGTGTTATTTTCTGTTTGGAATATTTTTTATTAAAGAGTATGTAAACTGCTCATAGAACTAGATTTGTCACAGTCTTCATCAGCATAAATCTGTTTTCTGGTTTTCTCATGAGAATAAAAAGTGATTGATTCTGTAATGTTCTGCCTGGTGTTTTGTATTTCATATTTACAAGTGTTCCATCTCTTTTTCAATACCTAGTTCTTTTCATACAAATGCTAAAATTACCTGTCCATATAAAGTGGCTGTAGTGAGTGTATTGCCCCCTGACACCAGTTACATGTGCAGAATGCAACCTGTTGAAGTCTTGTCTTTGTAGTTCGTATGGTCATCAGAAACCAAAATAAAAACATATCCTCATGCCATAACGTTATACCTTGTAATTGGTACATCTTGTGCAATTCCTTCAGTGGGGATTTCCCTTTCTTTCCTGTAAACTGAAATCTTTCATGTAAGCAGTGTTTAGACATACTCTTTTGTAAAACCGATCTTATCAGTATTATACAGAGCTTCCTACTTTTCTACAGGGGCTAAGGAGTGCTGACCAAAGTGGTATGAGTATTTCAACTGGAAAAATGAGATATTTTCAAAAAGAGGGTTTTTTAGAGTCTTAATGTTTGAATTTTTTAAAATGGAACAAAAGCTATTGTATTTCCATTAAAACCGTATACTGAGTAGCATATGTGGAGTTAGACAACTCCCTCTTAGGGACATAAGAAATCTCTTGTTAGTTTATTATCCATTATTGCAATGGCTAATAAAGAGGCTTGAGTATTTTGTAAGTTTTATTGATGTTGGAAAATGATTCATTAAAATGTCACAGAAATAGCCTTATAAAACTTCAGAAATATGTCTCATTGTTATGCCTTACTCCTCCCTTCTTTTCCACCTACCAACCTTCTGCTAGCCCACTACCCCACTTCATATATATTGCCATGCCAGGAAAAGACAAAACTCAGACAAGACTTGCAAGAGGAAAATTTTAGCACTTAAACTTAAGAAATACAAGAACTGGCATTGCTTTTTATATGGTGGTGGTTGTGTTGTTTTGTTGGGTTTTGTGGGGGTTTTATTTGTTTTGATCTCATATCAGATATATAAAGATTAGAATTGGTTGAGAAAAAAAAAATCCAACTTTTTATTCTGACTCAGAATTAAAAACTAGCAAATTTGACTTATTTTCGTGGGGGAGAGGGGCGTGGGGGTAGTATGTGTGTATGAAAAGAAATGCCAGTAATGTTTGAATAATTGTATTCCATTCTAAGCAATAAAGCAGAATGGTGCAAGTGGCTCTTCCTCACCTCTTGAGAACATACTGGCAGACCCACTGAAGGGTTGGGGGAGATCAAGAACTGTCAAATTTCCTTCAGTGTGTTACTACAGGCAATTTAATTCTTATGGATCCATGCAGAAAAGATTGAAAAGGTAAAATTATATTGTGCCTGCATGTTATCAGTTGACCTGGAACATCTGGGTTTATGGTGTTTCCTGACACTATGACAAGCAGAAGCTTGCCAGCAGAAGCAACAGTTTATGGTTCTGTTTTCTGACCAGCCACTAGTGAGAGATTTTCCCACTGTTGCAGTTCTGGAATTTCAAGTTTCATTTCAGACTCAAGACAAAAATGTTGTATTTGTAGATAATCTCCTATTGCAGCCTTGGATATTTCTTCCTGCTACCCATTCCAGATTTTCCTGACATTCTTCAGCCCCAGTCTCTGCTTCTGTCACTCTCACCTCTTCTCCTGTAACCCATCTTGCTATCCTAATTCTTGCCCAATTCATCTACCTTGTACATTCCTGCCACTTCACTTACCTGTTACCCAAATCTGCCTCCCTTCCCCTTTCTTCTCCCGTGTCTTGTTTCCTGTTTTCATTCACTTACAGTCTCTGTAGATGCAATTCTTGGCTACAAGTTTCAGTATTTTTAGTCTCTCCTCGATCATTCTAGTTGCCCTTTCCTGTACCTTTTGTAACTCCATTTTGTCCTTGAGTTTCAAAAACCAGAACTGCACGTAGTACTCTAAATGGGGGACATCACTGCTTGATGTACAAGCAGGAAGGTGCTCAGTGCCATGTTCCTAATGCCATTCCCAGTAGTGCCTATAAACTTCTTACCTTCCTTGACTTGTCCTGTGCATTGAGTTGTTTCAGGACTGGCAGTGGCAGCTCCAAGATCTCTTTCCTAATTTGTAAATACAAGGTCTGAGTTCAGCACTGTGCAGGCATGGTTTAGATTATTTTTCCCTAGATTAACCTCTTTATATTTGTCTACATTGAATAGACAAATATTTTAGCACTTACTTCTGCCAGCTTTTTTACCACTTACTTCTCTCAAGTGTTAATGTATTTCCTCATTATCAGGACAGCACTTGGCTACCTGAAAGAGTTTAATAGCATCCTCACACTTGGAGATGTCACCACCTTCTCATTTCTCTAGGCCATTAGTGAAAATGTTGAATAAAATTGGTTCCAGCCAGGATCCCTAGCCTGGTCCCTCCCTGGTCGAAGGGAGGTTCAGAAATCCTTACAAAGTCATGTGTTTCTTGTATGGTTCAGAAGGGCAGAGACTTTAGAGAGGCAGAGAGTATTAGAGGATCTTCGCATTTACTGGAACTGTAGAAAAGTGGCCTTTCACCATGTGAGCACGAGAAATTAATTCACTTTTTTGTCCTGCACTTAAAATTCCTCTTCATGGATCTGTCAGGTAAAATAAATAACGATCCATCCCCCCTCCCTTTCTCTCACTGTACCTACTGTTCTCTGGTACAATTAATGGTGGTAACTAACAAAGGATCTAATCAGGGAGCTGTACAGGAACTGAGACTTGTTAAAATCAAATCTTAACTTCTGTTTGGCCTCCTCTGGCCTCCCCAAATGGCAGAGAGATTGCTCCATGGCCTTGCTGAGCTTCGCCAGGAACCATTGGCAGGATGCAGAGAGCAGATCCTCTTGAGAGAAAATCATTAGAAACAAACAATGCTAATTCATGTTGTGAACAAAAATATTTAAAGCTAGGAAGAAGTTCAAACATTCTTAACTGTACTTTTAGAAATATGTCGGGAATATTTAACTTTGTTTGCAGTTTTTCCCTCCAACTTCAGGAATGATCTTGAGCCATCTGAGATCAGTAGATTGTGTTAATATGCTCTTGGACTGCAAAAATACTTAGGTAATTGTAACTGTTTACTTTTGAAGATTTTGTTTTATTTTCAGTAACACAAATCTGCAGAAGGAGGCTGTGTAAATAATTGCATTCATATGTGGATAAAGCATTAATTTTGTTGGGACATTTTTTTATGTAGACAGGAAAATAATGTATGGATAGATACTTCTGAACTTGTATATAATTAATATTCTAATCTGAGGGCCAGTTTTATCATAAGGTTTCATTCAGTGCATGAGGTAACCAGCAATACCATTTCTTAGAAGAGATGCCAATTCACTGTTATGGCATTTACTGGCATAAACTGACCCAGTGTTTAGACATGTGTGTAGGTGTCCTGATTTCTTAGAAACACAGAGGCCCAAGTGAAAGAAATTCCACATAATGAGCATGCAGAGAATAAGGACATTTTTGTTCAGGTGCCTAAAAATCAGTTTGCAAATATGTTAGACCAATTTCAAGCTGTTGGCCTTTCTTCTTTAGGTTTTCTATTTATATGCATTATCTTCTGACTCTTATGAGTTTGTATTCATATTTACTTGTTGAATAATGGTGCAGAACCAGGATTCACTCTCTAAAGTCCCAGTTCTATGAAGCAAAACAAATGATTCTGTGACATTCTTAGAGATAAGTGGTCATCATTGGAAAGACATCCCTGACTTCTTGTCATCACAGGTTCCAGAATAGCCCTTTGGTAACACTGGTGGCCCTCTTCAAGTTCAAGCAGATGATGTGTTTTCTCTAATTCATGTTTGGCGTTGGACTCCAGAGAGCTTAAATATTTTTTACTTTGTTATTCCTCATTTCATAGGCTATTGTGCAAATCTGAACAGTACCTTCTGGCCTAAAAATTGTACTTCAGCCCTTTCTATGTCTATCTCAGTGTTGAGGTATGTGAGATGGGAAGAATCATGGAAACACAGAATCATAGAATGGTTTGGGTAAGAAGTAACCTTAAAAATCATCTAGTTCCAACCCCCTGCCATGGGCAGGGACACCTTCCACTAGACCAAGTGCTCAAAGCCACATCCAGCCTGGCCTTGAACACTTGAAAAAGAGCACCCACAACTTCTCTGTGCAACCCGTTCCAGTGACTCATCACCCTCATGGTAAAGAATTTCTTCATAACATCTAATCTAAACCTACCCTCCTGCAGTTTCAAGCCATTTTCCCTTGTCCTATCACTCCATGCCCTTGCAAAAAGTCCCTCTCCACCTCTTGTAGCCCCTTTAGGTACTGGAGGGTACTATAAAAGTCCCCCCAGAGCCTTCTCTTCTCCAGGCTGAACAATCCCAAGTCTCTCAGCCAGTCTCCTTAGCAGAGGTGCTCCAGCCCTTTGAGCATCTTCGTGGTGACCTCTGGACTTGCTCCAACAGGTCCATCCTATGTGAATCTTTAGCAGTTACCAGGTAAGTGGTAGTTGTACATCCCTTTGCTACTTAGCTGACTTTCCTGAAGCGCTATACAAGACTCTTCAGCACCTAACTTGGTGCTCTCTCTGCTAACACAGTGGCTGGGCACCTTTGCTGGAGTTATCCATAGAAGAATCACTTTTAATTTTACATAGCAGATACTCAAGCAAGGCATTAATAGAAAGTTATATAAAACATCAAGACTGACAGACAGGCCATAATCTGGGTTAGTTTTTGTGTCCTTGTAGTTCCAACTTCTGAGACAGAGCTAACTTTGGCCATAGGATTTAGATAACCAACTCAGTCAGTACTGATGATTATTGTATATTTTCAATTAGTAAGTCAGACTTATAATAATATAATACGTTGTAATATAAGAACTTTCCTGACCTCCTATACTAAAATTTCTTTATCAGCTCTCCCAGTCCTTGTGTGAAAGCTGAGGAAGGGACCCACACTGCAATTTGCATCCCAAAAGAGATTTGCACCCTCGGAAAGCAAATCCTTGTAAACTGGACTGCATGGCAGACTGCTGTGCCACCACAACAAATAGTAATTATAGGCATGCTCGAAGCAAGACTTTCATAAAACTGAATGAAAAGTATGATTCATTTCACAGGAAGACCCACCCATTCAGCCATTGACATGTGTGTTGTCTTCTTTTGCTTCTTCTTTTTCTTGTTTCAAAGGGAAATAGAATGTCTGAAATAGAAGACCTGCCTGAACATACTCTTCCTTTGTATTTAAATCAATTTGTAAAATAATATTTGATTATAAGGTTTCCTAATTTCTCAAATGGTAATAACTCTCTGTGTTTCCACCCATCTATTTGTGTCTTAATGACAAGTATTGCTGAATGGATTAAATCTTCTGTTGACCTCTGATAAGGAATATGATTCTAATCATATTTGAGTATAAGTTGTTAATAATGTTAAGTGCTCTATCTCAAAAAAATTTACATACAGCATTAGAACTGTGCATTATCTCAAGATAGTTAATTCCTTTTGGAAAGAAATTTGTGATGTACTGCTAACTTAGATTTCAGTTGAATACTTGCTTTTAAAATAGTATAATCCTCAACCCACTTTAAACGTTCAAGCATCCAACAAAGAGATCTTTATGATGTTGCATATGAGAAAAGATGCCTGTGGCTACCTTTGCCAGACACATTTGCAGGATTAAAGCAAGAGTGCAATGGGGTGGTGCTAATGCTACTGGTTTATACCAGTTTTTTACCCCTTTTTCAGGGTTTTAGATCAGTGTGAGCAGGATTCTAATTATGCTTTTCCAAATAAAATTTTCCCTGCATCTTCAAAAGCATTTTTGTATTATTTGATATATGTAATTGTATTTGATTTTTCATGCATGTGTATGCTTTGTCTGAGTGTTACTTAAATTTTAAATTTTGTATGATCAACAGAGTAAACAAAATTTTTCTCAGGATGTCGTCCATGACAGCAGTCTATGTCAAGAGAGATTTCCATCTTTCAATGAGTTTAGGGACAAGATGACTGTGAAACACAATTAACAACATAGCTTATACTGCCCTTGTGGAGCTCACTTCATGGTCAAGATTGTAATAGAGAGTCAAATTCCCTAGTTAAAAACTAAACCAAAACAAAAAGAACCCACTCCATTTGTGATTGTGTTGGAAGAGGAGAAAGTATTTAATAAAGTTCTTAGAAATTCACACTTGCCAGAAGTGAAAAGAGATAAAGTAATGTACATTGTAAGATGTGTTGCTGGGTCAGTATGCAGACAGCAGAACGTATAACTTACATATAATAGTGTATACGGGCAATACCAATATCTCAAATGCAGCCTCAGTTTACCAAATCCAGCTGATCAAAACAACCAATTAGTGAAAGATGTATTCTTGTCTCCAGAGTGAACTTTACTCTCATAGATACCTGATTAATGGGCTTTGGAGAACTGTAATGAGGGAGAGCTTAATTATTCTGATTCATGAGCTTGCAAAGGTTTTGGATGATCCCACATAAGCCTGCTCAGTTGGCATTCCAGAGTATGTGCAACCTCTGTGTTCAATAAGTGGTCGCAGTTTGTTTAAGCATTCACATTAACCTTAAATGCCAAGATTTTCAGTCATGTTTGCCATTAACTGAAGAGATCCCTGCTTCTAGACAACTGATTTTTAATGCTTATTTGGGAAGTTTCACTTTATGTACTGCACGAGTTATTGTGTGTATAGTGCCAGAACAGCACTGCCTGTTTACTGTATAAAGATGTGTTCCCTCCCTCAGAATGCTTGTGATCCAAGATAAGTGAGACCAGACAATGAGAAAGTCATACAAGAAAAGGAGGGTGTGGAGTGAAACAAGAGACAGATAAGATGGAAGAAAAGAACCTGACAGATAGGCCTCTTGCAGGAGTAGGCCCTGGGAGCACTTTGCCTTCGAGGACCTTCCGACTGCTGCCTCACCCAGCTGTGTGTGGTGTGACTCCATGGATTCACCCACTTCCCTCTGCTCAGGCAGTGCTGACGACCCTGATTGTCAGCTTCACTTGTCCCCAGTGTCCCTTTGGTTTTTCTTTGTGCCACCCGTTCATGAGAAACACTCTTCAGAAGGAAGGGAACCCTGTAAAATAAACTTGCCTTCCCTCAAACTCCTCCTTTCATGATTCTGTTGTAGAAACACTAGTAATCCCTGAACCAGTGCTAAACTAACACAATAATATCTTTTTACTGATTAAAACAAACTAAAAATGCTCTGTAAGTAAAAGCTGTATGCCCAGCTGATCTGGAGAAACAAACATGCTGCTTGTACACCATCACTCTCACTCCACCATCTGTTTGCTTCGCACAACTATTATGTTTTGTTTTTAGTGAAGTGTTTCTTGGCTTTTCTAGATAAAGAAACTTACACGGTTTTGTAGTTGAATACATAAACTCGTAGCAGTGAAAATTATGAGGAAAAAAAGTACAAGAAAAGTTGCTTTTGACAGAGGAGTAAGATTCTGTTCTGAACCTAAGCAAAATATATCCCAAAGTAGACAGCAGATTTGAAAATAGCACTGAAGAGTTACAAGAAGACTGAAAGTCAGAAAGAGGAAAGATATTTTTCTTCTTTTGACAGAAATCTGGGAGTAATGAGCCCAGCAGCTCCTCTTTTATGAAATCTCCAGCCATGAGCATGAGCCAGAGTTTTCATTTCTGTCCACCAAGTAGCTTTCTGTCTGAGGAAAACTGGGCAAATTTCTCATTGGCTTTTATCAATGAGATTTCCAGCTTACTACAGAGCAAATTCAGAGTTGCCTGTGATCACAGAGAGTGTATCAAGGTCAGAGAGCTGAGGAAGTGACCTGCTTCTTCTTTTGAAGAGCTCTTCTGACGGAGCAACCTCTATAGTCTTTTACAGAAAAGTAGGCTAAAGCTTTCAATGGAAAAAAAAAAAAAGTAGAAATACCAACTTGTTATTCTGTCTTTGACAAAATAATTCTGCATCAAGGATTTAGCTAAATGTGCTGGGCTAAAAGAAGCTGTTACAGACTTGATTTGTTTTCCACCTTTGTTATAATTTTATGTATTTCACTGTTCTTGAGATGGCTGCATTGGTTCTCCACCAAAGTCTTGTTAGGGCAGATGCTTAGAGACCTATGGATGCTGCCAAAGCCAGGGAAAATACGGAGAATCTACATGTTCCAGAAAGAGCTTGACTGCAAACAGTCCATCTTAGGTGTTACACAGGAACAGCAGGAGAGGTACTGAAGCAACCACATATACATGCAAAGTAAATAGTTTGCTCTGCCACTGCATTAGCAAGGAAACCACTTCAAACAACTCTCTCTACCTAGGGAAAAATGTAGTAATAATAAGCAATAGTATAAGTCTCCACTCCTTGCCCCAGAGGTTGTCTAGTAATCCTGAGGAGCCTTTGCACTCTGCAGGCTTCCTTTTTCTGTCCTCATTTGTCACTGGAAAAATATTTGTATGGGTCAGAGTCATAGTGCAGTTCCAAAAAAAAGTATTATTAGAGAAAAAATGAGCACTTCTCCAATGAATCCCTTTATGTATGAAAAGTAAACAACAAACAACGTATCTTCTCAGAGGAAAACAAACTTATTAAAGAAGCTAGACATCCCTCCTGCTTAAGTCACTGGAAGCCCGTTGTGCTGATGCTTCTGAAAGGGAACAAAATGCACTTGTGAAGGTTTTCTTTTCTTCCATTTCAAAAGCATTCTCTGGTTTGAGATCTCCCCATAGCTAATTAAAACAAGAACACAGGGCAACATTAGTTATGCACCAGAGTGGGAGTCAGAAGATGTAAGTTCAGTTCCCAGCCCTGCCACCAACTTCCCGGGTGACCTTGGGTAAGCCTCTTGATGTTGATTTTCAAAAGACCTCTGGGGCCAAATTTTCATATTGAAGTTTGATTTTCAAAGGAGCTCAGTATCTAGTGATTTCCATGATGTTGATTATGGCCAGAATTTCAAGTGAGCTCAGCAAGAAATATGCTGAGCTCATTTGAAAATCAGGCTCTTAATCTTCTTCTGCCTCAGTTTCCCATCTCTGACAGTGCTGGTAAAACATTTCCCTTGTCTGTCCTGATTGCTCAGACTGTAGCTCTGCAATGCCAGAATTGTCTTTCATGAATGTATATAGTTTCTTGTACAATCTTGTTTGATCTCTGTTATGGTTTTTAGGCATTACTGTAATGATTGTTACACCAGTGTTCTGTTTTAGAAAAAAAAGCAACTGTAATCAGAAGAAAGCTTAATTATTATGTTGATTTTGGATCTGTGTGAAGATCTATAGTAATTTCTTTAGTTTACTTGGGAGGCTGTCATCAAAAGCTATATTTAAAATCAGGATATTTATATGGATATATAAATATGGATATATATGTTAGCTGACTTCTCTCGTCCAGTAGCGACAGTTAATCTATCAGAAAAGCTGGTTATATCAGTTCAACATGATCTGATTTGGCAAAAAACATACTGACTGCATCTTATTATCTTCTTGTCCTTTTGCTGCTTGCAGTCCAATTGTTCAATAATTTGCTGAAGAATATTTTCAGGCACTGAGTGGTGTGGAATCCCATACACCTTCCTGCCTCCCTGGTTAATAATGTGATTCCATTTGTAGTTCCTACTGCACCAGCTCTGTTTGCACTTTTCCCACACTGCTTTCATGCTCTTGCAACATCTCAGAGCAACATAACATTCTCTGTTGGCAAAGGTATAGAGTGCTTCTTTGCTTCATAAATGCTGTTTGCTTCCTGGGACCCACTACAACCCATTCCTGAAATTCCAGATCAGTGCTGTCAGTGATAATCGAGCTCCTGGTTTCAAGCTCTGTGCTGTACAAGCCAGAGGCCAAATGTAGTAACCCAGGAATGTGTGATTGCAAAGACTGTCACTTCCCAAGGAACTCTGCTTACTGCTAAATGACTGCCCTTTCCACATACCTGTGGGTGTCACTAACACGGTGACTCTTCCCTGTTAGGTTTGTCATATATGGGTGGCCAGCACCTCAAGCAGCTGAAAGTTTGGGAGTGATCATTTCCTATGTTTACAAAACTGGCATGTGCTTGCTGCTGTTTTGCAGATGCCCCTGTGCTCCCTGGCTAGAAATAGTTATGATTCAAATATGTGCTCTCTGAAGAGCTGTTTTGATACTTTATATGTTTTTCTTTATATGAAATGGGATGCTGTGCCATGATCAGCTCTGCAATGAAAAAACTAGCAGAACACCTCTAGGAAGTGTATGGTCACAGCAGTTTTTCAGTGTTTCAGTGTTTTGTCATGGGGAGAGCTTAACTGTGCCATTTGTCTGTGACTAGCATTTTCTATTGTTGCAGTTTTTAAAGGACAGAGACCCTTTTTGGTCTTTACTAGAAGTGCTTTTTAGTTTCTTGATCTGAAAAATAATTTTCTAAACTGTATTATGTGTTCTAGTATTGGTATGCATGCCATATCAAGGTGGTATTTGATCCCAAAGAGCTGTTAACTGCCAGTGCTGGTAACTGCAAATAAAAGCTTGGAATCAGGGAAATATTATAGATGGTTTGGGTTCAAGTCATCTTTAGAGATCATCTAGTTCCAACCCCCCTGTCACGGGCAAGGACATCTGCAAAATCAGGTTGCTCAAAGGCCCATCCGACACTTCCAGGCATTGGGACATTCGCAGCTTCTCTGTTCCAGTGTCCTATCACCCTGTCATAGTAAAGAGTGTCTCCCTCACACCCAATCTGAATCTATCATCTTTCAGTTTAAATTTCTGTCCTTTGTCCTGTCACTGCAGGCTCTGGTAAAAAGTCTCTTTGTCCATCTTCCTTATGATCCTCCTTTATAGATTGATTCAGTCCTTAAATGTTTTCCATTCCTTCCAGTTATTGAACCCAATTTCCCTATATTTTTACTAGCTGTAGCCAAATGCGTAAAAAAGGAGGAATCTTAATTACCTGTACAAACCAGAGAGTCCTAGTAACACTGAGCTAACCTAAATTCTGGGTTGAAAAGCTGTTCTTGATTTCTGATGGGAAAGGATCATTGACAAAAACAGGCTGTGCTTTATCTTCATTTTTGTGAAATGGTGATTTCTCAGGGTAGCTCTGTTATATTCAGTTTTGGTTTCCTTCCTTAATTAGTGCAGTTTGATTGTTTCACTTATATTAATCTGTTTATTTTGAGATGTAAAACCTTGATCTTTCTCAGCATACATGTAGAGATTGTATGTGTTTCTTCAAGAGCTGATATGCCAGCTAAAGAGTGCAAGGGAAGTTAATAGTTCTTAAGAGGACACCTATAATGTTATTCCATTCTGGTAATAACTGTGAGATCAAAATAGCGAGCGTAACATTAACTCCTTTGCTAGAAAGATGAAGGCTGTGCAGGATGCCATGTGATTTAGCTATGTGTGCTCATTATCCCTATTATGAAGCACAAGTGACACTGCAACTGCTGACCCATCAATTCAACATTAGCTTCCCTTGTTCTGCTTGTCCTGCTCTGCCATTCTTGTTTCTGCTGCTGTGTGCATCTGTGCTGAGGGTGTTCAAGTCCTTTCTCTGTCTCAATTCGCTCCCCTATTAAACCTCATCTGGAGAGGAAAGGGTAGGCATAGAAACACCTTCAGGCTTTAAAAGACTTTCCCTAGTGCCTGACCTGTGTTAAGCCCCTCACAGTCTTCCCAGCACGTTGACTATAAAGCACAGTCATCTCCAGATTGTCTGTTACCTGCACCACACGGAATGTCAAGGTGAAGTCCAAAATGCACGTTTTGCCATATAAATGACACTGATAGAATGATAAGAGTTTTCTGATGCATGTGGCATTAATGAAGATGCACTCTGCCAGTTATACTGCTGGCAAATGAGAATCTGAAGAAAAAGATTTTAAATAAATATCAATCGGAAATTTACTACTTAAAATTTACTACTAATTGCCATCAGAAGCTACTAGGTTTCTGCAGTTATAATCCATGAGTATTTATAGCTGAGGACTCTGGTGTTAGATTTTTTCTGCTGACTGCGATTCAAGAAGCCTAATCTTATATCACAGGAGAGGTTGAGAAAGTAACTGTTCAGCTGTTCCTTACCTATGAGAGCATTATGTTTAGCTGCACAAGCCCCTGTGACATTGTTTCGGAGGATGCTTTTTATATTGTGATTAGGAACATTTTTTGTTTCTTTTAGGGAACAGTTTACTGAGGATTATTATAGTGAAGATCTGCTCAGTGTGTACAGCATAGTTCATGCAGAATGTCTTAGTACATACACATGCAATATGTCACCCTGCCTCAACCTAAATGAAAACCTTTCAGTTTTATGATTGAGCAATGGCAGATCTGTAAGTTCGTCTTTAAAAAAAAAAAACCACAAAAAACCCCAATGAACAAAACTTCAACAACTCAGTTTTATTTCTTGTTTTGTTTTGGTATTAATTATACGTTGATTTTTTTCCTTTTCTCATGTAGTTTAGCAGACAAGCATTATTTTATAAATATGACTTACCAGAAAATGATCATGTGTTCTCTGGTGCAAGTGTTCATTTTCTTAAAATAAACACCCAGATATTGTGCAATTACTAGAAGATACTGGTTTCTGTGTTGTATGTTTTGCTTTTAGTGTGGAACTGATGCATTCATTAAGAATGTATTTGGAAACTGTTCGTAGCCTTAGTTACTCAGGGGTAAGGCAGTGTGGTCTAATGGGAAAGACAGTGGTCTTGCACACACAGTGTGCTAGTGGTTCTGGAAATATTCCTGCCCTTGCCTTGGTTTTCCACCAGTGAAATGGTCATGGTAGTATAACTGACCTCTTTTTACAGCACTTTGTGCTCAAGAGAAGGAATTGGGTGTTAGTATTTCTACAAATGACTTGCTGCTTTGGCTCTTCCGAGGAGGTTGCTGGGGCCGTGGGCTGGTGACAGAAGGCAGGAGCAGAGCAGGAGATGCAGCCCCAAGCCAGTGACAGAGCCAGTGTCTGGAGCAGTGACAGGCTCTGAGCTGCTGAGTCTTCTTGCCCAACCCAGGGGCCATTTCAGCAGAGGCATGCCAGGCAGTGCAAAGCTGCAGAATTCAGAATAAATGGAGTGGTAAAGTTTATATATAAAATACAGGAAAAAAAACTATTTCTATAGAAAAAGCTTGGGAAATGAACACAATTTCTCTCTTTATACATCTTAATAATAAAACTCCAGAAGGTTATGTGGATATATATATAGTGCTTCACTGCACACTGAATTATATTCACTTGATGTTTTATTCCTAAATGAGGTAAATTAATTTTGGAAGTAGGTAAGAGTTTTAGAGAGTGCTCTGAAGGATTGAAATGCTTCACTAAGAACAGAATTGCAAATGCTGTCTTCGTTAATATTAATTTTGAATAAAATATCTCACCTTAAAGTTTCTTTCAAGTGCTTTAACATTGGACTTTAGGGGGTGGAGAGACTAATATTTTGTTCCCATCATTTTGTTTTCATTTTTTCTCATTTGTACTCTTGTCTTTATTCAATAGCAGTATTGTACATCTCTCTTTTCCTGGTAAAGAGAGGTATATACATGTCTCCAGCTTCCTTTGAGTGAAAGGGGCAGTGGAGCTGGTTTTCTGTACTATAAACCTGCCCATTCCCAAAGGTGCCAGATTGCTCTTTCCTGTGCTCTCTCTGCAGTTTCAAAAAGTTGCTGAGTCAGTGTCATCCTTGCCAATCACAAAATCAGCAAGTTAATGTTAAGGGATTGTAGCTTCATGCCCTCTCACCATATACCTCATAAACATTCTCACCTATGCTGCAACACAAGGTGTTTTCAGCAGAGCTGTTTAGGATAGGAAAACAGCGAAGTCTTTGTTAAAACATCTTGTGAGAAGAATATGAAGACACAGTTTGAAATAATGATCTGAATCTTTTAAGGTTATGCTCACTGGTTCCATAGCAGCCTGTTGGATGGACTGCTAGGGACCAGCACTACCTGGTCCACTTGCCCGATCACTGTTCTTCTTGTTTTCTGTCCCTCTGTTACTCTGAAACAGCTCTGTCCAGAAGTGTTTTTCAGCAGAAGCTTGTTCCACTTGAAAATCTGTCACCAGTTCATCTTTTCAGAAGTGAATGACAACCAGAATGCACACATGACACTGAAATGGGCAAAGTGCCCCCTAACTGTAGAGGTTATAAGATACGTGATGTTACCTTTTGTTCAGAGATGTCATAGACATG
This sequence comes from Calyptomena viridis, assembly GCA_013390005.1. NCBI lineage: Eukaryota > Metazoa > Chordata > Aves > Passeriformes > Eurylaimidae > Calyptomena > Calyptomena viridis. Next base: position 131,929 of record WEIV01010288.1, on the reverse strand, counting down.
ATTTCTGCTTGTAGAATGCTTAGCATGGATTGTTCTGAGAAAATTTGAGTTAAATTTACAGAATAGATGTTATGGTTTGACTCCGGCTAAATGCCGAGAGCACACACACAGATCCAAAATTTCTCAGAGAGGGAAAAAAAACTTCAACTTTTGTGATAAGGATTGCAAGCAACTGTTTATTAACTATTTC
>WEIV01010288.1:95869-131572 GCA_013390005.1 Calyptomena viridis | reverse complement strand
TTTTTTTTTCTCCTTCTTAAATATGTTATCACAGAGACGTTACCAGTCAACCTTGACTCGCTGGGAGCTAACAGTAGCTGTAGAAACTTCCAGCAGCTTCTTAAAGAAGCCTCTCTCATAGCCCCCCCCCAGCTAATAAAAAACTCTGGTTACTTAAAACTACAACAGGGACTATCCAGGGACTGCTAGGGACTTGTGCATAAACAGATGTGGCTCCAGATCTCTGTCAATACCAACAGCTGTCCTATCACTACTGCTGCCCAGGATTAACTGCCTTCCTCAAGTCCAGTGTGGAAGTGCATTAGGCTAAACAGCCAAAAGGCACTCCTAGTGCAAAATAGGAGCGTCCACACACTGAGTTAATGCCAAGTACTTAATGCATTCTGCATTCACACCCTCACTTATTTTGCAACAGCTTCCCTGTGTAGGCAAGCCCTACGTGTTCATGTCATTTGATGGTTAGCATTGCATCAGTGACATTCCAGATTCTGACCACAATGTTAGTAATGGAAAGTGGTTCATCTTCTAATGAAATGGTAGGATTTTTTTTTCTGGTTGCATCTTTTGCAACTTTTTCTTTCATGTGCCTGGAGTGAATTTCTTCATTTTTTAAATGCGTGTGATATTCTTCTCATCTCTGATACATGAAATGATGCTCTCTAAGCATGGAAATTGCCTTTATACATTATACTACATGAAGCAGTGATTGCTCAGCCTTTTTTCTTCTGAAGAGCAGGAGAAAGCCCAAGTAATGAAAATGTTCTTTACATATATTTGCAATTTAGTAGTTTGTGTCTGATATATTTCTTCCTCATAAGATATTCCAGTTTTCATCTCGCTTTGCTTGTACTGTTGCATCACTAATACTTTTGGTCCGTTGTCACATGCCTGGCATGCTTTCATGTAGACCTAAAGTTTCCTGGTCATTTCTGTTTATCAGTTTGGTTTATTTTCAGCAGTTCTTTGGTGCTTAACTTGCTTTTTAATTTTACATGCCATCATGAGTGATGATAGTTAAGATGGGAGAATATGATTTTCAGAAATAGTGGCTCCTCTGAGCTTACTGATGAGCCTTCATGACATCTTTTTAGGTAATCTTCATTACTCCCAGGAGCTTCTTCAGATCAAGTCCATGCTGCAGCTGATGAGAAAACTGTAGTTTGAAATGTCATCCATGAGCTTTGAAGTGTGGAGTTCTCATGTTTCTTTGCAATAACAGAGAGAGCAAGAAAGCTGCCTCTGTGTTTGCCTGCCAGGCTGTTTGTGTGGTTTATAATCAAAGATATCCTTTCTGTTCACATTCTAGAGACATAGCTCCCACTGCACAACCATCTCAATTTCTCCAAATCTAAAGACAAAGTTGATGTCTTACCTCTCCATTCAAATAGTGTGTGATTTGAAGGTTTAGCAGGGCACCTCAGGAGTTTTTGTTGTTGTTTTGGTATTTTTCTCCTAGGTTTTGTAGACACATTTTATTTATTAATGTATTAAACAGCAAATTGTATCTAACTGTAAGAGTCTTTCCATCTCCTTCACTTACATTTTTGTAATGAGTGTCCCATAACATTTCCATCAAATAATCACAGTTTCTCTTCATTTTACGGTCGTTCTGGAAAAATAACATCAAGCAGCTTTACCCAGAACTGAAAGAGTTAAAATGGGACTAGTATTTCCATTTAGAATAGTGTCTTTTAAAAGATCTGTAGCTTAGTGGGACAAAATACTGTAAAATATGCAAGTGCTTTGAATTTGATGGCATTAAAATAAGTCTATGAGGATTGTTGCTTAGTGCAGTACACTATCCTTTCCTTCCCTACTATTATGTAAAGGAGCTAACAACAATTTGCTAATTTGTTCATTTAATTTGTTCTTCACAGTCCAAGAAAATAAGAATGGCTTATATTTACAAGAATGAAATTTTATTTTGGATTGACCAAATGCATGTCTATGTACTTTTTACACAAGTATCTGTAAAACAGGGCACAAACAAAGCACCCGGCAGTAAATTATCAGCAAGTTGCTTGGCCTGGGCAGGAGCAAGTAAATTTGCAATTGCAATCTGGAGCAACGTGTTAGAGGCCACCTTCCTTAGATCAACTTTGTATTGCAACACCATCAAGTAATCAAATTGTAATGTACTTCAATGCAAAGCCTAGTTTGGCTTGGTTGGCAAATTAAACTATTGCATGCCTCTGGCAAAAGCAGAAAGCCTTTGAACTGTTTGACTGCAGCTGTAGCTTGCACACCTTATTTTCCCTTTTAAAAATCAAATTAAACTGTAACCTGCAGCCTCTGTGGTAATTTTCTACGAAAATTAAACTGTTGCTAACCTTTCTAGCAAAGATAACTGTCTCTAATCAAGCTCTGAAGGGTCCAGGCTGAAATTCCTGTCTCCAAGTTTAGACAAATTCATTGGAGGAAAACTCCAGGGCTTATTAAGTACAAAGATATTACCTCTGACTCAAGAAGTCCTTGGCTACAAATTGCTAGAGACTGAGAAGGTTTGCCAGAAAGGTATTCTGTGCTTCCCTTCTTTTTTCTCTTCTACAGCATTTACTGCAGATCTAGCCCATGAAAAGGACACTGGACATTGTTCTGGTCTGCTTCTCTGGATGTGAAGGCTAACTCAAATTCAGAGCAGTAATGGGCATGCTGACCCACTGTTCAGCATTGCCCATGGAGGTATCAGCAGTGTCAGGTCCTTCCTTTGGGTTGTCCCCAACCCTTCCTCACCCCAGATGTCTTCTGACTCTTAGAGCACAACTCTTGAGTGTGATGATGTCCTTCACCTCCCCCACCTCTCATTATTTCCTGTGCCCTGCTGGCAGGAGCACTTGGCGTTTGACTTGCCCTCATAACATTCATGTTTTTCTTGGAACTCTCAGAGATAGGATTTTTCCCAGCCTGGATGAGTTGCTGTTATTTCTATGGAGTCAGCAGTACAATAGACCCTCTTGGGAGCCAAGACCTTGTCTGTCTGGTGGCTCAGGCTTACAAAGACTCAATCCTGCATGCTTAACATTACCCTTTGGTTTCCAGGATTAATGTCTGACTGGTGGCAGGTGAGAAGGCAGAAGAGCCCAGCACAAAAGGAAAGAAATCAACTAAGTTTACATTGCAACATGTATTCACTGAGGGCCAGGTTAGAGAAATGGAAACTGGGCAGAAGGCATTGCTGGCACTGGAAGTGAGCATACAGCACTCTCGTGGTCATGGAAGTAACAATGACAATGGAGAGGATCTTTCCTCTCACATTTTTTTAACATATATACTACATATCCTTAATATAATTCACGATCTAGCAGTTAATGTCTCCGTGTTATGGTTTTCCTATTTTTAAAAGTTGCTTTAAAAGTTCTCAGTTTCTCTCATCAGAGTAGGTAAAAACTGAGCTAAGGTATATTAGTCACAATATTATCAAGAGATGAAAGTCACAGAGATATAAAGTACTACCAGCTTTTAATTAAAATTGAATAAGTAAAAAAACAGTTGGCAGTTGCAAGATTCATTATGATGTGTTACCAAAAATAGTTACCTTTATGAGATTGCAGTTTTATTACAACAGTGGGCACTAATCAGCTGTAAACATCATTGCTGAGATAGCCAGATAGAAAATGTGTTACTAATACTCATAATGTTTCAATTGGCTGGAATGGAAAACTAGAAACTGTTAAGACACTTAAAATGTGATCTCTCAGACTACCAAAATAGGTGTATGCACTTATGTTACTTATGGCAACATCTGAATTTCAGGAACAATAACTTACTGTTTTCTGTGTCTGGTTTTAATTTGCAAGGAAAACTCAATTTTACAAAAACATAACCTGACTTAGCTGAAATATGCATGACCACACAGTGTTTTTATTTCTTCTTTCTATAGAATAGTCAGACTCGCAATTTAGATCCTCCAAACTTTTTTACATTTCATTTGGTAAAAAAATCACTTTGACCTTAATGAAAACACCTTCTAATATGAGTTTACAGGTATAGATCTACAGTTTAGAGCATCTTACTGACCACTTTGGGATGTATGTGTCTTGTGTAATCTCTGCAAAATTTACCGTTGCTGAAAAAAATTATTTTCCTCTCTTCTCCTGCAATGTAGAACATCAAGCAATAACAACAAATCTGTGGGTGGTTTATCTGATTTATGCTAATTTGCTATTGACATGCTTGAGGTATCACTTGCAACATCCCAGTCTTGCATATTTATCATTAAAAATATTAGCTGCTTATGAAAAGGAAATACTTTAAATAATGATTCATTTGTGCTGTGATCACCTCTTGAAACCAGGGCCTGCTCTGGAAGACTGTATACAAAATCATTGCAAATGAAGTGCAACCTGAAGTGTTTAAGATAAGCTTGCAGCAGGAGGGCAATTTGAATCCAGGAAGATTAATATACCCCACCTACAAGGAGCAGGTCTCAACTCATGGAATTTCAACCATTAAACATGAGGCATCTAAATCACCTCCAAAGCCAGTATGGGAAAGAAGTTACCCCAGCCTGTGATTTAGCTGACATAATTTAGAGACCTGAAGCCTTCAGAGGAGGCTCAAGCACCTGTACCTAAGCTTGAGCTCCTATTTGCAAACTTGGATGCTTAACCATAGTCTCCTAAATTCTCGTGTCAGTACCTAAGTGAGCATGCACAGAAGTGATGAGGGAAGTGGTGACTTCTTAGCAAAGTCAGAAGGTGCTGCACAAGGTGAATACTCTTCCAGAAAAAGCCACTTACATACCTAACTTACAGTGCTGAGCTTTAGAAGTAAAGTCACAGGCACAAGCTCCACATTTTAAAACTTCACCCTCCCTCCTTGGCAACTAAATATTGAAAAAAAATCATCCTTTATAAGCAGTCTTCTGTCCTAGGTCTTGCTAATACTGATGCTTTCTAATGTCATTTGATTGACATGGTGCCCTGATAGACTTGAACTATATGCCAAGTTCATCGGCTGAAGCAAAGTACAACATAGAAAAATATGAGTTTCCAGATGTTTTCTGCAGGAAAGATTAGAACTGCAGTATGTCAAAATTTGCAGATATGTGGATTTAAGGAAGTTCTGAATCTCTTGTTCTTTGTTGACATTACTCATAGAAAAAAACTCCATATGATATTAAAGAAAAGCATGCTGTGCCAAAGCTGGCACCTACCAATAATTGCAATATTGCTTAGCCTTGCTGTCTCAGTAGGATTTCAACCATTGCTTTGTATTTCAAAATCTTTATTTTTCCATCCATCCAAAATCTTTATTTTCTTCAAATATTATGTGCTTATGATAGAATAAACCTCATATATATGAGCGATTTAAGATTACTATGTGACAGAGGGTTTTTTTTTCTGAGAACTAGTGACTGTTGCAATTTTATTTCTGGTGTCCATACCATTATAGTTTTGGTATTTACAGTTAAGTTGTGCCCACTTTTTCCTTCTGATTTGCAAGTGCTTGCCTTTGTTAGGCAGTCAGAAGGTATGTTAATAGTCTTGGAGGTTAACCTTGGAATTGTTATTGACATTGAGCTCCTTTACCCCCCGAATCCACACTCTGTAGATTTTATGAGGCCTTAGTAACAGATGCAGAAACATCCTTGATACTTGCCTGGGTATTCCTTTGGTATTTACAGGAGTAGAATCATAGAATTGTAGAATGGTTTGGCTTGGAAGGGACATTAAAAGATATCTAGTTCCAACCCCAGTATCTGGGATCAGAGTACCTGGGTCAGAAACATTGCTGAATGCTTGGAATATTGGAATGGCAAGAAGGGTAAACTCTGTTAAGGAGGAAGGAAAAATATGCAAATAGGCCTGGCACACTGAGAGGTGCTGTGGTGGAGTGATGACTGCAACACCGCTCACATGGCAGTGTGCTCAGTCTAGACTGGGTGTGAGAGATTTTGGTTGCTCCAAATGTGATGCCTGCTGTTATCATCCGGAAGGTGATGGCATTACACAGGCACGCAGGACTGACCATAAGTTAGGAAACACTAGTTCTTAATAGATGTGGAAGGCTGAATACCAGGGATGTAAAGATGCAAAGATCCACTGATAGTGTGCAGTAGCAACACAGGGAACCCAGGCTGAGACACTGCAGAAGTAACTCTAAACCCTCTGTGTTCACTTGTGTTTGTCACTCCTCCCTTGGCAGTCAAAGCCAACACAGGCCACTGAAGGATGTCACCCTCTCCGAACCCTGTGATGCTACTTTACAAACGAGCTTGTGCACCTAGAGAGAAAAATGTTCTCTTAGCTGGGGACACCTTGAGGACTGCACCCCAGGGCACTGCTGCCAAAACATTGCAGAACTGCCCCAAAGGAATGGAAGGCTATGGCAGGTGTTAAGTTTGCTGTTATTACCAGATAAGATTCAAAGATAAACAAATGCATTCAACTAAAAGCCTAGATTTACAATAACAGAGCAAAGTTAGAAGATTATAAAACAACATGTATACATTTCATTAAGGTTATACTTAGCTCTATCTAGATATAGATATAGATCTATATAGATATATATCTCCTCCAAAGCTGCTCTTGTGTCTCTGTTTTTTGACTCTGGCTAATTAGTTTCTGTGTGGAACACTGGACTGGTGTGCCGCTGGGTAGGCAGAGTTGCTTACACCTTGCTTTCTTCTTCTGGTAAAGGGGGAGACCTGCATCTCCTCTAGCTCTCAGTGGATTTATTTTCGTTTGTGTGCCCTTCATTCCCTGGCATTGGGCCATCAGGTGTTTTCTGGGAGATGTCAGTATTCCATTCTGCTCCTCCCCCTTAAGGTTACTTCAATAACATTTCTATTGTCCATAGCACTTTTTGGCTTTTGTTTTTTGCTAATTATAGTCTGTTAAAATACATACTTACAAATGATGCATTATGATAAATAGTACAAATTCCTTTTAAAGTATAAACAATATATACAGGCTATATAGCGAGCCCATTTATGATATTCAAATGCAAATTGATATTGAGGGTAGATCTGTGAGTTCTACTCCATCTCATCCTTTGTTAGATTTCAGGGACTCAACTGCATGTTACTGGGTTTTGGTGAACTCAAACAGCGAATACCAAAGGCTTCGCACATCTTCAGAACAGCTTGCTCTCCTTCCAGCCAATCCTTTTTAGCATTGGGTGTAAATAACCACACACACAAAAAACTGGTTACCATCTAAAAATCCACATTTTTTAAAAGACATTATAGTACAGTATTTTTTGCAGTGTCTTGTTCATGGAGTGATGCAGAAATATGTTGTGGCGTCTTAGATATCACTGTGAGATAGAGCTTGGCAAATACTGGATTTTATTTACTTAAGTATTGGCTATCTATATTAAATAGTAAATACATTTTTTCTTGTTTCCCATTCTAGTTCGTCATATATCAGATAATGGTAATGAGACCATTGAACAAATCGATGAAGATATAGCTGTGACTCGGAGTCAAATGAACTTTATTTGTCCTATTACACAGGTATGCTATCATAGCTACAATAATCCATTTGGGAAATAGTTATTTCATCATTGGTTGGTTTATCAAAAATCTGCAGTACCTGCTAAAAACCAGGCAATATGAATTATAAGCGATATCCAAGAAGAGCAACATTGCTTCCTGCTCTTTTACATAATATCTCATAAGAAGCATTTTCATGGGCATTATCAGTTCCTTTAAATAAAACCTTATTGATTACAGATGGAAATGAGGAGGCCAGTGCGAAACAAAGTCTGTGGACATGTTTATGAAGAAGAGGCCATTCTAGAAATTATCCAGTCTCGAAAGCAGAAAAAGAAAAAAGTCCGGTAAGCTAAAAAGAATGTGTGGAAAAGCTATTTGCTTTGCTGTATAAGTGGAATTTTACTCGGCTTGTTCTAGGAAATGTATTTGGATTGGCAAGGCTGCAGGAAGTAATATCTGAGTGTCTGCCCAAGTCACAGGCTCCTCATTAGTACTGTTCATGTGAAGGAGCTTTTCTTTTTAATGAAAACAATGTGTAAGGAAATATTCAGGAATTGCATGGGGAAGTTACATCTACTTGTGTAATCTGCACAACAGAAGAAAAGAGATTTCATATAGCCATGAAGAAAGAAAAGAAACTTCAGCTTCCTAAAATTTAGTTGCTGATTTTGTTCCCGCTGCTTATGTAGCAAGTCCTCAAAATAATGAAAACAAACAAACAAAAAAAATCATCTTGTCTGTGCACCCTCTTTTGCAGTTATATTCCAATACAACTGAGAAACATTAAAATACCTGAGTGTTAAAGTGAGACATATTAAACTACAACATTTTAGGTAGTACAGAATTTAAGAATGATCAGACAGTGCAGTATAGATTGTGCAATTCCTACTATGATGCAGTTAAATAATTCTTTCTTTATATCATCAAATATCATGAAAGCAGCCTTTCACTGTCCACATGGGACATATTTTTTTGAAAGAAAAAACGGTTGAATTTTTAAACCTCAAATTCTCCTCAGCAAGTTTAAAAATCAGGATGATTTTGATTTAAGGGAAAAAAAGAAAAAAAAAAGGGGGTTTAAACACTTTTTAGATCAAGTTTTGAGGATATATCATTTCATCATTGATTTCACATCTCTTTTTACACCATTTTATGCTAAAGCCTCATGCTTTAGGACTGATGATCTCATGGAAATTTAACAGCTGTGGGCTTTTTAATAAATGTGCAGTTTTCAGATGCTCAGGAAGGTCTCACAGGGACCAGCAATTTGATTTCCCCAAATATAATGCTAGAGGGAGCTTATTTCCCCCACTGGTTGCTCTGGCATTTCTGTTAGACTGTACATGGGGGTTACAAAGGTGGAGTGGGAGTTTTTATTCCATGTTCCTTCCTCACTACAGGGAAGCACTGCTATAAAATCAAGCATCAGTTGGGATGTCCAGCCACTATGTTATTGTCAAGACAGCTTGAAGTACCTTGCCTGTGTTAGGTCTAGGGAAAAAAAGTGGAATGGGTGCAATACCCTGGGAAAAACAACAAAACCAACAACACAGATGGAGAGAAACTTGGCTGGAAAAATGAGCAGGAGTTAGGAAATAGCTCACAAGTTGGAGAGAAGAAAGTGAGTGTTCTGGAGGATAGGGAGAGCCTCGGAAGCACGTGCTTAACAGCCCAAAACCATGACAAAAATACCTTCTGCAATACAGAACTGGATTTAGGATGTTCATATTTAAATGATTCCCTGTGTTTTTAAATCCATTAGGAGAGTATCATGGTAGGAGAGACTGTTGTGGTGGATCAAAAGTTTCAGCACTGCTGAAAAACAAATAGGGTCACATGATTGAATTTTATTTTACCATTTAAGAAATAAAAGACTAGAGAAATTCTAGAGTTAAAAAACTCATATAAGCTGTACAACATCTAGCTTTAAGATCTACCTTATACTCAAACTGAAGTTACTTGTGCAGTCTGAACACTGGCAGTTCTTAATATTGAGCTTTTAGATTGCAGCCTTACCATTTTTACAGCAGTTATTGCAGTGGGCTAGAAAAACACACACACAGCAGTACCACAGCTTCACTGTAACTAAATAAAGAAGGATCACTTGGTTTTCTCTGCCCAATCTAACTGACCTGCTGTAATTTTAAACTTTCTCATGAAAATAAATGCTGTCACTTTTGAAAAACCATCATCTGCCGTGGTGGGAAGAGGCATGGCTGATGCAACAAGTTCCCCATTCTCGTGGTGTTGGTACTTGGCTGTGCTCCTGCCAGTGACATTCATGTGGAAGCAGGTGTGCTGCTAGAGCAGAGCATGGTTATGGGGATCCTCTCTACCCTGCCTCTGAAATCAAAGCTGTTGCTCACTCTGGAGACACAGAGTGGCTGTTTCCTCGCACGTACTTTCCAGTTTGAATCCATGGGATCCCTTTGGTGCCCTTGGCAGTGCACTAGCTGCATGCCAGCCCTTCAGCTGACGTACACACAGCCACTGGTTTTGTGCTGCTAGACTTGTCATACACTCCTTTAGGCAACTCTTACGTCTCTCAGTTTGCTTAGTATTTTCCACTGCCTGGAAGGACAGGCTAATACTTTATGCTTACAGGAAATGTGGGAAGCTCTCTGAGCACTTGTTATTCATTAATCTGGCAAGCTATTGCTGTATTAAGGTGATAAATGGGAAAACTGAGGCACAGAGCAATTAAATGACTGATCCATGACAAACACAGTAAGCTATGGACAAATCTGGAGTAAAAGTTATGAGTACTGAGTGTAAATAAGTTCAGCATCTCAGACAAAAGATACTCCTAAGAGAAAAAAAAATCAGGAAAAGTGTTATTTCTGACTACAGGTACCATCTGTGCATGTTTGAGCCACTGCCAAAGGAAAACAACCTTTGGTCCCTGAATATATTTGAGCTTGCTGTTTTAAGTAGTTGTAAGACATTTTGTATTTGGTTATCATCTAGAGGCTGTTAATTTGACCCCATTTCTGCTTTCTGAGTTTCCACGTTTCATAAAAGGTCAGGTTGATTTTTATACTAGCTAGATAGTCCACTGATTCACCAGTTAGTCTTTGCAAGTCTCATTCTCTTTATCTGTTTCTCTAGAAAATAATTTCCCTATTTATCTGTCAGTGAAGATTATACTTCTCCACTGCAGATTAGTAAGGTAAGAGGTAGTTACCTGGAGTTTGTAGAGGACTGCAAAGAGACAAAGCAACACAGAAAGGTGTCCATGCAGTGTTGATATCATTGCTGATGCAAGGAGCTTGTGTACATGAAGCAAGAGAGTAATCTGCAGGTGAGAAGCTCCACCTCTCACTGNTTCTCTCCCTCCCTCTCTTCTTCCCTCCCTCTCTCCCTCTGATAGTTCTCACCAGTTTAGACAGATTTATTTTTTCCAACAGAGTTGATGAAGAGGAGTAGAGGTAACGAGGAACTGACAGAGAGAGTGAATCCCAGATAAATAAAATAACTAGCAGATGTTATGCAAAAGCCTATATCTGACAAGTACAATTCTTCTGATTTAATGGAGTCTCTGTTTTCTTTTTAACAGATGCCCTAAAATGGGCTGTAGCCATGTTGATGTAAAAGGATCAGATCTTGTGCCAGATGAAGCACTTAAAAGAGTGATTGACAGTCAGAATAAACAAAGCTGGTCAACACTGGACAAGTGAACTGGATACACTACTGCCACAAAGAAAATTTGTTATTAGAGGTCTTGTGAGATAAGTTGCTGATTGTTCATAGGTTGTGTAACTGATTGTTATTTTTAAGTGTTATTTTTAAGTGTTTCATTTATAGGCGAATCATTGTTAAGTGTTTCATTTATAGCCAAAGTTTAAAGTCTCAGCAATAACTGAAAGTATTTTTTGAACTGATGAATGTAAGGATTCCTTTTTTAACTTGTTTGGGGTATTTTGACCTTCCTGAATTTCTAAAAGCTTGTATTTGATAAATAAAACATGTTCTGCAGCATTTAACCTTCCTTATCAGTGTGCTAGTTTTTTCAGCATATTAGAGATGCAGATTCTGCCAGCATGTAGTAGTGAGTGCTTTGCTCTGTATTTGCAGATAGTCCTGTTACTGTCTCTCTGACTACTGGGAATACTTGGAATAGGGCACTGACCAAGGTTTTACGCTGCTTGGAAGTACACCCATGTTTTAATAGAAACCTCAGGAAATCTTAATAAAGCAGAATTTTCAGAAAGTGTTGCACATCTATACCTTGTGTGTGGACACAAAAAACTACCACCCAACTTTGAGAATCTTTGCCTTGTTCTAATAATTTTTGAACTCTCTGTCCTAACTTAGGCTTTTCTTTTGAGATTCAGATGCATTTATTTCAGGGGTTTTGTATTTGGAAGTCCCAGAAGGCTTTACCTTAATGCTGTAGGCTAGAAGACTACAATCATTTGTTAAGGTATTCCAATAACTAAATTGTAGATAATAAAAATATATTGTAGCCATATGCCTTGCATTGAAAACCAGTTAATCTTATTTTATATAAGCTTCAGATATCTAAGCTTTTGAGCAGAGATCCAGAAAAGAACTTAAACTTTGTGATACTCTGTTTATTACCTAAATTGATCTGAACACATCTAACAGATAAGGCATTACATATATGAGTTAGAAATAGCTGTAGGTAAAGAGCTGCCTTGGCAGTCAGATGGCAGTTATCTCTTGGCATATGTGAAGCAGAAAATATAGGTTTCTTTGTGTTTTGGGATCCTTAGTGGGCTAGATGGTATTTTCCTATGTCATTTTTCTGAATTTACAATCTGACATTTAGTGTGAAATGTAGCTGAGGTGTAAAATATGCTAAGCTTTTCACTCTGGGTTACTGTTTGCTAACAGCTCTCCTTTCATAGACCATTATTAACCCAATTGCACTTAAGAGTACAAACCACTTCAAACCGAAAATTGTTATTTTGTAATTGAAGGATATTAATCTGCAAGCTGATTTCGTAGCTGAAAAAGAGAACTGAACCATTATTATTTGCACTGAGCTTTTGAGTTCAAAACACTTCATGGGAATTGGCTGGGTCATTTTCATGATGCGTTCTAATCCCAAAGGTCCATCTTTTCACAACTTGGCAGTGAACGTGCCTGCTTCTCTCTGTGGAAGCTCAGCTGAAATAGCTGAAAATGACCAGGGAACAGTACCTACTTGTTTGTTTTTTTATGTGTAAAACCAGGTCCCTTTTAAGACACCTCAGGTCTCAAACCTGTAGTTTTTAAGATGGGTCACCAATTTTCAGTTAAATACCACAAGGGAGGATGTTAACTATAGCATTNAAAAAAAAAAAAAAAAAAAGGTGGGGGGAAGTGTCCTTTTTGTTTCATCTTTTAGTTTGTGTTAAATTTATTCTTGCACCATTTATAAGCAGAAGACTCAGAAACAGAAACTTGCATTGGTTAAACAAGCTCTGCAGTTTCTGACAGAGGTGCATTAACACTGTGCTTCATGGATGTTGTTCAATCCCAAGTGATAACCAGGCTCCCAAGTTTTCACATGCAAAGATGTACATACATTTTACATGGCCACAAGTGTTGCACCTCAGATTTAGTTTGTGTAGGTGTCTGGATGCTTGAGTGTGCCTTCCAATAACATAACATTATAAATGGTGAATTATACCCTGATTAATTCATACTGACAAACTGGTGGCAGCAGGTTTGGTTTGCCACCTGTGGCGTTTGTACCGGTATAGCCTCAGATAGCTGCAGTTCCTGATATGGTTCATTGCCCTCATGTTCCAGTGAGTAATGCTATAAGGGAGATTGCTGTCTTGGTTACACCTTGTCCTACGTGAAGGAGAGAGGCTTGACCCATTGCAGTGCTGCACTCAGCCTGTGTTAGCTAATCCACAGGTAATAACACGAACTGCCTGCTTAAGATGATGCAGCCGGGAGAAAAAAAACAAACAAATCTGAAGCAACACTTTAGATGAAGAGAACAAATAGTCAAGTAGTCACTTAATGCCACTCTAAGAGGAAAGGTATTTTTGAGTGTTCATATTCCTGCTTCAAAATACATCATCTCCCTTCCCTCCTTTGCTAGGTTGAGCCAGGCAGTGTCAGTGAATCAGACAGCCTGAACAGCAAATGCAGGTGCAGCCTAAGTTCTGAAATCCTTCTCTCAGTTTCAGCTGAAAGAAATGGACTGAATTTTGGTAGCACTTACTTGCTTAGCTTCAATAACAATCACATGTGAGGTGAAAAGGCATGTCTATTTACATAGAGGTAGGTTTTTTCTTTTATCAGCAGAGATGCCTCTTTTCAAACATGGTCACGGCCATCTTATCAAGAAAAAGACATGCAGTTATGTCAGGGTTTCTGATAAGAGTACTTGAGCCCCATCAGAACCAGTGATGCACTTCATAGATTCAAATGCTAGAGAAAACTGCCTGTATTTACTGAAATCAATTAAGTTCTCACCAAAATGTTTGGCATTTCTGAATTCATAATATAACATGACATCCAATGAATCCTAGTATGATGGGTGATTTTTTTTTCTCTGAACCTGGAATTTGAACCATCCTGTTGATTTTTCATGGCTGGTTCTCTCTTGGTGGTTCTTACAAGTAATTTTCCTCCTTAAAAGGAAAGATTCCAGGGTTGGCCATCAGCATCCATTGCAGCTGGCACTTTACAAGGTGGAAGAACAGACCAACCTTAGCAACTGGAGAAGGCTTCTGTGCCTGTCAGCTCACCTAGTGGAAGTTACAAATCACTACTGATTCACTGGAGTGGCTGCAGTTACTGTCAGCTCTTTGCTCTTTCATTTGCAAAGTTTGGGGTTTGTTATGCAGTTGTGACCTCTCTGTTCCCATGTGTCCCATGTCCCCCATAAACCCTGCTCGGGATAGAAGTAGCTCGAAAGAGTTAAAGAATTAAAAAGTGCCAGTGATGAATAAGCTGTATGATCTGTATGATTCACAGAAGGAGAAACTCAACAGCAGTTAAACCTTCAAATCTTAATCTGCTTTGGCTATAATGTATCATATGTAAACAGGCATATGTTAACAGTTCACAGGGTAATTTGTGTCTCATTGTCTGACGTCAGAAATTTTGCAATGATATTGAAAAAAAGAAATTCAGAGGCCAGGTGTTTTTTTCCTTTTTCTGTAAGGTGTGCTGTACAAATGCAGCAACCTCGGTATAGCTGAGAATGGTCTGTCACTGAAAACTGGTGAGAATCTGTTACTGCCAGAGAAGTTCCACATTGTATTTTGAGTGAATAAAGAAACATCTCGGCAAATACTGAAATAAAGAAGTCAAGAGAGATCCACACACAACAGCTTTCAGTGGTACCCTGAGGCATGAGCCATTAACAGAGATTGCTCTCTCACTTGAAGAGATTCTTCCCATGAATTCTCCATTTTACAGCTAGAGTTTTCAAATCAGTGGAGCCATGACTTATAAAGATAAAAACTAATCAGGCAGGCATCTCATGGAAGACTTAGCACACTTGTGCTAAAAGGAGTGCACATTCCTCTGAATCAAGGACATATTCATCATTACTGCTCCAGAGCTGTGATCTTATTCATTTTCGAAGAATCAAAGAGACTAGGCTAAGTCAGTGCTCCCTTGAGAAATACCCGGAGCAAAAGCAGGGGCTGCAGGAAGTGATACCGATGACTCACCAGCCAAGGCCAACACTCTGCCTTATTTTAGACAATGTCCTATTGGACATACATACTCATGTTTCCTCATGAGTGGCTGATGACAAAGGTCTTACCTACGTGTGGTCACAAGTACCTTGTGACATTTTTCTTAAGAATACCTCTAGTACTGTGGCCAAAACTAGCTTAGAATTGACTGTGCAACTTGATTAAGTTCCACTGCCATTTCAAATGGATCTTAGTCTCCATTCTCCCTAAAAATCTCCATGTATGGATCCTGAGGTGCTATGTGGTCCATTAACTGAACATTTCCATAATGGATAGTGAGCTGTTATACAGTGAAGAAGATGCACCTGGAGGTGCTTCTGGAGGGCTTCCTGGAGTGGAAAATGTTAGAATATCCCAAGGACAGGTCTTCTTTTTTGTTGCTACAGCCAAAACCTTAAGCTGATGTCTCCTCACTACAGGTACAGACTAGTATTGACTGCAAATTAGAAGTCTTCCACAAATAATAATTTATTTTCTGGTCATAACGTACTTACTGTTAATACATAATGTTTCAAACACACGACATGGCCACAGAATGCTCAGAGGAGAACCCTATGTGTAGGTGCCAGCACATTCTAGGCTGCCAGCCAGTAACTGTTAAGGTTGATTGATTGTTAAGCAAGTAAAATTCTGGGATGCGTGTACATCATGCAGTAGATACCTATGTATGTGCTTAGGCTCTTGATGCATGAATAATCTCAGTGACTTGACAGGACTGCAGCAATGTGCAGAAAACACAGCGTGTTTCATCATTTCAAAGCAGTGCAGAAAAGGCTGTGGTGGGATGAGAAGACAGCCTGCCTCACTCACTTGTTCTGATGTTAGTCCAGACCCAAAGATGGAGCCTAAGAGCACGCACATGAATTGAATTGCATGGGAAGCTTACCAAAGGAAGTGTTTGCTTGTAAACTCAGTGTGAATAGGATCTTCTCTGACCGCAAGGGAAATGGAGACACTCATTCACTGTCCGCTTGTGCAATCAACTTCTGAAGTAAAAACAGGATTTGAGGTTTAAAACCTGAACCTTCACACATCTTTCAAGCAACAGAAGAACCCTTCATGCTCTTTACTTCACAAAGGAACAAAGTCAGGAGGTGCTGCTCATAAGACTCCTTGGATTTGATAACAACAGGCTTATCAAAAAGGAATCATTCAGTGTTCCAAGCAACAGCAGCCCTCAGAGCAGCTTTTGTGCAGGCTCGAGGGGAGACATCTGAACACCATTACATTGCACTTCTTTTGATGTCACTACGTGCTCGTCATGTGTTTTATATCTTAGCAGTGAATCTGCCGCCAAGTTCCACAGTGTCTACGGGTGGTTGTGGGTTTATCACAGATGCCATTCCTCCTACAAAAAACATTACTTTTAAGTTCTTTATCACCTGGCCACAAAACTACTCTTTGAGCCCCGTCTGTACATGGTAATACTGTACATTAGTAAATTATGAATGACCTGCTGGTTTTAACTTGCTGGCTTTCAATCTAGCAGTAAAGTTTCATTACATGGTGTGAGATAATTTGTAAAATAAAGATATTTATTTTTCATCATTTGCCAATAGTTTAATATTAGCCAAAATTATTATGTGTCTCGCCTTCTCATCCAGTAACTAAAATAAAGACTTTTTAATTTCTTCCTGTAGCAAGCAGCCAGTTTATTTATAAGTGTCCTAATCTAATAGAGATTTACTCTGTGTGTCCCATGAGACATATTATCAAAGTTACCAGTCCTGTCTCAAGCACTTGGGAAGTGGGGAGATGGTTACACAATTCTCTTTGCCTCTGGCTGCTCTAGTTATAAAGGGTCAGAGAACTGGAGCAACAGAGATAATTTTATGAGCATCTAAGGAAAAGCAGTTGCTCAGGTGAGTGTAGGCACTGGCTGAGGGTGAGACAGTAGATGCCTGAATACTGCACAACAAAAATCCCCTTAAATAAAATAAAATAACAGGAAAGGGAACGTCAATGCCTGACCACCAGAACTCCTGGATTCTTCAGTCTTCATCTCGTAGATGCCCTATTCTGCTTGTCTGTTTTAAAAAAGAGAAAAAATACATGAAAAGCAACATTCACCTTGCCACAGCTGTGGCAAGTCTGTGCTGGGCAAGACCTTCTCCTCTCCTGGGACATGCCAGCTCTGTGATACACATCTCACAGGATTTTTTTTCTGCTTCAGTCTCAGATCCTTGTGTAGCAGCTGGGACTCTGAGAAAAGAGGAGACAGTGAGCAGTTCTGCTTGCTTTAACCAGCCCTTTCCAAGACAGGATCTACTTTTTGTAATGTCCTTTGACTAAGAACTCCTCAGACTTTAGTAGCACTGAGAAGGTGCCTGTTGCACACTGTTGTCCTTTGCCAAGCATGAAGACTACTGATCTGTCCTCCCAAAGGCCACCCCTGCCCACGTCACAAGTACCCAGTCCCTGTCGAGTCCGCGTTGGAGCATCCAGGGCTGGATGATGGTTCCTTTGTATTCTGCTGGCCCACAGCAGTTCATTTCTTCTGGCACTTGGATAGCAGGACTCATCCACTGAGTCAATATTTTATCCCAGAATTTAGGTCTGTAAGTATAATTCTGCACTGATCTGTGCTCCACAGTGATTTACAGTGTTGTCTGTTGGAGATGCATAATGCTGCCCTGGTTCATTTGGAAGGGCTGTAAAGGCATTCAGGCTCACATTCACCACAGGTACAGCTGGGATTATGCTGTGATAATATTCATCTCATATGCTAAGCAAGTAGTCCCCCAAAAAGTCTTTTTTGGGGAAGGAGTAGATGGAACAATGAAGGCTTGTGCAGGAAATAGAAGGAAGATCCGTGATAGCTTTTGAGGAGGCTAATGCCTGAGATAGGCATGGATGCTTAAAAGCTTGTGTGACAACAAAGAGGAGGCTGCTATGGCAAGTGTGGTAAGCTCATATACTTCAAAAATCTAATACTGAAATGTGGCAATGTTCTTCACAAACCTCTCCCTGGAGCTCCTCCTCAGGTTTTGGTTCCTAACCAAAACAGGCTTGCATGCAAGCACTGGAGGAAATAGGCAAGGAGGAAAGGTTTCAGCCCTTTGGGAGAAGCATGCCAGGGAGGTCATCAGACACCATCCTTGGCATCCCTTTTCTTTTGCATTTCGGGGATCGGCCAAAATCAGAAAAAAAACCAGAAAAGCCAAAGTGGGAATCAATTCTCTGCTCCACAACTTGGAATGAATTCGATGGGGATGAAGGGGAAACTGAATGTAGACCTTATGTTCTGTACCCAAAACAAGACTGAGAATAAGGCAGTGAGCATTATAAACTTGGTTAATAATTGCTGCTATATGTTTACTCATGACATTAATGCTTTGAGTACCTGACAGCACACCAGACATTTTAAAGAAGCAATGAAGGTTCCCTGTCTCATTTTGCAAAGACCTGACACCTGGGAGACTGCAGCTTTGGTTCATCTCACCCACTTGTAGATAATTGAAGAGTCTGTACAGTCAGTTGGGAGAGAGCATCCACCAGCACTTCTGGGATGAATTCCCCAGGGGTTATCTTTTCCTGACCTGTGGGGACTGCATACCCAGTTTCTGTGCTTCAGTTATCAGGGACACCCTCACAGAGCATGAAATCTGTGGAATCTCTGTGAGACGAGGCTGTTCAGGCACCAGGAGAATGTGGCAGGATGGCAGGGTACACTGCTGTGCTCTCTTGTCACATGCCAGATGATTTTTTGGGGGAGGGCGAGGCAGGATGACAAGAGGGGCTTTTTTCCTTTCTTCAGGACCAATAGGTGTCATCCCCCTTTTGGTGGTCAGTAGCTTGACCCAAGC
The DNA here is from genome assembly GCA_013390005.1 of Calyptomena viridis. NCBI lineage: Eukaryota > Metazoa > Chordata > Aves > Passeriformes > Eurylaimidae > Calyptomena > Calyptomena viridis. The sequence continues at coordinate 112,652 of WEIV01010288.1, read as the reverse complement.
ACTGTGCCCTGATGGCATAGGGACATCATGAGGTGGCTGGCTGTGGACATAAGGGGCTTTAAATGGGTGTGAGGCTGGGAAGATGAAGGATGCAGGTTCCAACAATGTGTGCAATAGGTCCTTAGTATGGCCCTTCTCCTCAGTGGGGACATGGATCTGGCACAGGAGCTGAGACAGAGGGATCTTCAGGAGGATGAGGACCAAAGACAGGTCCTTACCCCAGATGCATTGCTTGGTTTTTCACTCACACCTTCACTCCTGATCACACTGCATCTCAGTCTGAGAGCTACAGGGGATACTGTTATACACTAATAATGTCCATGAGTGCGTTTATGCAGGTCCATTGCTATTTACACCCTTCCCCTGTCCCTGAAAGCACTGACACATCCCCCCATACATGCCTTGTGTATTAAACTTCCGAGAAGGGAAAGTAAAACAAAAGGTCTGATGGATACTTGCGTGAGTTTTACCTGTAAGAGGAACCAAATAAAATAGCTTGCTTTGAGTTGTGGTAAATCACTTAGAAACAATCTACAGGCATTAACGGAATTGTATTTCTGGGAAAAAAAATAAAAAAGGAAATGCAGGCCCTGGGATATCCCTTTATGGCATATGCATTTTATGTTTAAATGCATTAATGGGACTGCTATGCCATGAGTCATCATCCCGCACAGAGTTTCATGTGTTTCTTAAAATACACTAGAAGCTGAAGGCATGCACGAGTTTGCCATGCAGTTATCTATCAGGAATTTGAGCAAATACCTGCACGCGTGGCATCACAAGCTTCAGAGCTGGGGGGGCCTGTCCTGGGCCCTCCCTGCTGCTTATACAGACCACAGTTGGAGAAACCAAAACGGGATAGAAACTGAGTGTACCGAGTAACAAAACACAGGCTCTCTGTGTTAATATTAGGGAAGCCTCAGCATTGAATTATGGAAAATTTGCATATATGTAAACAGAAAACCGGAGAGTTTCCTTCTGAAGCACTCTTGTCAAAACTACAGCTGTCTGCATTTTTTCTAGGGATTATTTGTTGTCTGATGTTCTCTTTTTTTTCCCCCCCTTCCTTTTACTACCAGTCCCGACTGCAAGTCTGTTTACTATTCCTTTAAACCTACACTTTTGAGCCTTGTGGAGCTCGACTCAGTCTGCTCCTCACAGGTCACTTCAGCTGCTGGCTGCTGCCTGCTCTCCAAGCTATTCCTTTTTCGGACAGCAGATAGTTTTAACATGGGAAACACCCAGTGCCAAGTATTTCTGATGGTGCATGTTACGTCTATGCTTATGAGCAAACGGTGGTTAACACATAACAGCTTCGTGAGGCAACCCTTGGGGCGGGGGACGGTTATTTAGCGATTAGAGAAAAGCAAGAGTTGGGGCCGGGAAACTCAAATGTACGGAGGAGAACCTCCTGGAAAGGGATCTGGACTCGCTTTCTCATCACAATTACTCAAGGTCGAAGAGGGTCCTCCCCACACCCCCGGCTTCCATCGCGTCCCGCGACCGCTCTCCAGCCACCCCGCCCGGCTGCGCCGGGGCCGGGGGCGCGGAGAGCAGCGGGCGGGGCGGAGGGAGCAGGCGTGTCCCAGCCTCCCTCCTCCCATTTCCCCGTGCGTCAGGGCCGGGAGGAGGAGGAGAATCACCTTTTTTTTTTTTTTTTTAATTTTTTTTTTTTTAAAAGCCTCCAACTACTTTAGCGCGGAGTCGGCAGCAGATGGTGGACACGTCCCGAGGTTTCGGCGGGGAGAGCGAAGGGATGCGCCCAGCGCGCACCGCCCGCCTTTAGCNCCGACTGCGGACCCCCGGACTGCCTGAGCGCTCCCGGGTCGCCGTGTGCTCCCGCTTCTCCCGCCGGCAGCGGGGGGGCGGCGGGTCCCAGCCTGATCGCCTCGTACCTGCTGCTGCCGCTGGCCGAGCGGGAGCAGGTGTCCAGGGCGCTGAGCGTCAGCTCGGGCCGGGAGCTGCGCTGCAAGGTGAGCGGGAGCTGCGCGGGTGGGGAGCAGGTCCTCCCGTTGAGTCTGAGCCGCGTCCCGGCGACAGCCCTACGAAACATCCTCCCGCTGCTCCCCGGCTGGAAACGCCCGGCCAGCCTTCGGTAGGGGTTTGCACGAGCTGGGAGTGAGCTGGAACTCCGGGTTACCTCGGAGCGCCTTCCCCAAAAAGGCTGTGGGGATGGTGGTTTGTTTCAGTTTGCCCCCCCTTTCAGTATAAAACGAACAGGAAGGGTCTCGGTTGCCGCTTTGAGCAGCGCTTCTGTCGATCCTGCCGAGCCCTGGCTCCCCTCCAGCGCCGTCGTCATTGTTTGGGGAGAGTTGCTACGCGAGCGGCGGCTTTCAACGCCCTTGAGAATGAATTTGGGTTTAATTTCCTCTATTACAGGTGTTCCCCCTCAAACACTACCAGGACAAGATCCGGCCTTACATTCAGCTGCCGTCACACAGAAACATCACAGGGGTTGTCGAAGTCATTCTCGGGGACACCAAGGCCTATGTGTTCTTTGAAAAGGACTTTGGGGACATGCACTCCTACGTGAGGAGCTGCAAGAGGCTGAGGGAAGAGGAGGCTGCCCGGCTGTTTAAGCAGATCGTCTCTGCTGTAGCTCACTGCCACCAATCAGCCATCGTACTTGGTGACCTCAAACTCAGGAAATTTGTCTTCTCTAATGAAGAAAGGTAAGCAGCTGTCAACAGTCAGCCCTGGGGTGAGTGGGGAGGGAGGAATGCTGCATCCAGAGACGCAAAAAGCTTCCCAGGGAATGGAAACGGCCCTGTCAGCTGGGCATCACCTGCAAGCAATCCGAGTAGGTCCCCATCACGTGTGTATAGTAGGTCACGGATTTAACCAGTACGCACTCACTCTTAGTTAGATCTTGACTGATGAAAGGGAAGAAGCTTGCCGGGAGCTTCCTCTCATTCAGTAGAAGTTCAGTGTAACCCGCTGGCAGACAAAGGAATGATAGTTCGGATGCTCGTTAGCGCCAGAAGATGTCATGTGTGCCACTCATTCAGTGTCAAATGAATAAAAGGCAGAAAGGGAGAGGAGGGAGGCATTGTGCAGGGAAGGGGAAGCAGCTCGTTTCAGGGAGCAGGAGGTGTGAGGAGCTGGAGCTCTGGTCCTTTCTTGAGAGAGCTGCCCTGTGACCGTGGCAGAGCTGCAGCACTTGGGAATGGTCTCCTTGCTTAACCACCCTCCTGATGGTGGTCAGGCTGCTAACAAAAGACCACCTGTGTCCTTTAGGTTTTTATCCCCCCTCCACTGCTGTGCTTTCCATGCCCCCTGTGCCTGTGGGTGCACACTGGAAGGAAGATGGGATGTGGTTAGATGCTGCTTTGGGAATTCTGCATCAAAGAAAATCACTTTAGTAAAACTTAGTTTAAAGCCTGGGTTTATAGAGGAAATTGTAGAATCCAGTTGTTAAATTTAGGTGAGGAAAAGAATTCATTATTTCTGTGGAGCGTTTGCTGCTCTTGCAGTGCCTCACCACACATGACAGAGTCAGAATTACATTTTTGATTGGCAAAACTGATTCTGAATAGCTGCTTATCCTGTGAAATGCTAAAAAACTAAGTAAAAGCTGTAATTAAATTGTGCTTAATATCATGAAAGTGTAGGTGATATTACTGAAGCAGAAGAAAAGGATTTAGTTTGGGTTTTTTAACTGGGTTGATGCTTCTTCAGGATACCATTTATGAAGGTGATAAGAGAATTAACCAGCACTGCCCCTCTGAAAGAGAAACAGCTGTATGTTGACATGCAAAGAAAGCAATTCCATTGAAGGAAACTATTGCAGCTTTTCCCTCCCATAAGAAGAGGAAACATTTGTTGAAATGTTACATTGCACACAGTCTCTCTCATTTGGAAATAATGCGTTGCACAGGCGAGTGTCATGTGCATCACATTTGGCAAGAAGAGGGTTAAGCAATGGCAGGCGACGCGGGCTCTCGCACAGGTGCAGTTTCAGGGCTCCCGCAGCCAATCCTGGGCCCATGGTTCTCGTTGAGTCATATTTTCCGTTTGCAGAACCAATGGGTATTTGCCGAGGTCAGGCTGAGGACAGGCTGCAGCCAAGGCATCTACACCCCAGCAGGCTGCCAGGCAGTGCAGAGCCCTTCCAGGGCCAGCCCGTGGCTTCCCTGCCGATGGGAGCTCCCCTTACCCTGCAAAACTGGAGGCTTGTGTGGACTCATGTCTGTCTGGGAGGTGGGAGTGCGGTGGTATGCTCTGGAAAGGCAAACAGAATAAATTACAGATTAAACTTAAAAATTAAATAAGAAGTTCACAAGAGCCGATAATCCCCACCAGTGCAGAAGGGAGCTGGGCTGTGGTTTACAGCAACTTGTTTGCTCAAAGCCTGAACTGTACATAGTGGCTGTAAGGTGCCATGTCACCTATTAACCCCCTGCAGTGCTGCTGCAACCTGCGTAGGTAGAAGGTGAATTGCTGGTGTTCCTCAAGAGCCCTCGGTGTTGTTAAAATCCCCGGTAAATAAAACAAGCAGGCATCACAGAGTGCTGACCCGGTGCACACAGCTGCACTTCCATTACACGCAGCCAGGAGTCCAGGCAACTCCTCTGCTGCAAATTAAAAAGTGTTTCCTCTCCCTTATCAATGGTGATGCGAGGAGAACGGGGCCATGGCAGGGGCTCATTGTGCTTGCTCGTGACTGCGTGTTTCTATTTCTCACCTGTGGTTTCCTCTCCTGTCCACACTAGGACTCAGCTGCGTCTGGAGAGCCTGGAAGACACACACATCATCAAAGGTGAAGATGATGCGCTCTCAGACAAGCACGGCTGCCCAGCATATGTCAGTCCTGAGATCCTGAACACGACAGGGACTTACTCTGGAAAATCAGCCGACGTGTGGAGTTTGGGAGTGATGCTCTATACCCTGCTGGTGGGACGCTACCCCTTCCATGACTCGGACCCTAGCACTCTGTTTTCCAAAATCCGGCGTGGACAGTTCTGTATTCCTGACCACGTCTCCCCCAAAGCCCGATGCCTCATCCGCAGTCTCCTGCGGCGGGAGCCCTCCGAAAGACTCACTGCTCCAGAGATCTTGCTTCACCCTTGGTTCGAGGCGGTCTTGGAACCTGGATATACAGATCAGGAGTTGGGAACTTCGGATCAGATTGTTCCAGAATACCGTGGAGATAGTGATGATATTAGTTCCTTCTTCTGCTAACCCCAAAATCTCAAAAACCTCATCAGTTCTTGCCTCCGGCATCTTTGTAGGGTTTCATTTTTCCACATCCACAAACTCAGCAGCATCTTAAAGTGCCAGTATGGTCAGAAAAGTGACCTTGTTTAAATGAACACCAACCTGGAGATCTCTGCTCCCTGAGCATACTCAGAGTTCCATCCTCTTGCTCTTCTGGTCGGTCGATCCCACCAGCCCTGGAGGACCAGTGCAGCTTTTTGAGAACTAACTGGCTCTTCTCCTGCCTCCTGCATCCTCCACCGGTGTAACTGGTCACATCTTGCCTGCAGAGTCTTACAGCTGGCAAGATGTAGAATGGAAAGGCAGCCCCTTCGGCTCTCCTGTGGCAGCTGCAGAGATGTGAAGCCCTCACCACGATGTGTAGGGGCTTGGGTGGCATGAGGCACACCTTTTACCTGAGCAAATCTGACAGAAATCATTAAAAGGGGAATTGCCTCTATGTGCCACACCAGCCCTCGCAAAGCAGCTCTCGGACTGTAAGCACATATTAATGAGGGAAGGAGGTCTTTGCCTGCGATGGCCAGCTGTGCTCACTGCTGCTCCTCCAGCTGATCTTGCTTTCAGAAGCATGAAGCTCCTAGATCTGCCCGTAAGACAAATCACTGCTGTGGATCTTTCTGAAGCAGAAACCAGTGGATCTCCCAGCTGGATCCTCTCTGATTCTCTTCGCTGACTCAGAAAGCATTTTAAATAGACTTAAGCCTCACGATACCACAGTGTAGCCTATATAACTTTATGCCCTCAGCGAGCTTGTCAAGTAGCAGGTCTCGTTAGCTCCAAGTGCCAAAACATATCTGTTTACCAAACTGTAACACTATCTGTTGGGGCACCTTCCCCTGAAAAACGATAAGGGGTGTCTTGTACAGTACCTGTAAACATGGCCATGTTTTCCAAGTGGCTCAGCTCTTAAAAATATCGCATCACTGCTCTGCTCCACCCCCAAAAAGTTAGAGTCTTAAGAGTAAAATCTCCTTACACCCTTAGCTGATTTTTCAGGTATGCTGTTTGCCTCTAGCCCTCTTTTTTTTTTTTTTTTTTTTTTTTTTTTTTTTTTTTTTGCATGATTATTCATAGTCTTTCCAATGTGCGTGGATAATGAATATATCTCAATCATTAGCTTTCTGGGTTAGGGGTAAGTAAAGCTTAGTCCTGCCTAAAATTTCTGCTTCATTTCACATTTTTGTCCAGTGCTTATGCAAAGAGATGTTCATTCACCGTGGGCAGGAGTGTGGCTTCTGAAATGGCCGTGAGGTGGGTAGTGCATGTTCCCGACACCACACAGTTCAAGTGAAATCATTTTAAGGTTAACTCCAGCAAGCTGCAGTCCCACCACGCGTTGCGAGAATACCATGTATACCTCATGGACTGTGTACTTTGTACATACCTTACTGTTTGGGGTTTTGTTTTCTTGTTTTGTTGTATTTTGTTTGTCCTAAAAAGAGATGTCAAAGAGGAATTTAATGTGAATTATTGTTGGCAATACTAACTTGACAGAATCATGAGCATTAAGAGCAGAGCACTTCAGCTCTCCGTTGCACTAAACCTCTCATGATTGCTTGACGTTTGTATCTGTGATACAGTTTAACCCTTCTATGAGAAACAGTACATTTGTATATATTGGTAGAAAATTCTGCCAGAAAAGCTAAAACACTATGTCCAACTTGTACATATGTATATGTCTGTGGAAACCTGGATGATAAAGTCTGAGTTGTAGAAAGTTTTAATAAACTTGGTTTCATAATGTTTGTCCCCATTTCTTGCAGTGTCTCAAGGGGAACACAGCTTCACCATGTTTGGTTTAATTTGAAAAGTGGGATTTGGCCTCAGGGAGGATCAGCTCCTCCTATGGGAGTCTCTTGTGGAGTGGAAAGGGCTTGTGATGTCCCCAGAGTTATATGAAATGGGGGTGTACTACTCGTCTGATAAACAAGAGGGAGAGGAGTTACAGCTCTTCCTCTGAATGTTAGAAACTCTCTTGCCTTTCAGCCCCTGCATTTGTTTCCCTCTGTGCCCCACGAGCAGAACGTGCTATGGCACAGCAGGACTGTGATCTTGCACCTGTGTGCCTGGCAGTGTGGTGTTCCAGCCAGTGGAAAATCAGATCTTCGATGTCTGAAAGTGAGCAGCCAGAAGCTCAGACAGCAGCTTGAGAGCATTGGCATTAAAAGGAGCTGGAGCCCATGAGGGGCCTGACCCCGCTGCTGGGAGGCAGCACAGAGGCCTCCTGGTGCACCCATCAGAAACAAAGGGAAAGCTTATTAGAGCTGCTTTCCTTTGTGGTGAGAAAAGTATAAATAGCTGCAGTATCAAGGTTAGAGAATGTGCTTTCCTGAAAGAGATCAAGCCACCCTTGCAATCCACCCGGAGCGGTGAGATCATCGCTCACAAGTGGAAAGGAGGAGGAAGAGTCTTGATTTTTATTTATACTTTGCCTCATGTTTAACTTTGTCCTTTTGCTTGAAATCTGTTCAGCAGAGCAACTGCTTCTAGGCAGCTCCTTGAGCAGGAGCAACTTTAAAAAATATATGTTTTTAGAAGGGGAGTGGAAAGCAAAAAGGAGAGAATAGGGACCTGGTCAGTGATAAAGCAAAGTGTGCTGACTTTCATTAGGCACCTTGACTCCCGCTTTGAGAAGCCAGTGATCTGTGCAGTAAGCATGTTTTCTTAGCACTTGCTGGGTGAATGTCAGACACCAAAATATCTCAAGTTACTTTACAGATGTTATTCTTGCAAGACTTGTAAAAATATATGCACTGCATAGCCTGGCTGATTAAATTACCCCCTGCCCTACCACGCTTTTGGGCTTGGGCAGAAGCCCTGATGCATCTTTCAAAAGAACTGCAGGACATTTGTGTTTTAGTGAAACCTTGAAAACTTTCAAAACACACTTTTTTTTCACCCTTGCAGTGAAGTCACCCTTAGTAGGTAAACGTGTAGGTCATCCTGTGACTTTGTTTCACATGATCTACGCTGCAGAGCAATTAAATGCCAAATTGTAGTAACATCTGCAAACAGTCTCTGTGTTGCTTTAGGGATTATAATGCAACATCCGTTTGTACAGCAGAATAAATTGCTATTGCTTCGTTACCCCATCGTTTGTATTATTGTATACAAAGTTTCAGAGCATGTTGAAAGAACCAGCATATTATGTGATTAAACTTTGATGGTGGGTGTGAGAACTTTGATTTATGCAATGCATACATTTCTTTTTGAGAGAGTCATAATATGTCTATTTTTAAATGGACCTTTTGGCTGTGGACTGCATGAATCTCTTATGTATTTTGCAGATGTGGTCACCATTTTCATCCTGAAATTGCAGGATATTGCTGGCCTCTCTGAAAAGTGTGGGTCTCAGTTCTCCTCCGTTGCTGCTGAAAACACAAGGAAAGTTGAGGTTTTTCACAACATCCTGGGCTTCATTAAGCCGGCATTGAACCACCTTCCAGTCTGGATAGACCTTACATCCTAAATATGTATTTTTACTAGCTGTCAATACTTCAGCTGCATTTTGGGCACCAGTTCAATAATTTTCTTTTGAAGTAGCACAGCAGAATTTGTAAACCAGCTTCCTCTGAAAGTGCCAGGTAAAACAGCCAGCTCAGCAAGCTCAGGTTTAAGGTCAAGATCTCTGCCAAGCAGGTGATACTGCTGAGGGTATTTGCAGTTAAAAAGGACTGGTAGAGGTTCAGTTCTACCTATGCTAAAAAGTGCACTGATTTTAGGAGAACACCCTCAAGTCAGTCAAAGGCACTTTTGCATCCGTGTATTATTTATGAAGGGGGGGGGGGCAAAGAACAGGTTTTTTACACAGATGTGCAAGAGGAAAATTCGTTGCCCTTCACTGGATCACAAAGCTGGTGCAATGCTTTCCTCTAGCTCTGCTTTAATGCACTGAGGGCAGGCCTGAGAGATAACCTGAGAAACACATTTTATTCCAGCAGTGCTGAGAGCACTCTGTCAAGTAAATCTCTACAGATTATCTCTTTATACAAAAGCAGATTTTCGCCCTACTTTTTTCATGCTATTGCATTCTGTCAGGAAAAAAATCCCAATGTTCAACATTGTGCCACTGCATGGATTTAGCAGCACGAAGAAATATCCTATGCAAATGCTTCTTACAAAGATGTTTTCCTAGTGAGCACTGAGAAGAATAGCTTGACATATAACCACAGTTTGAGTTAATCCCTTACAAAAAATGGCTTTGTTAAATGCGACATCTCTCAGAGCTATTGTTGGTAAAAGTACTGTGAAATTTGCAACAGTTCTTCCAAAACTTGCAAAATCCTTTTCTCCAGCTGAAATCCAGAGTTCAGATTTCAGACAGAATCAACTTTTGTTGCAGCAAAACGACAAATCCTTCAGGATATGAGTTCACAGCAGGAGTTTTTTTTTTTTTGGTGAAGCCAGCTATTTAGAAAATGCCTTAAAGAAAACTCATTAGTTTTCATTGCCCTGCATGTATTTATTTACAGTATTTAACCAACTAAACAAGCTAATGTGCAGCACTTCATTTCCTAATTTGGCTTTGAAGCCAGAGCAGCCGAAGTATCAATTACATTCTGTCAAATGCAAACATTAACATAACTGTATGAAGCAATCATGTTTCTAACAACAGCAAGCACTGCCCAGAGGACCAAAATAAATAAAATTCATAGAGCAAGAGGTAACGCTTTTCTTTAAGGCAGGATTAGGGCTGGCAAGCGCCCGGGCGCTTCCCTCTCTGGGGCCGTTCGTCTCGCAGGGCTGTGGAGGCAGCTCTGGGCTGAGGTGCAGGTGATTAATAAGGCACTTGCTCACCCAGGGCACGGTCTCATCACAGCGGGTGTGGATTTCTGCATGCAACTCCCACTGTTATTAATGGTTAATTAATGTGTAATTTGCAGAAAGAGATGAAACTGGGACTTCGGTGGTGTGTTGTGAGCACACACACAGGCTTATCATTCGAAGAAATATCAGGGTGACACAAAGGGTGGATGACAGAAAATAAGTGTGGCATGAATCAGCTGCCCCGTGTTTATGATATGGTGCTGTTGTGGGAAAACATTCACCCCCATCAACTACTGTCTCCTGCCAACAACAAAAGTCGAGTTTTATAAATTATTAGTGGAGATGTTCTCAGTGGCTTTGCTTAGATTTTACTCCTCTTGCGCAAATTGCAGATTAGGAAAGGATTAAGTAACAACAGTGTGGCTAAAGTATTACACATCGCAGTGGCAATTAGCCAAAGAATGTAGCATGCGAAAGCTGACATTGCCTAAGAAATCAAATATAGCTTCGGTCACCACAGAAAATGACTCTTCCCTACCACCCAAGGTAGTTGCTCAGTTTCTTCTGTGTCACCTAGAGTCTTGCACCAGCAAATTGTTAATTACGGAACCTTTTTTTCCTTTTCATCGTTTTTATTTTCCCTTTTCTTAACTTCCTGGTAGTGAAAAAGCCATAAACTTTTAGATGAATCACAGAAACCATAAATGTAATTGAGTGTAAAACCATTGTTGGGCCCTGTGATAACATCCCTGTCAAGTCTCAACTTGTCAGATTCGTCGTCTCTCTGAAGTTCAAATACTGTGAGCTTCCTTTGCTGTGTTAGCATCCAGGGACAAAGGACCACCATAATCTGGGGCAAAAGGCTGTGCAATCGTCTTATGTCCAATGGCAATGACTTTGCAGATGAGCAGTGGGAATGGCTGGTGTGAGCAAGTGTTTCCTCCAGTGAGTAAAGGCAGCAGAATTAGACTCAAAAAGGCCAGCCAGCAGCCTCTGTTGTGAAGCAGAGAGGCAGCAACCTTCAAACATCAGGCAAAAGTGTAAAACTCACTTGGTGCTTGTATGAAATTTTTGGCTGACACTCATGGTGGTGAACCCTGCTCCTCGCCACCCTCATGCCTGTACCCAAGCTGCCTGGATCTGGGGGAAGGCAGAATGCTGTCAGGTCAACAGGTCCATCCAGCTCCTGGAGAAGCATGTGCATATGCCTAATGCCTACAGATGTGCATGAGAGTATGGCAGATGCCCATCCAGCACCCTTTGTGATGTTCCCCTGCAGCACAGGGATGCAGTACCTAAAGGGGACCTACAGGAAATACGGAGAGAGAATTGTTATCAGTGAATGTAGTGATAGAAAAAGGGGTAACAGTTTCAAGTTGAAAGAGGGTTAATTTAGATCAGGTATTAGGAAGATATTTCTTACTGTGAGTGTAGTGAGACACCGGAATAGGTTGCCTAGACAACCTGTGGATGCCCCACCCCTGAAATTGTTCAAGGCCAGGTTGGATGAGGCTTTGAGCAACCTGGTCTAGTGGAAGGAGTTGCCGCCCATGGCAGGGGGTTGGAACTAGATGGTCTTTAAGGTCTCTTCCAACCCAAATCATTCTGTGATTCTATGACACTGTGGTCTACTGAAGCCCACGTTGGTGTTTAAACATCCTCCAAGGGTATACCTTGAGGTCTCAAAATCCTGCAGCAATGAATTCCAGAGCAGAGCTTGGCACTGGTTCATTAAATTACTTTGCTTGGAGAGGAAATATGCTTCAAATAACAGCAATATGACTGGAACGACTAAACAGGACCAACTGGCCCAATTTTGTAGAGTCTTTGTGCTGCCCTCAGTCCCAGTGAGGGTCGGGGGTGACGCAGAGCAGCTGTTCTCTGTGCAGGTCAGTAGCCTTTAGAGGCAGCCACAGTGCCCGGGGCGATGGGCACTTGAGCCCAGTGGACAGAAAGGCTTAATCAGTGAATGCATGAGATCTTTTATCATGAGTCTTGTGACCCTTAATATGTAAGAGTCCTGTCTGCTGAAGGCAATGATCTCCAGGATATTTCAAATTTTCACGTGAGGAAGAACAAGCAAACATCCAGTTCTCTCTGTTGCAAAGAGGGATTTGGAAAGACATGTCCTGTGAACTCTTCGGACTATTCCCCACTCAGCACCGGTGTCCCAGCCAGATGCTCTGTGCTGCTGAGGCATGCTTGACTGGCTGCCTCATTACAGCAGGAAGAGCTTTGTCCTTTTATCTGAGCAGCTGGCAAAACAATAAATTAAAAAATAAGGCAAAGTCAGCAAATAGTTTTCTTTCCTATATGCAAGGTTAGAGGAACTACTCCCCCTCCTCCAGAATGATTTTCTGACTTGATAATATTTTTCTCAATCTCCTCTTCTTCTTTCTCTCTGGGTGCATGGGCGAAAGCAGGATTTTTGGTTTGGACAGAGAAGGAGCACTTTTCAGATGCATGTGCCAACTGTAGCCCTGAGAAAGCCCTGAGAAATTTCCCTCCAGCATGGGGCAAGCAAATCTTTGCAGGGAGAGTGCTGTCAGGAGGAGTCATGTCAGGATAGGGCCTGGGCTCCAGCCATGAGGTACCCCCTGCCTGCAGGCTCCTTGGGCAAGCTGTGCTGGCTGCAGACAGCACTGCCTGTATTAGCACTGGTCCATCCTGGGATGGCTATCTGTGTTGGAGAGAAGATGCTACAGTCGCATCCAGCTTCAGTCCCCAGCACTGAGTATGGCTCAGGATGGCTGGCAGCGTTTTGGCTGCTCCGTGTGGCGCCGTGGGCTGAGCTGGTGACCCAGGGCTGGCCCGTGATGCACATCCTGCTCACGCATGTGGACATGAGTCAGAGCCCAAGAGGAAAAGGCCTCACCCTTTTGCAGGGTGCAGGGAGCTCTGGCTGTGTGCTGATGGAGGAGATTGCTTACTACAGCTGACAGACTCCCTTGGCAAAATCCCTGCACCTGTGGTGTGGGGAAGGGGTTTGGAATCTAATCAGGTCTTCCACCTCATTGTAAGAAGCTCAAAGGAAGTGCTACAGGAAGGGTTTGTCAAGGCAGCTCAGACCTTACCTTCAGCATCTGTGACCTCAGAATTGAAAGACCTGCTGGGGCCTTTCAGCTCCTCGGGCTGCTGCCAGTCTCTCCACAGTGAGAAGGCACAGCAAGACTGACAGACCCACAACCATTTCCCTCTGCTCTTGTGAGACCCCACCTGAAATACTGTATTCAGCTCTGGGGACCCCAACATAAGAAAAATGTGGACCTGGTAGAGCAATTACAGAGAAGGATCCTGAAAATGATCAGAGGACTGGAGCACCTCTCCTATGAAGACAGGCTGAGAGAGCTGGAGCTGTTTGGCCTGGAGGAGAGAAGGCTCTGGAGAGACCTTGGAGCATCTTCCAGCACCTATAGGAGGCCTTACAGGAAACATGATGAGGGATTCTTTATCAGGGAGTGTAATGATAGGACAAGGGGAAAGGGTTTTAAACTGAAGGATTTAGATTAGATATTAGATATTGCAAAGAAAATCTTTATTGTGAGGGTGGTGAAGCACTGGAGAAGGTTGCTTAAAGAAATTGTGGATGCCTCATTCCTGGAAGTGTTCAAGGCAAGGTTGGATGGGGCTTTGAGCAACCTGGTCTAGTGGAAGGTGTCCCTGCCTATGGCAAGGGATTGGAACTAGATGATCTTTAGATCCCTTTGAACACAAACCATTCCATGATTCTGTACAGTGCAATGGCCTCTGGAAAAGCAATATAGCCTTTATGTCTCTTCTTCCCATCACTTTGACCTCAGTCTTACTATCTTCAGCACCTGCCACCTGCCCTTTACCCAGGTGCTAATCTTGCTTGTGCACTGGGACAGCTGAGCGATGGTCCAGCCACCCCCTCCCCTTCCCCTCTTTTCTGCTTTGCCAGGAAACAGGTGTCCAGATCTCTTGACCCTTGCAAATGATTGCATTTAACTATTTCTGGAAATTTTCCACTATGGTTTTAGAGTGATTCTTCCAGAAATCTGGTTCATCTTTGCTAGGAAGCCATTGTATGTCTCAAGCAAATGTCAGAATGAATCATTTCGGAAAACACTGCAGCTGCAATGGACTCCCAGCACGGGGGGAGTGGAAGTGTGTCCATGGTTTGCTACTTAAACACAAAGCCCTGAACACTCCCAGCACTTCTCGGAGTCAATGGGGTGACTTGCAGAGTAACAGATGGTGGGTATGACTGTAGACACTTCAAAAGCCAGTAGTAGATGGATCACAGTGGTAGATGGTCTTGCAGCTGTGGGTTTAAAGGGGTTATTGATTCATTTGGAAACAACTAGCATGAGTGACTTTGTAACAGACAGGATTATTTAGTCTCACCACATGCCAAACATAGAAAAAGTACGGTTCAGCACTGCAATTCTTCCAGTGACCATCAAATAAAACACTCAACAGGATAAGGCACTAATGGGCTGGATAATGTACTTTCCTTGTGTATATTTGCAGCTACCAAGGAATGTGGGTTGTCCTCAAAGGAAAGACAAAAATTCTTCAGTTAAAGATCTAATAGAGAGGAGTTAAGTTGGGAAGCAGTGAACCAAAAGAAAAAAAGTATTTGGATAATGATGCAGCCATGATCCAGGCTGCTGCAGCCATTCAAAAGAATAAGAAATAAATCACTCTGAGTATGTATAGAAAACACATCTCAGAAAACACGTAAGAACATCTTCTCATCTCATACCTGTTTTTGTTCTGGGCAGCCTAAGAGAGCTGGAGCTTTCCTTTATGGGCTAACTGAGGATGCTCCTGGTGACAAGGATGCACAGAATGATCCGAGTGGAATCATCTCCTCATCAAATCCTGGTTGCTCCTCCTTTTCTAGCTAAATGTCAAAAAATGCCAAGGAGTTACAGAAGCAAAGACAGCCAAGGATGGGAGCGACCAGCAGGGCGCTGAGCCCTCTGCTGTGAGCCCGTGTGGGTCCTACCCCATTGGTGCTAGTTTGAAAGGCTTCACTCAAACCAGATGCCTCTGAGCAAGCAGAGAGCTGCAATTAAACCCTGGCAGCCCTACCATATTTTCTGCAGGGATGATCCAGTTTCCGTGCTTGGGATATCTGGTTCTACAGATCCCACACACAGAAAATCCCCACCCGGATCATCCATTCTGGGTGTATCCAAAAGTTTTGCTCTGACATGTACTATAATGCATCTACATTCAGGATATACTCAGGAGTTTTGCTCTGGCATAAATTATAATGCAACCACTGTAATCTGGAGCAAATCAGATTTGGCCTGCCCACTGCATTGCCATCCTACTGGGCCAAACTTAGTGATTCAATCTCAGCATTCGCCCAGCAGAGCCTGAGGAGCAAACCAGGGAGAAATTCTCCAGTGCATGCAACATTCCTGTGTAAATCAATGGGAACTGTAGAGTCTGGCCTGAAGTCAGGATTTCAGGATTTGACCCTATTTAACCTTGGCATAGTTGCCCAAAATCAATTTTTTTTTTCCTTTTTTGTGTGTGTGTGTGAGGCTCAACAATTAACTTTCAAAACAACTCAAAAAAAAAAAAAAAAAAGCAGCTGGGGTTCAGAAGTGCTGTGCTAGCCAGCAGGGTTTTGTTAAAGTTACTTCCACTATTATGGTATTTGTTGGCATCAGCATTCTGTGCAAAGTAAAAAAGTAAAGCGCCGCTCTGGGTTCTCTGTCCAGGGCAGAGATGTACAAGCTGGGGGCAGAAGTTGTGACTCTGCCCATACTTGACACACAGGCAGGTAGTTCCTTTTGGCGAGTTCAACTGGCAGGGTTTTTTTGACACACTGGAGTGAAATTGAGCCACGTGCTAAAGGTAAGGACTGTTCATGGCTCAGATCCAATGTGCCCCGATGTGGAAGGTTTATTGGAGAGGCTTTGAGGGGACCAAGGGTAGAATAATAAGATGGGAAAAAGCAGGACAAGTTTACACCCTTGCAGAGGACTGAGCTTTCTGTCCTTTCTGTCCCTTCTTATTTCCATGCAAGGAAAGGGTGCTGTTTCCCAGACTGTTTTCAGGAATCTCTTTCAAAGAGCTGATACAGATATACAGGTCTCTTTTTCTCCTCACCTTCCACCCACAACAAAAGACATCATCTCAATCTTAAAGATTTTATTGTTTTAATTATTCCATGACATCTCGGAGTTTACTGTGCCACTACTTGTTAATATATTTAGTAGATCATGGAGAATGCCAACACTACTGGTGTTTGATGACATTTTGTTTCAAGGGTCAGATCCTGACTTGTAAACCTGCACCAGGCAGTCCTGTGGCTCTGTATCCAACCTGGGCAGTGAGGACGGGTGTCTGACTGTGGCAGCAGCTGCTGCAATGGGAAGGATGAGCCCAGCACGGAGGAGTCCCTGCAGCCCTGTTGTGCCCATGTGCCCATGTGGGTTGAGCCTGGCTGGACTCCAGGTACCCATGAAAGTTGCTCTGTCACTCCCCTCTGCAACTGGAGTGGGGAGAGAAAATGGAATGAAGGGTTCATGAGTTGAGATAAAGTCCTGGAGAGATCACTTACCAAATACTTTCACGAGCTAAAACAGACTCACATTTGGGATATTAATTGCATTTATTATTAACAAAATCAGAGCAGGATAATGGGAAGTAAAATAAATCTTAAAAACACCTTCCCCCATCCTTCCTTCCTTCCCAGGTGTTGGGGTTTTAAGTAGCCAGAGTTTTTTATTAGCTGGGGGGGCTAGGAGAGAGGCTTCTTTAAGAAGCTGCTGGAGTTTTTCTCTGCTCTAAGCTAGCTCAAGGTCAATTGCTA
>WEIV01010288.1:80923-95701 GCA_013390005.1 Calyptomena viridis | reverse complement strand
TAGTAGTAGTAATAAATACTTAATATTCTAAGTTAGAGCCTGTTTTGCTTGTGAAATAGTTAATACACAGTTGCTTGTAATCCTTATCACAAAAGTCGAGGGTTTTTTTTCCCTTCTCTGAGAAATTTTAGATCTATGTGTGGGCTCTCGGCTTTTAGCCACAGTCAAACCATGACACCAGATTCTACCATCTCCCCCTCAGCAGTGTAGGGAGCTGGGGAATGGGGTTACAGTCCGTTCATCACATGTTGTTACTACTGCTTTTCAAGGAGAAGAGTCCTTCCCCTGCTCCCTATGGTGTCTCTCCCATGGGAGACAGTCCTGAACAAACTTCTCCAACATTGAGTCCATCCCATGGGCAACAGTTCTCCACAAACTGCTGCAACTTGAGTCATTTTTCCGTGGGGTGCAGTTCTCCAGGCACAGGCTGTTCCACTGTCGGACAAGTCCTACCAGGGAAACCAACTCCAGCACAGGCTCCTCTGTCCAGGGGTCTGCAGGTCCATGCCAGGACCCTGCTCCAGCACGGGTTCCCCACGGGTTCACAGCCTCCTTCTGGCATCCACCAGCTCCGTGGTTCTCCTCCACAGGCTGCAGGTGGATCTCTGCAACCTGTGATCTTCCATGGGCTGCAGGGGCACAGCTGCCTCACCATGGTTTTCATCACAGGCTACAGGGAAATCTCAGCCCCTGGAGCACCTTCTTCCCATCCTTCTGCACTGACCTTGGTGTCTGCATAGTTGTTTCTCTCACATATTCTCACACCACTCTTCTCTGGCCACAATTACATCTGTGCAATAACTTTTTTCCTTCTTAAATATGTTATCAAAAAGGCATTACTATCATTCCTGATTGCTTGGCCTTGGCCAGTGGCAGATCTATGGACATGGGAGAAGCTTCTGGCAGTTTCTCACAGAAGCAAACTCTTCCTCACCCTCCTCCCTGCTACCAAAACCTGGCCACACAAACCCAATACAGCCCGTTAGGCAAATCCAAGTGTATTTTCAGGGAAAACTGGTTTTATTTCCCCTGGAGCAACCACATGAATAATTTCTTTTGGGTTTAGAATAAAATCAGCAGGATGGCCAGTGGCAGGGTGTTAAGTAGGAGTGGGTTTTAATTCATTTAAGTGTTTTGATTAGTTTTGGTTCAAAATTCCCTTCCCTTTACTGCAGATGAATCTGGATGGCTCCCTAGTACTTCAAAACAGCTTTTGAGATTTAGACTTAGTGTCTGAATTTCTTCTTTCCCCAAAAAACATCCTCAAAGCTTACTTCCAGTAATGAGACATCTTCTGGGCTCTTCAGCCACAGCTTCACTTGCAAAGAACTGTGCAAATAAGAGAAACATGTCCATTTTGGGGATTTGACCAGTCAATAGATGTTTAAGAGGCATGGGAACATCCAGCTTCAACACCATGAAGTGTTTTGGCACTGAAATGTTGCATTGTGTTAGGGTGTGTGTTGACACAAGATATTCTTGAGAAGTCACCAGTGCTTTGACAGGGCCAAGAAGAATGTGGAGGTGGAGGGAAGACCTGGGACTGGACCAGCCAAGGTTGGGAATTTGTGAGGTGTTGCCAGGAGTGCCTAGGATGCTGGTTGTGTTTTATAATTCTGTGGGTGATGCCAGGCCATTGGCTGCTTTGCTTCTGCTGCCCTTGCCTCAGTAAGTGACTGCAGCTCAGCCTCTGGGACTGCTCAGACTGGGGAAGGGAGTAAAAGGGGTGGTGAGGCATGTGTTTGGATGACTCTGAGGTTGCACCCTGTCTAATGAATGCCAAGAAGCACCCTATAACTCACTCCTTGGGCTATGAAGCATGAGCAGGCAATGGGAGAGGTTCAGTAATAGTGAAAATCTTGAATTTGTGTAGGAACTTTTTACTTTTAGCCTTTTACTCCCCCACTCCTCCCCGCTTGTGACTCAACACCATTGCTGCATGACAGCGTAACCCCAGGCACACAATCGTCCTCCAGATATTATGACTGTCAGGAAAACAGATTGCTCACTCCATCCTATGCTTGGCTGAAAGGATTACAATATAGATTAGGATCAGTGTTGCCTTCCTAACGTTCTCAGCCTCAAAACAGGTGTAAAGGGAAAACACATGAGGGAAATTATTTCTCAGTGGAGAATCTTTCCAGGAGGAATTGTTGGATAAATACTAACTGGAGATTGGGATCAGACAGCTGCTGAGTCGGGCTTTTCCCACTCAGAGGTAGTCTGAGAGCAGCGTTATGGGCTGCAAGCCCATGCAAAGCAAAAAATGCCATTGCATACAGGGATGAAAGTGATTACCCATGCCCTCACACACTGTGTCCTGAGAGGCTTTGGTAAAAGGATAATAAAATAATCATAGAATCACATAATGGGCAACTTGTTCCACTCTCTCATCCCCCTCACAGTAAAGAATTTCTTCCTTATGTCCAATCTAAACCTACTCTCTTTCAGTTTAAAACAATCTCCCCTTATCCTATCATGACACATCCTTGTTACAAAAGTCTCTCTCCAGCTCTCCTGTAGTCCCCTTTGGGTCCTTGTAGGTGCTATAAGGTCTCCCCTGAGCCTTCTCTTCTCCAGGCTAAACAGTTCCAACTTTCTCAACTTGTCAGCCAAGAAAAGAGAACTGAAAAGACTCCTTTTCCACTGAAGTGGACAAAGTGTGATACCCACTATTGGAGGTGGGTTAAAGAATGAAGTGAAAAGTGTGACTGCAGATTGAGATCCTAAGGATTCATGCATATATACAGGCTCTTGTTTGTGTGGTCCTGCATGTGTTGAGATTGATTGAGAACTGCAAATGTGAAGAAAGAGCCATAGATCCAAAGTCAATACGTGGTGCCATGAGCCTGGTATCTTTGTTACAGATTAGTAACTCCAGCCTGCATGTGTGGTATATCATTTTAGATTATTTCCTGTAAATACATTTGTGCTGGAAAGCTCAGGTTGGATTCTGCATGTATTTCTTGCCTGCTTCTTTCAGCTGGAGACACTTCAGCAAACTGAGATCATGTGACTTGCCAAAACCACCCAGTGAGTCACTAGCTCAGCCCAGATTAGATCTCAGGAACTTTCTGGCTTTGATCTAGCCACAAGACCACATGGTCTTTCTATAGTCTTTGATGAGAAGCTACATAAACACACATAAGGGAGTTTACTAAATTTTTTTGGAAGTTCTAAAAAAATGTTTTGCCCCTGTGGCAAGCAAAATTGGAATGGGATATAAACGGGTGCTATGCACATATCTGCTGGAGTAAAAAAAAGAAACAGGGACTAAGTATATGTCCAAACACCTGAAAGAAAAACTGCAAATGACAACAGGATGCTCTGGATACTAGTGCTGGGGATGCTGTACCTGCCATTTGGTCTTTCCACAAGAACTGGTTACCTTATAAAGACATGTTGTTGCGTCATCCTTCAGAAAGTATAAACACATTAAGCAATGTTATTCTCTAAAACATCAACACATGAGCTACTTACAATGGACTAAAGAGTCATTGTTGCTTTGAGGATGTATTTGTCCCAAGTGATTCATAACAATCCATGGCACTGCGGCTATGAAGAGTTCTAAAGGATGCCTCTACTTCCAGGCAAGTATCCACGGAAACAAGCCCACAAGTTTGCTTTGTTTGCCTTCTTTTACCTAGGATAACCTCTTAAGCTGCTTTGTAGACAGTCAGGCTTCCCATCTGAAACAAATGCCTATCCCTTCTTGATGCTGGGCTTTGCTTTCTGTACCTGCTGTGCTCCTAACCATTCTGATCTCTCCTGAAGGAAGGGCATCGGTTTCCTTTGACAGGGCTGGTTGGAAATGAGGACATCTTGATGGCAGTAGCTCCTGTAGTACAGTACTAATGTGGTTCCAGAGGCAGCTGCCAAGAATTGCTTCCCATGCCTGCTTGCGCCAGGAGATGTGTGGAATGACGAAACTGAAGTTAGCGGATTGCAGGGACTGTGTCACTGTGACCCAGGGATTTGGAGCAGGACCTGGGAACAACTCAGATACCATCATGTTCTCAGGATGGGCAGCTCAGTTAGGCATCCTCTGGCACCTGAAAGCCAGATCATGACCATCAATGGCAGAAGACTGTTTAGGCCTGTAAATAATCTTTTTTATATTCTTTCTTCCCCTGCCTGCACTCTGGCCTCCCTGTCCCTTTGAAATCATCTCTGAGATGTAGGGAGACATCCTGCAGTATTTTGGATCCTGTGTAACCCCTATGGCCACCTGGAATTTAGGTCTCAGTTTTCTGAGAGACCCACATCATTAGGGTAAACCAGCGTGTGTGTTTGTGTCAACACGTAACAAAACACATTGTAAGCACCCTGAGCTCAGGAACTAATACGTGCTCTGGCAGGAACACAGTTGTACCAGCAGGAGCACAGGGTCATAAGCAAAGGCGTATTGTCTCCTGTGGGAGTAATAAAGACAAAAGACAAAGCAACTGTTTACTGTACTATTGAGCAGACTGTTTGGGACACTGAAGGGGGAATGAAGAAGATACTGATACATGGCCGGTAAATATAGGTAAATGTTCAACCTGAAAAGCACACAGAAACTCAATCCTGAACTGCACATAGGTGTTCTGGCACTGAGACAAGTGCCTAGCTGAGGCATGTCAGGGAAGCTTGTCTGCTGTACTCCTCTCCTACTGCTATTAGCTTGTCCTATCATCTTGATTTGAATCAGTTGAATAGCATCCACATTGACTCACACTTTTAATTCAGGTCAGTTGTAGAAGTGCAGAGTCAAACCCATTTTGATGCTCTCAGAAAACCAAAACCTCTGTGCTTTTGCACCAGGACTCTCTCTGTACAGCTGCCAAGCTCTAAAAGCCTGCACAGCGTTTGTGCCCAGTGCCAGCAGGAAATGTCTTCCCTCTGGTACTGCAAGTAACAAGATGTGATTTATGGAGTGAAGTTCCACTTAATAAAACTGGAAATGAGATACCGATGGGTTGCTGTGAAAAGACCACCACACTGCACAAGAGAACAGGGCGTTCAGTCCTCCAGTCACCTCTTCACAGCTCAGAGGAGGAAACCCCAACATGATTTTAATTCACTAGTAGCTAGATCACTTCATCCAGCCAACAGCAGTTCCCCAGAGTTTAAAAAAATGGGGGTTCATTGCTTAAACTTCAGACAGATCTGGCTAGCTCAAAAGAGAGCCTCCTTCAGACAGAAATGGAAGGACTCAATCTAAAAGTTAGAAGTTGTTCTTGTACCACAGAACATAATTAAATTAGATTTGTCTCATGCAAGTAGATTAGAGCACTAATTATCAGCCTATGTATGCAGTGTGCACCCACATATCTGTGGACATAACCATTCATACGTTTCTATATTCAGAAATACAGGCAAAGTTGAACCCAAAACCTAAGAGGATGTTATTGCTGACCCGTGTGGGGAGGAGGATCTCCACATCTGTGGTGCTGGACAATCTTCATTTCATCAATGGCTTTTAATGCTTCAGACATCTGGGCTTGTCCATGAAGATGGTATCTTGGAGGTGGAGGATTTGGCAAAGCTTGTGGTAGAACAACAGTGAAGCCATAGACAAGTGTATGGCCTGGTAGAACTGGAAGAGATTGCGCTGAAGATTGGGTTTCTGTCAGTGAAACATTAGTAGCCGTGGGGCAAGTTAAGCCCTCATGACCTTGTGGTCAAACTTCTAGCTGTGGCCTCTTAGGGAGAAAATCCAAGTGATGCTGTTGCCCTTGGTGAAGTCAGCAGACCTGAGGAACATGTGTCATTGTCAGAAATGTAAGAACACACTGACAGACTTTGTCACTCCTTAGAGACACAGGCTGGTACATCACATTACTTCACAGTGACTGATGGAACTGAGACATCTACAGAGCAGCAGAGAGCACTATCCTGGAGACAAAGATCATGGACTTTTTTTAGCAATGACATGAGTGAAGGCCTGCTCACCATACTGAGGGTGGGTTAAATACACTCCCTCACTTTGGTGTCACTACAACACATTGCCAGGTCTGTTCATTGATGTTCCCACTTCATACAAATTATTGCTAATGTGATCATTGTCTTGTGGTCCCCTTATGTCTGAGTGATCAAGGTTGTGCTATGTTTATGTGTATGTGCATGTATGTGTTTGCACATATTTAAAGCAGTTGCTGGCATAGTTGACTGGGAACATAAATGTAAAATGTAAAAGTGTTAATGAAAACTGGAAAATATCCAAGACTATTCTACTGGATGTTCAAAAATCTATGATATCCTAAAGACGAAAAATAGATAAGTAGGGTAAGAAACAGTCTGTTTTAAAAGAACTGTAGAAAGAGCAGTATAACATGAAAAAATGATGTGAAAATCAGGCAAAATCCACAGGAAATAGAATGACGATGATTATAAATTACAAGTTAAATCAGTGTAAGTGATTGATAAAAGGAAACCAAAGGATTAATAGACTATCAACAACCAGTAGAGTGAAAGAAATGCAGAAAACATTCATATAATCATGTCAGGAACAATGCTGCCTCTTCTCCCAAACTCAGTCCCATGGCTATACAGATCAATTGCCAAATGCAGATAGTAAAATCACACGCACAAAAAAAACCCAGAAGTGTTCAATAGGTGTTTGCATTCTGCATTTGGGAAGGAGATGGATATTCATTTCATACGATGTTGCAGATGGAGTACAGCATTTACCATCTGGAAAAACGGAGGTTGTGAAGCAGCGTCTGCTAAAATTAAATGTTTTTCACATCACCTGGCCTGGCTATCTTTGTGTCTTAAAGATGTCTAAAATGCTCAGTGCAAAGTTTTATATTTACAAATCTGGGTGAATTCCAAAGACATGGGAGACTGACACGGTAGCTCTGGGACTTATGTGTAAAAGGAATACTCCAGGGAGCAACAAGTTGGTTAGCAGGACAGTATCCCCTCAACACAATCACCAAAAATTTATTCAGGCCTCCAACAACAAGCCATTAGAGGTTAAAAACAAAACCAATGCTAATCAGGAGGGTGTTGTGGAAGGTAAGTCTTGTCAAAGAAACCTGTTGCGTTTTTCTTTGGACAAGATTAGAGATGTGTTTCACATAGTATTCTTGGCTTTCTCTACCACATGACAGGTTGATTAATGAGCTCACATTACATAGGATGAATAGGGCATACGCTAAGAGTTGCCTAAGTGACAGATGTAAAAAGTAATTAATGAGGGATTAATAATCCCTAGCCCAGCAGGCTAGGGATGTTTGAAGGGGTGAAGTCAGCCACAGGGAGCTCAGTGTTTCTCTGACTTCAGTCTGTGTGACTCAAACATCTCCATCCTACAGCAAAGGGTTAGAGACCCTGATGTTACATATTTGTCTTGGCAAGATTTTATCTGTTTGCACACCACTAGGATATATCTGAGCAATTGTCTCCACTATCCAGGTAGGAGTGCAAGGAGGTAACAGAGATGGGCTGCTATTTTAGAAAGCTGTGAGATGGCAGTGGATGCAGAGAAACCAGTTGCTTTCTTAAGGGGCAGTTTGAGTGTGTAATATCAAATTTCTGGCCTGACAAACCCGCAAAGGCCATCAAGCAAATCAGTAGCAGAGCTGGGAAAAGAGCTCAGCAGTTGCTGGCTCCTGGCCTGACCCAGGATGACTCACTTATCTTACACACGTTGCATCTTTTCCATGCAGGGAGCAGGCATTGACATCATCATGGCCCAAAAGATCTACTCCTGCTGGCCTGCACTGACTGCTCGCCTCCCAGCATGTGCATCAACTTCTACCATCAAATAACTGGAGCAGCACTTCATTTAACATCCCAACACCGTGTTACTAAGTGTTTGATAGTAGATTAAAGAAACAAGTTCTTATATGCTAATGTACTCAGCACTTGCTACTAATTTATCGCTTCACTTGCGTTGTTGTCTTTCCTGACAACTTGACTATTCACAGGAAGTGTCACCTTGCAGGATATCACATAAGCTGATTTGACTGTTAAACACAGTCATAGGAAGAAACCAGGTAAGGTAAAATTTATTATATGCATTAAGTTTTTTTCCTATAGCTGGCAGAGGAAAGCTTGTGTGTCAAAGTTTGCCAGTACCCTGTCAACAGCACTGGTGCTTGGTTCAATGCTGTGAACTGGCTGTGAGGCTGAAAGTAGAGCCCTGTTTTGTTCTGAGAAGGCTGGAGAGGAAATGAAAAGTCTCCTGGGGATTGGAGATTTGCACATATGGCAAAGCTGCCCTTCACCCTCTCTCCAGGTGCTGCTCTCTGCCAGGCTGGTGCATGGCAGGGAGAGAAGCAATAGCTGTTTTGAAGGTGATGGCAAAACAGTGTTTATAAAAAAGGAAGTGCGAAAAGAGGTAAAATAACTGGTTTGCAAATATTTCATTATCTGTTGGAAAGCAGCAAAATTCATTTTATTTCCTCTTCAGTGCCTCTCCTTGACATAGGAGAGCTGCCAGCTATGACATCTTCCCTAAGATCAACAACCAGAGAACAGGAATAACTAACAGCTGGACCCTTTCATTAAAAAAACCCCAGAACAACTAAACCAAAAAAACCCCCTATGATTAATAACCAAAACACAGGGCACAAAACGTTATGCTGGGGATGCCATGGGAAGCATTGTGTTCCTGCACCTGCCCCACTGATGAACAGGCCATTTCCAACCCCTAATGAAGGTGGATTCCTCTGAGGCTGGGGCTCTTACTGGTGACATTGGGGACAGTGACACAAGCAGAGGCAATGAAGATGTGGAAAGAAATCCCCTCTAGATGCAGAGGTCCTCAAGGGCAGGAGAACTGAAATTCATTGCTTGCCCGCATGGCAGCTGAGGTGTCATTCTCGGATGGCAATCATGAAGCCCTTCTGGCTGCAGCCCTGTAACAATGTGTCCTGGCATTCGTTCTTATCAGGAACGGCAGTCTCCATGCTGTAATTACAGCAAATTGCCCGGGAAAATCAGCAGAAACTCTAACCCCTCCAGCGGTACAACTGTGACAAACACCAGGTTCACAACTGGCACAGCCCACAGCTGCCTCCCGAGGTCCCAGCACGGGGATTAACCCCCGGAAATCTCATTGCAGTGGCAATGGTCAGCTTTCCTGGAGTGTCTGGCACTGACTGAGAGCATGACGAGGGTAACAGCCAAAAGAGATGTGGAAGGGCTGGGAGAGCCCTCGGGGACCCTGAGGCTAGAGTGCTGCTGCAGCAGCATTGTGAGACTCTTCCTGGGTCACCCAAGAGACCTCTATGCAGGCAGTGTGACTGGGCAAGGAGGCTTTGCTGGCAGTGTGCTGGGGACCAGGGCACTTGCTGAGGTGTCCCAATACCCTAGTTTGTTCACTCACCACACCCTTAGGTGAGGAAAGCCTTATTGTTCCTGGTTATCTCAAACTGACCTGCAACTGTGGTCCTGCCAGTGTGACATGAGATGCAGAAAAAAAGGAGAGATGCATGGTGGTAAAGAATCTACAGGACTCATTTCTAAAGGGTGGAGGTGGAGATCCCCCTTGCTTACATCAGGACGAAGCTGCAGTTGTCCTGGACATCATGAGCATGCACTGCCTCTCCTCAAGTGGACGAGAAGAGGCTGCCATTCTTCCATGGCTCTTACACCCCTGGGGCATCCATTCCAGTGGATTTGGGTAGTTTCAGAGCCTGCCTGTCCCTGGCCATCTACTAAGAGAACATGGCGGCATTTACCCATTTTCCCAGAACTTACTTGATTGCTTCTATTTTCAGGGATTGGTCCAATAGCTCTTGATTGAATAAAACCCCTCTTTACCTCCTTGGGGCTAAGCTCTGTCCCTGTCAGATGAGCACTCACATACTGTCCTTCACAAATGGATTGTCAGTTTTCCTCTGTCCTCTCACATACCTATTTGAGTGGGAATTGTTCTTTCCTGGAAGCAGCACACCACACCCCCTAGCACAATACTGAACCTGAAATTAAATTTAAATACAGTCAATGTGTATCTCAGTACTGGCTCCTGACTGAGATCATTCACTGTGAGACTGGGTGGGGGGTCCTGACTCTAATATTTTTCCTCTAGGCAAACTGAACATGGATTTCAAGAGCACCAGATTGATGGGAGAGTCCTGAAGTGATGGCATTTCTCTGTCTGCATCTGGTGCACAGACACCCCAGTGTGCTTCATGCTAAGACATCTCCTGCTATATTTGTAAATAATACTAATTACTCTGAGCTCCTTCAGAAGCACTAGAATTAGAGGGAATAAGGAACAAACTCCAAAGCTGTCCTGTGATGCTGCAAGCCTGGGTTTGTCAGTGTCACTGAACACAGAAACTCAGCAGCTGCAGCAGTGCTGCAAAGCCTTGAAGGCAAAATGCAGCCGTGCCAGCAGGGCAGAGTTAGCAGCCCACACCTGGGCTCAGAGCTCCCCCAAACTCTTCAGCAGTAGAGGACATCAAAAGGCTCAGTTCTTAGCTCAGATGAGGAGTTAAGAAGAAAAGGCTTTTATTACTGAAGAAGCAGTGGGAAGCAGAGGCTCTTAGGGAAGCTGTGGAAAGAGCAGCCCTGGAGCTGAGAGCAGCCCCTGCAGCCATAGGAGGGGGTCACACAGCTGTGGGCTCCACAGCTGAGCTAGAAGCTCAGGAGTTTCTCAGGAGCAGTACCTCAGAGAAATCCATGAATCAATACAGAGGATCTAATCAGTGCCTTGGGAGGTTGGGAGTAGGTTGGTAGCAGCCAAGGCTGCAGTGCTGAACTCAAGAAGCTCTATTACTGCTACAATCAATTTGTGTCAGTTTTACAGATTGTTTGCTGCTGCTTTTTTTTGTTTGTTTGTTTATCATAGAGAAACAAATAATTAGTTTTCAAAGGGCATAAAAACAAGCAAAGAATTTTTTTTTTTAAAAATAAAATATATAATTTGCAATGTTAAAACTAATGCTTATGACAAAGTATCGTTCTTATTCATTCATGGGTCAGGCACAATTCAACCTCATTTATGCCCAAGCACTAGGATTAATTTAAGTTTGTGCAAACCTGTCATTCACTGCCTCAGCCACATGCATTAGCCAAGGGCTCTCCATCAGTGACACAGGTCTTTGTGCTCTGCTCAGTCCCGCAATGCTGCCCATAGCACAGAAATAGCTGGGGAAGCTCCGCGGGTGAGTCTGGCAGCCTGTGCCCAGCTCTGGCTGAAGGCAGGCAGTGACCCGGTGGCTCTAACCAGTCCAGACTGCAGTGTCCAGGAGCTGCTCCAGGAGATCGATGTGGGGCAGGAGCACATCTGTGCCCTGACACAGGGTTCAGCGTGGGGCTGCCCGATGTAGCTGACACCCAGCTGGCACAGCCTCAGGGTACAGCTGGGATCTGGCTAGCTCCAGGTTGGAAAAGCTAGGTTGTATTTACACAGCACTGCTTCTGACCTCCCAAGCCCTGGCTCTTGTCAGCTACGGCCTGATTTGTCTGGTCTACATCTGGACTTGAGCTGGCTCCTGGCCAGCTCAAATGAATCTCTCAACACCGTGATTCCCACATGTCCAACACTGGGATTAGCATGGTCAGTGAGAGCTCCTGTCTATCTGCATCAGCCATCTGCATCAGCCAATGCAGTCAGTCCGATAGATGTTGAAATTATATCCTGAATTTGTTAGAACACTTATTTCCTGAAGCCTTTGAAGTAGGCGTATCTTGTTTTGAGTTTGCAAGAGTCCTTGTCCCTGACTGGTATTCCTTGGCAAATCTTCAACATAATAATCTTCATAATAATCTTCAAATACTAACAATATACACTATAAACTATAAATATATATTTATATATATAATACATATATATAAATATATATATTTTCTAGCAGCTGAGCCAAGATTGAATGAAGTCCATAAAGAGCCACAGACAGCCTTCACTGGTTTTACAGTGGGACATTTACTTTTGTTCTGAATAAAAAAATAATTATTATCTAACAAGAAGCTTTCTGGTCATAGTTGACTCTCAGGCTATGTCCATATTAGTATATTAGGCAGCACACATTCCTGGGCTCTGATACATGGTCATCCATGGTATTGAATAGTTATAATGTTCCATAGTGCCGTGCTGGATGGCACTGATGTTAAGCAGCAGGCTTCCAAACAATTTCAAAGCACAGGGAGTCGATACAGGTTATTCATCTCTCAATGAGCAGGTTGGATATGGCTGCTCTGTTTTGGTGGATAAGGGAATTTGCCTCTATGGACACACTGTTCCATGCCAGTTGGCCTCAGGGCCAGAAATGGTCCCAGGAACATTTATTTTACCAGTATAGACAAAGCCTTTTGTGGTGACCACTTATTTAAGTGTGTGTAAACAGGTAATTAGGATTGTGCAATTGTTGCTTGGACTAATTGCATATGCCAGATCTTTACAAGAGGGTGAGTGCTCAGCACCCAGTATGCACCTTTTATTTTAGAAAAAAAGAAGCAGTGATTGTGCGTAATTAAAAAAACCTGGCTCCCAGGATCTGTTTAAAGCTGGCAGAATTCAATAGAAGTAGTTGAATTTGCTATTTCCATGGTAGTTTGGGTTGAGGTTTTTTTGTTTGTTTTATATTTATTGCAGTTTCTGAAATACATGGCTTATTGTGGCTGGCCAGATAGATGTGAGAGTAAAGAAAATTGGCTACTCAACTTTTTCTAAGAGAAAATTGCCAAGCGAGAAAGTGGAATCCTTGCAAGTCCAAGAAGGAAAAGGAACAGGAATGGTTAAAAATGGAGGCCTGGAACTATTGGAGCATCATGAATTCTGGTCCATAGCACTAAAATCATAGCAGCAGGTTATTTAAACTGATTATTTGAATAGTGTTAATTAGTGCTATAACAAAAAGCTTTTTTTTTTTTTCACTCAGGATCATAGTGGGATTTTTTTCTATTAGCAAAGTATGCCTTTTTCATATTTCTTCAACTTATTACATTCCCTACTGCCCTTTAATGCACATTGGATTAATAATAAGGAAGATTTCAAATGCAACTTGATTCATTTTAGCACGTTTTCTCTTGGTCAGGTTACTTGGGGACTGCATTCCTCAAACTCTTTCCTGCTGTGCTGGTAATTCTGCATAACCCCAGGACCAGGATAAATCCTGGACTGCAGTTTCTGTCAGACTTATGACCCCACTTGTAGTTGTAGACACTCCAGTTGGGCTTTTGAGCTCTTTAATTTGGCATCATGGTTTAGTGTCAAATTTTTGAAAGTGTTCTTCAGTTCCACTTGGCTCTAGTTTAGATGTACAGATAAGACTGAGAGTTTTCTGATTCAGTTTATCTGTTTTCAAGATGAATATAATGCTAATTAATTAATCATGAAAAAAATCATGTTCTGTATAGAGATCCTTTTTTTAACCTCCTTGGAGGATTTCAGAACCTCTTGAAAATGTTGCAAATAGTTCCCAGAGGTCACTTTATCTTCTGCTGAAGTACAGCCAGCTTTGGAGTGATCTGTGGCAAATATTTAACATTCCAGAACAACAATTTAGGCTAGGAAGTGGAAAGGAAAACCTTGTTAAATTGAAACTAAAGGGAGATTTCACATAGACAGGATGTAGGTACCTCAGTGGTGCTTTGATTCATTACAGCTACCTCCCTGGGGTAGTCATAGGCTTGGTCACCTTCTGTAAACAGTCATAAGAGGAAAGGGACTCTAGAAAGGGAATTTCAGAATCATCCTTTGCAAACATGAATGAGTTAAACACTATCTGATAAGAAGGCAGTGTTTTGGGTTTTATTTTCAAAACATCCCGTGTGTAAATGAGTAATGCAACGTTCAACCTCTTGAGCAAGTGGCCATGTACATAACGAGCTGTTTACTCGAGATACTTCCATCAAACACAATCAGGTTGCCTAACTACATTTGCAAGACCCCCCATTGCAACAGGTACTGACTGCAAAGGCCTCGAACAAAAGTCTAAGGAGGGATTAAAGCTAAATATGACATGGATAGATAGTGAACATTGACGTACAGAAATGTTATCTCTGGGAAAACAGGGATGGTGACAGATGGGCAGCTGGAAAATAAACTGGACAGGGAGCCATCAAATGTAATACTGGAGGGAAAACCAGCCAGTCAGGGGAAAGGTAAGAGAGGGGAAAGGTTTAGTGGGAGATTTTGCCCTTTTCTGCAACTCATTAGATCCAGCGCAGAGCCTGGAGTGGTTTGATTTGATTGCCCAAGTCAGCCTGGCCTGGAAGTGCACGTGTTCTGCAAGGGCATGCATCATTCACTTTTAAGACTATATCTGATCAATGAGACCCAGGATGCAATGTACCAGTTTACCTCAAGAAAGCCATAAAGCAGAGCAGTAATTAAGAAAAGATTCATAACAAAATGCCAGGACATAGACATATTATTTTGGAACCAATTGCTCTCTAGTACTAAGTCTAAGATACCTGCAGTATTAAAATTCTTGGTCTTTACAGGTTTTGGCACAGAACATCAGTTTCTTCTAGTCAGACATTGTTCTTCAAGCACTGACATTTAAAGGTGGGAATTGTGAAAATGTTATTCAGATTTGCCCATACATTAGTAGGTCAATGTCCTCTGTCTTATGCCAGAAAGGAGATCCAACTCATGGATCAGAGACCTGGAGGTGGAACAAGAGTCTGAGAGGCCTGGCCAGTCTCGAGGTTCCAGTTTGAAGCTCTGAATACAAAGTCCTGAATACTTTCCCTCTGGACTCTTCCGTGAAGTAGCATCCTTGGGCAATATTGACAGATTTTATATTTAAAATGGGTGTCATGGTTTGACTCTGGCTAAAAGCCGAGAGCCCACATATAGATCTAAAATTTCTCAGAGAATGGAAAAAACCC
>WEIV01010288.1:366-80599 GCA_013390005.1 Calyptomena viridis | reverse complement strand
GTTATCACAGAGGCATTAGCAGTTGACCTTGGCTAGCTTAGAGTAGAGAAAAACTCCAGCAGCTTCTTAAAGAAGCCTCTCTCCTAGCCCCCCCAGCTAATAAAAAACTCTGGCTACTTAAAACCACAACAATGGGTAATAGAGGAGAGGAGAGGGAAGAGATGGAAAGATGTCCACTTTCCAGACCCTAGAAAACTCCAGAGAAGCTATCAAACAGTTTGCAAGCTCAAGATGTGCAGCAGCCAACATAGATTTATTAAAAGTAAGTCCTGTAAACTGGATCTTTCCTTTTACAGTAGGGTATATTGTTTGGGGTATAGGGAGAAGGTAAGGATCTTGATTTTTGTCTCAGTGTAGTCCCACACAATAGACAAATATGTTCTAGAATGTAATAGTGACTGTTGGCTTGTGTTTGTGCTCGGAAAGTACAGTATTAATTAAACTATTAATTAATCTATATGGAAAACTGTAGCTGGAGGAGTTCTGCAAGGGTCTGTCCTGGGTCACCATTTTCTATAACAACCTGAATGATGACAAAGCTGTGTGTATGCTAGAAGCCATGGCCAGAATTCAAAATGTTTGTGACAAGTTGCAGACATAGGCTGAAAAGGGAAAAGTGCAGTAGTGCAGGTGCAAAATGCTACATCTGAGCAGAAATAGAGCAATTAGGCCAATTTGAGACAGGGAACAATTGTTTCACTGGCAGTTCTCTTTCGAGAAGACTCTAGGGTTATACTAGATCACATGCTCAACATGAATCAGCTGTGTCATGGGATTGCAAAAAAGGCAGACATTGTGTTGGGTTCTGGTAAGAGGAATGCAGCTTGTGAGACAGATGAAATCATCCTTCTGCTCTACTTATCATTGGTGAGGCCTTGGCTGTGGTATTATGTTGAGTCTGGGGCACTTCAGTAAAGATCTGGGTCAGCTGGGGAGAGGCCAGAAGGGGGAAATAGGAATGATCAGAGATCTGAAAAGAGTTGTGTTGTCATGCGGAGATTGAAAAAAATGTGGTCAACCTAGAGAAGGCTGAAGGGGAGCACAACAGCATTCTCCAAATACAGAGTGCTTAATCTCTTTTAAATGTAACTGTAAGAGTGGCTTAAATTTCATTAGAAAAAATTCAGGTTAGTCCCTGGGAAAAAAATGCGAAAAACCTAATGATCAAAGATAATGAAGCACTAGAATCAATAGCAGAGCTTGAAGGACAAGCTAAACAAGCAGGACAGGAATTACATAGTTACCATTTATTGCTTTTAAAGGATCTTGTTTTGAAACGAGAAAGATCATTTTTAGACATCTTTTCACTTGAGTTTACTTGGAGTGCATATTTGAGGTAATCCAGTACCACAGCATCACATCATGGATGAGGCTGGAAGAGATGGGTTAGCCCAACCCACTGCTCAAAATGGGGACAAGAAATGGTGGCTCAGTGCCGCGGTCGGTCAGGTTTTGAATATCTCCAGATATTTAGACTCCACGACGTGTCAGCACAACTTGCTGCAGTGTTTGACCACACCTTTTTATTTTCAATTTATTGGAATTTACTGCATTGCCTCCTGTGCTGTCACTGGATGCCACTGAGAAGAGTTTGGCTCCCTATTCTTAACTCCACCCATCAAGTATTTATTCACATGGATAAGATGTTTCTGAGCCTTCTCTTCTCCAGGTTGAACCTTCCCAGTTTTATCACTCCTAATATGACAGATATTCCAGTCCCTTAATCAACCTCCTGACCTTTCTTTGGATTCACTTAAGAGTGGCCAGTGCACAGCACTGGACACAACACTCCAGTTGTGTCCCACCAGAGTAGAGCAGAGGGATAGGATCAACTCTTGATGATGGTCCGTCATCCAGGTCATCAATGAATATCTTGGAGTTTTGGCTGCAGTATCAGTCCCTGGATACACCACTAATAACTGTCCTCCAGCTGGGTTTGTGACAGTGATCGCAATCTATTAAACCTATAATTTAGCAAACTGTCAGTCCACCTTGATACCCAGTTATTTAATCTGCACTTCATCAATTAATTTATGCAGATTTTATAGGAGACAGTATCAAGACCCTTGCCAAAGTGATGATAAACATCTGCTACTATCCCTTCATCCACCAAGCCAGGTATCTCATCACAGAAGTCTTTTGGGTTTGTTAAGCATGATTTCCCCTTCATAAAGCCATGCTGAATACTTCAAGTCATCTTCTTGTCCTTCATATGTTTGACAATGGTTCCCAGGATTATTTGCTCTATCACCTCCCCAGGGACAGAAGTGAGGCTTACTAGGTAGTAGTTCCCCAGTTTCTCCTCCTTGCTCTTGTTGAGGAGAGTGATGACATTTGCTTTCTTCCAGTCTATGTGAACTTGCCTGTTTGCCCTGACCTTGCAGAGATAACTGAAAGTGGCCTCACAATGTCATTGCCCAGGTCCCTCAGCACTCATGGATGCATCCCCTCAGGTTCCATGGACTTATGCATGTTTGTTTTAAATTCCCTAACTTGATCCTCGTCTACCAATGTTAAGTCTTTCATGCTCCAGACTTTTGCTCTGATCTCAGGGCCCTGGGATTCCTGAAGGCAGGTCTCAACAGTAAAAAGTGAGGTCAAGTGGGCATTGAGTACTTTGGCCTTTTCCATATCTTTTTCATAAGGTCTCCTGCCCTATTCAGCACCAGGCCTACATTCTCTCTAGTTTTTCTTTTGCTGCTGATATACCTGCAGAAACCCTGAAGCCCTTGTTGTGATCCTGCTTTTTGCCCTACTCCCTCCTCTCAGGATCCTGCACTCCACCATTTTATGCTCACTGCAGCCAGGACTGCCCCAACCTTCATATCCCAGATCAGTCTTCCTTTGTTTGCAAGCACAAAGTCTGTCACTATATAAAGGTGTGTCAGTGTGTGGGGAAGGGGGACATTGCCATGTGGAAAAATTCAGCACTAAGATAAATTTATTGACTGTGATCTGACAAAAATAGAGAATTAGGTTATGAAACTCCTTATTTTCAGCTCATCTGTGTATCTTGTGCATCTGCCACTACACCCAAACAGAAGTTAGCTCTGAATTAATTTTTCTGTGTGGCAGGAAAGTAGGCAGGGTTGGGAAGTTGTTGTGTTGGACTTCTGAGTTTGGTCACTATAGTCAATCTGACTCACCTTTCCCCAAATCCTCTATCTTGACTAGGCAAAGAGAATCACCAGAAATTTCTGCTGAGGCTGTAAGAGGAGAAAATACATCTGGTGAAATGGCGAGGGTGGGGATTGGAGAGGACATGTAAAAGGGAAAAAAAAGGCAAAAACAAAGTAAAAAGTAAAAAAAGAAAAAAGCAGGACAAGAAAACCATTTTGTGTGTAGAACATTGAGATCCAGAAGGCTGATTTAAGTTGAATCTTCACCATTGGCCTACAATATACCTTTAATTAAGTCCTATTGTTTCTTTGGACTGTTCTACCCCCACCCTCCAGCTGCGAAGTGTTGAGAGCAGGAGAGGAAAGAGGCAGGGTTTGTCCAAGGAAGATCTATCTATGCTTCCATGTTGTCAAGCCTGCATACAGTAGGCAGGTGTCTCCCATTGTGTGATGTTAGGAGTTATGTGGCTGTATGGCTCTCTTCCTTCTCTGCCTCAACCATCTGATGAATAAACTCATCAGCTGCAGGATTTTTAATAAGGCTGTACCTCAGGCTGCAGTCATCTTCTGTGTGAGCACTGGATTGAGAAGGCCAGTTTTGGTCTACATTCTCCATGCCTGGGAATGGACTGAGTTTAGTACTTCTTTACCTGGCTTAGCAGAGAGGGAGGATGTTTGAGAGGCTGCAAATGAGTGAGGTGAGTTAGAGAATATGCAGGTGACTTTGTCAAGGAAGCACAATATGTTGGTTTATTTATTGGGGAAATATTTTCTTTTCTGCTAGGGCGGATAGGACAGGTTAGTCCTCTGCGTTGATAGATGTACTTCACATAAGCTTGTCCAAGATTTGAGATAGTTGCTCTGAGGTGTAGCCACAGAAATAATAATAATAAAAAGAAGTC
This sequence comes from Calyptomena viridis, assembly GCA_013390005.1. Taxonomy (NCBI): domain Eukaryota; kingdom Metazoa; phylum Chordata; class Aves; order Passeriformes; family Eurylaimidae; genus Calyptomena; species Calyptomena viridis. The sequence continues at coordinate 76,578 of WEIV01010288.1, read as the reverse complement.
AGAATTCCCTTATTCTGCAAATAAAACATGCAAAATGAAACCTGAACAAGATATAAGGGAGAGAAGGATGGGCAAAATTATCACCCTGCATAGTCAAATGGCATAGCCCCAAGAAGGGATATGGCTTACTCTTGCACAAACAGACGTTACCTTTTGCCCTTGCTAGAAGTGACTCAGCTGTAAATCCTCTGCAATTGATTGTTACCCTGGAAAAACGAATGGTTCGAACTTTGTAGAAGGGCATGTGCAAGGCACCAGAGAGATCAGCACTCTGCTTGCAAAAAAGGTCTTTCTAAAGACCACAACAGCCTTTGAAGCACATTGTAAGGCAGAGAGTAGAACTACAGGCAGGCAAATAAAACCTGACTCTCCCCAAACTTGATGAAAGTATTGCCACTGGCTAACTTCCTGGGGAACAAGCTGGGAACTGTACTGAAGCCTCTAGCCTAGGATTATGTGCTCTGCAGCAGTACTAACTGGCCTTGGCATGTGAATAAACAGCGGGAACAAGCTTCTATGCAATAAGCATTGGAGAAATATTTACCTCCCTGAAAAGTCAATATTTTAGCACAAACAGGCTTGGGAGAGTTTATGAAGGCATTTTGTTTGTAAGCAAACTTCAAAGCTTTTTATGGGTTAGTTTTTTAGCTACTATTATTTACATTTTTCAGTGGCAAAACAGTTCCCAGAAGACCAAATGGGACGAGTTTACAGCTTCAGCAAACTGAGGGAGTGACACACAGCACTTTAGTCCAGGCTGTGCAGTGGGGGTGAGCGTGTTAGGATGTCAGGTCAAGCTGTTTCCCATGGAGACATTCAGAGTGATGTCCTCAGCCTGAGCTCCTGGCTCCTGCTAAGTGCAGGAGCAAATGCCCTACAGATTAAAGAGAGCTTTCCAGTGCTCCCTGCTTCTGAAAACTGTGCATATTTATCCAAAGTTTAGTTTACTATTTTTTTTTTTTTGAGGGGGGGGGGGGGGGGGGGGGGGGTTTTGTTTTTTATTTTGGGGGGGGGTTTAATCCTGTCCAATTCAGCCTTCCAGTTTACTCCAATAAGAGAATACTTTTTGGTATCCCAAGAACTATTTTATGGTTCCTAATTCTTCTGTCAAACAAATGGAGAGACTCAAGAAGGGTGACCTTGGACACAAAAGGAATGAGGCCAGGCCACCCAACTTTAGTAGTGAATGTTCCTATAGTTGATAGAGATGTTAACCTAAGTTCTCCATAGCTCTGCCTCTGATTTTAGGTAATAACTCAGTATTATTACCCCTTTCCATTCCCAGTACAGGGAGCTGAGGTAACCATTTTCCCAGTTTAGCAAAGTACCAAAAGCTGAGTGATGAAATGGCCAACCTGACATTACTTGGCAAGTCAAATACTGCAGCCTTATTTCCCAGCCTCCTTTGTGCCTTATTGTGCAGAATCCCTGCTTAGCTCTGTAAAACTGCTTATAGACAAACATTAAGTCCCTCTTCCTCTGACTTCCTTACCAAAACCTCTCACTTTAATCTTGAAATGCTATAAGAAAATGGATACAGATGTATGCTACATATAAAAACCTATGGCTCTAAATATAAAAGATGAGGCGCAAAACTGAAAGGTCATGGAAAGATCATTAACCATGGAACTGCAGAGTCTGTAGTTTTTTTCCTACCTCACAAATTATTCGTTTCCTGCTCTGACAACTTTAAGTGTAAATGTGATATTAGTATGGCCTTCCTAAGCACCTCTGTCCCATAGATTCCAGAGAGAAAATATGCTGTGATTTGCATTGCTTTGCTGCATATGAAAAGAAGATCTGTTTCTCACATGTAGTGCTTCAGAGCTGCACCACTAAAGCTCTCCTGATAACTGTGAGGAAATCCCAGCTGTATAGCTGTAGCTGTTGCTATATCCTGTGCTGTAGATGGCTAACATGACAAAGAAGCCAGAGTTTCCTGGACTATCTCAGTGGTTAGGATGCTGGCAGATGACTCAGACACAGAGGGGTTTAATTTTGCTTCTATTCAGTGACCTTGTATAAATCATTTCCCACCCTCTGAAAGTGCTTTGAAAATGACGGCTGACAAGTGGTATATAAGAGCTTGGTGTTTTAGCAGGGCCTGGTAGTCATTTCAACACAGCCATTTTGTAATCAGAAAGACAATGGTTTATACTGGTGCCAACGTGTTTCATTTGGGCTCTCCAGTGCTATGCGGTTCCCAGTGGTACAGCTCACTGCTGTGCCAGGAACACCTCAGCTCTCTCACTGCTCTGAGCTCCCCGTGCCTGTGTTGCTTGATGAGAGTGATAACTCCAGCTTTAAAGGAAAACTAATAACTGGTGGGCAAACACAGTTTTTTGGTTCCACTGACCAAAAGTAAATGCGCAGCATGTGAGGATGGCAGACAGAGAAAGGAAATACGGAGTTCAGGAGAAAGCTTTCTGACAATGAGATTTGAAGCAAGAAGCTCATGCAACAAGGAACCAAACCACATGGAAATTCCATGCTCACTTCTGAGTGTTGAATCAGTGGGAACCCTTGAAGCACAGTAGAAAAGAAGCACTTGACATTCAGAGAAGTCTCTACATCTAGGGCAATGGATGCTTTAGTGAATGCCTGCTCTTAACCTAAGATTACTTGTGTGCAGAGAAAATCCGCTATCTTAAATTTTCTTCAGCTACTTCACACTTTGATTGTTTCTGGATACTTTTCACCTTTTGACTGAGGTGAACTAGGTGTCCATGATTGTACTCTGGAAAAGAGAGAGCTTAGGCTGTTACACTGAAAATCAGGTCAAGCACAAGTGAAGTTTTACTTTGCTTTTTGTCACTTTGTCTCATATGTGGGAATATTTTCAGACTAAACTATCCAGATATTTCTTAATCTGTATCCTTCTCTGTCATCCTTCCTGTTCTTCTTGGTCTTCTCTTTTTCTTGTGCAATACTGAGACTTTTTTTTTTAATGAGTGGGCTTACTTGCAGAAATCCAGTTGTGGGATAGAAAAACACTGAATGGTTGTGCCTGTATGACACCACTGTGTCAAGTGCTGGCTGACTACAGAAAACATGGATCATTAATTACCAATGGAAGGCTGCTCTCTATCTAGAAGAAAGGTCAGTTTTCCAGTAAAAGCTGTCTATATGCAAATCACCACCTCTGTTGCCATTAGAGACTAGATTCAATAGGTACAAGGGATGTCTCTCTGAAGGACATTTCTGTCTCAGTATCAGGAGACAGAGAGCTGAGTAAGAACACTGACCAGCAACATCTATTGTCTCTGTGGAAGACAAGCAAATATGCATTGTGGAGCTAGATTACACCAGTGTCCTTAACTAGGACCACATTGCTAGAAAGGACAGGAAACACTAGAGAAGAGCTTTTTCCCCCATGTTCTACCTACCTCTTTCACACCTGAATGCTTTCTGCTGTTTCTCATTATTTCAGGCAGGTTTCTGAGATCAATGAGCTATGCTTTTTATGCTGCTGTCTGAGAGGCTGTGATCTAATCTTGTAAACTGTTTTGAAACACTGCTCATGTAAAAGGTACCCAGCCTGATGTGATGGCCCTAAGAATCTCTTTTCAGTGTTTGCTTTCAAATCAATGCTCTGCCCTGACTGTGTCTCTCTGTTTGAGTGTTCCTTTTCATAACAGCTGGAGGTCTGGGACCTATTGGGATGCCAACACTGCTTTTGATTATGTTGAGCACCTTGAGTTTTGAAATCCCATTTCCAGGAAGAAGAATTGGGAAGAATCCTAGAGTGAGAAAGTGAAGAAATGATCTGGTAGTCTCAGCAGGACTGCAGTGAGACTCAAGCAGACATTGGATTATTGTCACCTACTGTGATAAGGGATGCAAATGTGACTCGTACCATATTTTATTGTATGAGTTGGCCCAGGTACTTTGGCTTGTTTTTCAATTCCATTTGGCACACCTGCCTCAATGCAATAGCGAAGTTGAACAGTACCCCTACACACTTGATTGCTATAAAGCAGTTTGTCTTTTGGGCTTCCTTCAGCATGCATGACAAACTTTATGGCAAGAACTTTCAGAAGGCCTTGACCTAGTCCTCTGCTTACGGAATGATATTCCACCCTAGTTCCAGCAAATGGGCATTTTGAGAGATTGCAGTCTAAAAGCCTTGTTTTCCAGTGGGCCAAGTGCACAGAGCTCTCTAACTTTCAGCTGGATTTCAGATGTCTTGTAAAAGAAGTCAGGAACAAACCCAGTCCAATCTGCAGTGCTGAGGCTGAACGACTTCACCAGTGTAATTCTGTGGATGTGTCAGGCTTGTGTCAATATGGGAGTGAACAGGATTCACAGATTTCTTGTGCCAGAGGTGCCCCTGTGCTGATGACCTGGGCCTGTGGGCTACACTGTGTGCTTCTCACAGTAGGGAGCTGCTCCTGCACCATGGATTTAATCTTTCAGCCGTTGTAGTTATTTTGCCAATATAAGAAGGGATCTCATAATTTGGCCCTACTGGCTCTACTTTAAAAGTTTTTTAAGAGTAGCTGTGAATGCTGAAAGGAGCCCTTGTCACTATCCAGATCCCCGGGTCTCTTCTCTGTCTGTTTGTGGTTGTGTGGTGGACACTTAAAGTCTGGCCTGGGAAAATCCCCAAGACATGGGGCATGAGGGCCCAGATGTGAACCACAGCTCAGTGGATGAGGTCTGGAGGTTTTTTACTTGTGACTGGGCTGAACCTCATGTGCTTATGTATTCTCCGAGCCATCCTTCAAGTGATCCACACCAGGGTGCTGCTGAGGTGACACAATTCAGGCTGTGAAGGCAGCAAAAAGTGTAGAGGTGGGCCCAGGCAGAAGTGAAGAAAGGATTGGACAGCACTAGTAGATAATGGGTGAAAAAAGATAGATTTCTTTGTACCATCCAGCCCTGCCTTATCTGCTCAGTTTAAAAGTAAAGAAAATATCAGCTTGGCAAAATTGGAAAAAAAAAAAAGAGGTCTTTACAGATTTGTCTCTTTTTTTNTTTTTTTTTTTTTTTTTTTTTGTTGAGTTTGCACATTTCACTTCTACAGGGAGAATAACAGCTGCAATCTTTCCTCATCACAATTGCAAAGAAATGATCATCCCCTTTTGCTGCATTTCCTAACTCCCCCAGTTCCTCTTTCAGGTTTATGCCTTTTCTGCATGAAGTTCTCTTGGTGGCATGGAAATTAATTGAAATGAGTGTGACTAAGAGGGAAAGACCCAATAATGTCAGGATTTCAGTAGTAGCTCCTGAATTGCGTAAGTACTATTTTTACAGCGATTGCAGATTGCAGACAATCTCATGAATCATTGCAAATGTACACAGCTAAACACAGGCTGTTTCTTCCCAAAGGCTGGGCCTGAGTGGTTAAAGCTTGTACATCCACGGTGCATGGGTGCTAATAATAACCATTGCCTTTAGACAGCACTGTGAGCTGGTGTCACTCACAAACATGATGGGGCCTGATCTACAGAGGTGTAGTGAAACCACAGCACTTATTGAAGCAAATCTTCTGCAAGCAATTACCAATTCCTGGGAGCCTTCTTGGACTTCCTGCAAAAACCTCACCCCCACAAACCATTAAAATGTCCCTGCCAGGAGTCTAGAGGCAAAAATATGTCCAAATCCCTATGTGCTGTATTGCTCCTTTCCTTCTTTGTCTGTACATTATTTAAGTGTCTTCCACTTGCCTTCAAGGTCAGCTATAGCTCTTACAGGTCCCAATTTGAGGCAACTTCTGTACTCCAAGTGCTGTTTGTCCAATTTTCCTACAGAGGCATTTGAACTTCCTTCCATCTGCATGCTTTGCCAACTGTAATGGGAACTTCTTCCTGAACTGAGAGTGGCTCATTGTTCAGCGCCCATCTGCAGAATCATCAGCCTAGGCTGTTTCTTTAGAAAGAATTAAAAGAGGAAAAGGGAGAGAAAAAGCTACTGTCTACTAAGCTACTTACTAAGACTACCATCTTTAATAAGGCATTAATCCTTATTAGGTTCCTCTAAAATCTTTATGCTATTGCTTCTCTCTGCTCTGCACTCCTTTTTTCCTTCTTTCAATATGAGCAAGCTGGGAGTTTTGCCCTGCTGTGTTTCTTTATTCACACTGACCTTGAGATGGCATATTTAATTTTGGGAGAGGCAATATTAATCAGTGTGGCTGCATGAGTATCTCTAATGCCTCATGGAGAAGGCTTCCTGTGCTTCCAGTCTCAGCTCCTCTTGTGCCTCTTGGCCCTGTGGCCGCATTACATTACCCTTACTTACCACACTGTAGTCTCCGTGCTGTCTACACTGACAGGATGCATCATGGCAATTTGATGACTGCAGTGCATTACAGAGACAGACTCCAGCCAGGGAGTCTACCTCATGCAGCAAGAAGCAGGCATGAAGCTAGTAAATGATGGGGACTGGGAAGCAGAAATGACATTAGCTGGGACAGACAGGTACAGAGACGGATGAGAGACTCACTGTCATGTAAAGGCTATGCTGGGACCCTTCTATATTACTGTAAGGCTTGTTGCAGACATTAATGGGGTCAGGGAACCATAAAACACAGGATCAGAAGAGACTGTCTCTCCATTCCTCAATTAAGATGTGGGAATCAGTGACTCAGTGGCGAGGGATGAAGGAATGTAATTCTTGATCCATTTATGTGACTGCCAGGCCATAGCTCAGACTATGAGATTGCTTGGAGTTGGTTTTACAACTTTGCTGTCCTCCTCCAGGCATTTGTGAAGCATAAGGATGTGTGCTTAGAACATTGCAGATTGAGAACCTGTTTCCATTGAGATGCATATTTACAGTTTGCTCTTCCTCTTAGACTGGACTGGTTTCCTGTTTTCATCTGGCAGTTCTGGCTTTGCATGGCCAAGCGTGCTGCTCCTTTTCCAGTATCCATTTGCCCTTGTGCTGAAGAGCAGCAGAAGGACACATTCTGAAGATCCTTAAATCTAAAGGTTAAAGTAGGTTGCAAATTGCTTCTCCTAACCCTATTATTTGGATTAACGGAGTTATCCATAAATCATAACATGATAAACATAACATCATAAATCATGACAGATTGTTTTTATCTTTCTACAGAATATGTATAGCTGTAGTTATAGAGTTTAGGAGGCTGTGAAGCTACTGCAAGCATGCTTTCCCAGACAGAAGCTACAGATGCTTGAATGTAAATTGGAGTAGGATATTTTGTTACCCTAATAATATATCTATTTGTGAAAATGTTGTACAGCAATGTTGTAAAATATGCTGCTTTTAAGAAGAACATGTATAGTCACAGGGAACACAAAATATTTTAAATCTATGTATGAGATAACAATATGATGACAACAATGCATGTATGTTTAGTAGTATGTAATGTACTAGTCTCAAAGCAGTGAACAGTCATTGAACAAAACATGGGCTAGACATGGGTTAGAGATCTGGGGCTCTGGGCCTCTGAGCATTGATATGTATTGACATGGTATCTGATATGACATGTACATTCAATAAAACTTCTCCAGCTGTGAGACTTTTGCTCCCCTCTGTTCATCTACGCATTTGCTTGAATCATTTCATTTTGTGTAATTTTGAAGAAACCTCAAGATTTTCAAATTCCTTGAAAAAGGAGGTTGTAAATCTTCTCTCAAATAATTTCTTCTGTGTCTTGCTGCTTCTGAAAGCTGGGAAATATGTTACATAAAGGCTGCTGAGAAATGGGATGGAAAAATTCGATTGTTGTTTCAATGCTTTTTTTTTCAATTTTTTTCAATGTCTTCTCGAGGTACTCGTTGGTTGTTTGCTAGAGTACCTCTTCTTATTATCAAAGTCCAGTACCAGATAAAGGAATAAAACTCGCAGCTTCTCAGTTCTTCTGTTCATTAAGCTTTATCACAACTTCAGCATGTCACCCAAACCTGGGTTTAACATACCAGAGCGTGTGCTGAAAAAGCATTTGCTGCAAAGTGTGGAAGCACAAAGCAAAAGGGAGTAGGGTGTGGAATGCCTCAAATGGCAGCTGTATCTAGGTTTTTAAGGACACTAATAACCAATTAACAGATAGCACGTCTTCTGTTTACAATTCGGTACCAATAATCCTAATTTATTACTAACACGTCTTCTCTACCTCAAACCTATTCTACCAATCCTCAAATGCCAGCTCTGCTGCAGTGCAAGGAGCAAGAAGAAGAAGAAGAAGAAGAAGAACTCAGGGCAACACCCAAAATCCTCCATCTTGTTTTCTTTTATATCTATACTACAAAACCTAAAACTATAAGTTTTACCTCTATAACAAACCAAACCACGATCCAAATTATTTTTCTGCTGCTCTTGCTTCCATCAGTTTTGGAAGCCCTTCCCAGGGACACAGATCAAAAACCGTATCCTCCCGGGGTCTATATAAGGGTCCCAGACCCTCCAGGGCAATCTGAGGTGTAGACTCCTCATCCTGGACTCCAACATCGTCTCAAATGCCCAGTGAACAAGTTTGATGCAATTGCTGCTCTAATGAATCCCCAAAATACTTAAGATGGTGAAGATGCGAGAAACGATAGACCTTAACTGTCACACGCCTCAACATTCAGGGTGTATTCCTTCTTGGGTCCTTGATAAACTAGCTAGTTAGCTACCCTTTATCTTAATCTTACCTAATAGTAATGATAACAGCCTGGACCATGTAGAGACTGGGGATTTGTGGTAGAAGCTACACAAGGACAAAACCATGGAACTTAAAACTTAGCATTGTAGTTAAAAGCAATCTGCTCCCATTTCCTTCACCAAAACAGCCCATCAGAAGCACAGTCTGGGGATGAAAGTGGGGCTGATGAGGCTGGGTGAAGCTAGGTGCTTCTGGGGGTAGGTGGGAGCTCTGGCCCTGTGAGGGTCCTGTCACAGGCAGGAGGGTTTTATGCTGGAGCTGGAATGATTCGCTGGGATTAAAACATCAAAAATTTATGTCAGGGGGTCACTGTGAAGTCCACTGGTGCCCATGGCTGGGGTAAGTAGGAGGCTGCTGCAGTGGGGGGAGCTGCTGGTGGGGAGGGAGAGATGTCTGGCATGGTGTGAGTCACCCGTGTTTGCCCTTTGTTGTCCCGGCCAGGTGCCAGCCATGGCACTCAGCCATTTTCTCTGAGGTGATCCGATGAGATTGTGGTGCAAGGAGAGCAGGCCACCTGCCAGCAGCTGGAGATTTCGTTTTCTGCAAATGCTGGTCCTAGTCCTGCTCTCAAGGGCAGGTGGCTGCTTGGCCTCAGTGTCTGTGTCACCATCTCACATGCACCACCAGCACAGGGGCCTTTGGGCCAAGTGCCACCCACCATCCCAGCCCTTGCCTGCATCTGTGGCCGTGGTGGCAGCGGCATCTGATGGGGGACCCTGGCTGGCCAACACTGCAGCCCCAAAACTAAGAAACATATCAACTGTAGAGTTTCACCACCACCATCAGAACTTTGGCCTGGCAATGCTGTGAGACCTACTCCATTCAGGCCTCAGCCCACTGCACTCCTCCATTGCTCACCCATGGCTGCAGCATCCTGGGGCTCCTGAAGGTGCCTGGTTGTACGGCTGGGGCTGTGGTCATGTCCGTCTGTCCCTGGAAACATTTATCCCTTTCTCCCTGCAAATACACAAACAGTAACCCATGCTGCAATCCAATCTGCTCCCCTCACCAGGATAGCTGCACATCCCAGCTCTCACTAATCCCAGTGCCCACAGCCACTCGCTTCAGTGGCTGCTGCATGCAGAGAGAATGAGCTGCTCTCCTCCTCATGCCACTTACACTGATGTCACCCTGGGCGGCTCCCACACGCAGTGAAATGCCTGCCTTGATGCACTGAAGGACTCTCAGCATCTCATGAAAGCGCCTAGGGACTTGTTTTGTGTGGCCCCTGTGTGCTGCTGGAGGCAGAAACCCAGGCAGGTCGCCAACAGCTCTGTCATGGTCATGCTGTTCAGTCTGCTGAGGAAATTCAGCAAGGAAGCAGAGGAACAAGGCCGCAACACTGGAGGATGTGTACGTTCCAAAGCAGGTTGGGTGAGAGAATGTAACTTGTATTTTGCTCTATTTTTTTGACCCTAAACTATAAACACCTAAAGATGTGAATGTTCCATTCTTCTGCAATGAGTTTGCTATAGACCAGATGCTCTCACCTGTGACCCATGATGCTTTTGGTGGGATAACTGGGCACCAAACGAGTCTGTACATCACATTGCATAGAGTGATATTTTCTTCTTGGTATCTCTTGTTTTTTGGAAGGGGTGTTGAAAGAGAAATAATTCAACTCTTTGCCTACATGGCTCACAGTTAAATTCCTTTTGTAGGGGAAGCAAAATTTTTTTGCTGGATGAAATACACCTCTGTGCTATGGTGCAAGGAAATGTCTCACCATTTGTCTGAGCTGGCACCTAGGGATAAATGACCTGCTTAGTGAATATAAAAAGGGACTTATTGAGCTGTGGGACAGAATTTATATGTCTGAATTTAAGGTGAGTCTGTGGTATTGAAGATGTCAGGGACAATGAAACATGGTTAGAAGTTCACAAAAGCGAAAAAAGAGACAGTCATTTAATTTAATCGGTTTAGTTTGTGGTATGACAATGTATTTCGTTATCTACAAACATAGTTCACGTAGGTTAGAAATCTCCTGAGGACAAGATAAATCAGGAGAGTGTTTGTTTAAATGTCATCTGTGGGGATATCCAAAAAGTGAGGCAACTGGTAACGCCTGGGAAGGGTAGCAAAAAGAAAAGGGTAAAGTTCTCAGATTCTGAGTAGTTACTTGGTATCACTTCTCATCTGATAGCATTACTGTGAAGATGACAAGGAGTGAAGAGGTGTAGTGCAGCAAACTTCTGTGGAAGACAACATTAAAATGCCTTGAGTCAGTGCCAAAAAGTTCATTTGTCCTTACTGACGTGCGCTGCCAGGCCTCTGCTGAGGTGTGCTCTATCATACCACCTCCTACTTGAATATGAAATAGTAGGTTTCAACAGGCAGCCTCTTTCTTCATGGGACGTTACTCCATTTCAACGGCATTATATTGCTATGTACTCTGGAATTTCTGAAATGTTCTGAGGGACTAGTGATGACTGCTTGGAGCTGATTCTGGATGGGCAGGAGGGCAGCAGCTCTTTACGTCCAACTTTGTTTCTGGTACACTTCAGGGTGTGGGGAAGTAGCAGGATTGCCTTTTTCCTGAAGCACCCTTACAATCACCAAGCAGCAGGTTGCCTTCCCATGACACATACTAAGGCAGGTTACAACAGGGTTTCTTGGTTATGTCATACAGTGTGATGTGGTGGTGTGGTAACACAGTGTGACAGCAAGATGAAACGCAAGACCCTGTGTCAAAGAGTCTGCTTTCAAAACATAGCCTGTTCCTCACTATCCCATGGTGCAAGAAACCTTTCACCCAGATGCCACGTGCTCTCTTTTTTGTCTGCTCTTCTCTTAGGATTTTATCTCTAGATTTTATTTGCCATGGCTGAGCAGGAGCTGGGGAAAAGTAAAAAAGGCATAGGGAGAAGACTGTATTTTTCCTCCTTCCCCCTCCTCTCCTACATTCATTAAGAAGAATAGAATTTTATTAAGAACTCTGAATATGTTCTTGAGCATTTCTGAATACTCTGCTTGTCTCAGTGTCGTTACTCCAAATTCACTGGATTTTGACAAGAAGCACAGGTCAAAATCTAATGCTTATGAAAAAATGTCCCTAAGTCCCCCAGGGAGTATAACACAAAGTATTCTCCCTGTGCTGCTTTGGTGATGGTCCCCAGCTCTGTCCTGGAGGTATTTACTCTGTGGGCAAGATTGTGGTGTTAATTATAATGCCCCAGAAAATAGGGTAATTGTGTAATATGCTAAGGAATAGTACTTCTCAACCCAATAATCACCTTCCATTTCACCTTGTTAGCTTTTCCAGGCAGGATCCAGCATTTATATGTGTATCTGAAGTACAGAATATAATGATGCCCTGAACCTAATTGTCCTGCCTGACTACATCCATTTATATCCACACATTTGATGGATATAACAGTTTATTTAACTGTTTCTAATGATCTCATTAGTACTCAGCTCCGCTCCTTGCAAGGGTGATTTATGGAGACAAAAGTATCAATATTACTTATACTAAACAAACAGAGGTAAGCATAGAGGGGTGCTGAGCTGCTGTAAGTAGAAGTACACCTATGGTCCTCATGATCTAGAAGATTGGAGATAGGCTAGAAAGGCACATTTAAATGTCTAATTGCCAACTTAAACCCTCAAAATATCTCTCTCATGTTTTGATTCTAAGGAATGTCTGCATTGCTTCATTACTTCTACCTTTGCATCATTGGATTACTCTGTAGAGAAATCAGGCCACGGTTTGCTTCTTCATTAATAAGATTCACAAGGTAGGTGTACTTTGACCTATCTCTTTGTCATTGTCCAATCTGATTCAGAAAACCGCATATGAAACAAAATCCCCTCATGTCTGAGAGGATGAGAATTCTGGGAAAGACTTATGACGTGGGAACTAGAGCTCAGCTCTGCTTTTGGCTGGCAGTAGAGCACCAGGGTATGCATGAAACTCCATGTCAGCTGGGGCTTTGTGAATCATTATGAATGCTTCTGGATGGTGGGCTTCTGTTTCACATTAAAAAAAAAATAATATTTGGAGCAGGGACCAGAACGTGACTCTCCCAGATGTTGGTATAAGCCTCTTAGTACACCAGCCATTTAATTATAGTCAAGATGAATTCACAGAAAGACTTTAGCACTGCAGTTTCAGGCCTAGAGAAGAGCAAGCTGAGACATTAAGCAAACTAAAATACTAAAATTAGGAGGTATATAAAGCTAGCAGGCATCAGGCTTTCACCAACAAAATTCTGGCAGTCCCTGACATCTCTGCTTCTAGGCATGTCTGCTTGATTTCTGTTTCTGCTTCTGCTTTGCATTGGGTAGGGGAATGCCTACACCCACTCATGATCCACAATCCTTCCTGCTCCTATTTTTCACCCAAGGCCTGAGCCAGAAGGCATCCCAGAACACACATATGAAATCAGAACTTCCTTCTAAAAGTTGCATCCACATACTCCTGTGGTTAGTGGGCAGGACAGTCTCTCAGGGAAGCCAAAGTAAGACTGTAAGTGCCAAGGCTTCCTCAAGCCAACCTTTTAATAGGAGGGACTGGAATAAGAGGGCGGACAAAATTCCTGATGCGCAGATTAAACTTCTTATTTCCTTTGTGAGCATGCAGAGGACTATTGGATGTCTTGCTATTGGTTTCGCATCAAACAGAAGACTACATGTGACTCCACATTCCTAAAGAGTCTTGAGAGGTGGCAAAGGTGTCTAGGCAGGTTAGATTTCCTTTCCTAGATCCACTCATGGGTGGTAGCTCACACTATAGTTTTGTTTTATTATCCACACGGACCTCCAAGCTGGCTGAGCAAAGGCATCAGATGTCCTAAAGAAGGAATTTCTGCAGGAAATGCACTGTAAAAGTGCTTCTGTGATGTGGGCAATAAATGACCCTTTGGAGAGCAAGTGATATTGGGGTTTCTGCTACAGGGTTTGCCCTTTTCATGGTTGGAAGACTCGAGAGCCTCAGTTGCCAGAGGGAAGCTGGGACATTTCACTGCTGCTAGATTCTCTGGGAAGATGTAGTTAGGACTAGCCAAGTGAGCAGTCATGCTCTCTGTTGTCTGACAAAAGAGATAAGTAAAACTGTACATTTGCTGAAGAAGCAGTTTCAGAGTGTTTTGATATAATGTTGGGTAAAGTGGTAGGGTGATCCAATTCTTGGGTCAGGTTTTTGTTAGGGGTGCCAGGAGGTAGCCACTCACAAATGCTTGTAAAGAAGAAGGCTTCTTTGAGAATAGCTCAGTCTTGTTGGGATGGAGGAATAGGAACTGCAGTTTTGATTTTACACTAGAGAGGGCTGAATATATTAAAAAATCACATATATTTAAAACCTTGGTCTTTGCCTATTCAGAGTAAAGTACTCATACTCCAGTAAAATCACCAGGTTCTTTACCCACCAGGAAAATATACCTGATTAGCAAAATAACAGAATGTAGGTTGCTTTTTTTAAAATGGGCTTAGTTTTTGTCTGTCATGTAGAATAATCCAAACAAAAATAGAAAGCTTCTGTGCCAGTGTTTCTGAGATTAGATGTTATAGTATAAATTCTGTAAAATGTGGAAATATGAAGGGAAATACAGATCTAAACCAGAATACATTAATCCCAGTGGTGTTTATAGTGGAAGAATTCATCATATTCTGACCTTTCAAAATCCAGTGAGAGAAAGATCTTATAAGAAACTTCCCCAAAATGTTCCCAGCAACTCATTTTACAGTGGCCACTGACCAGTTATCTGGTATCACCTTGGGAAAATAGGGGTTTAAGATGGATTAAATCTGGCAGACTAAAGCTCTGTTCATCCAAATCCTCTTCAATCTGAACAGGAAAAAGAGAGATATATGAAAACCAAGAGAAAGACATTAACCATATATTTTAGAAACACGGGCAGGGTTTCCTGCCAACCATAGCACTATCTAGCTATCAGTTTTACAGTGGCTCAAATTTGACCTCTATGCAGAGAATTAGCTTCAAGCAGACATCACTTGAATGAGTAAATCTTAGTCTGTATAATTTTATTATTCCTCTGACTATCACAATCAAGGACATTAGTATAGAGGGCACACTTTGAAGAGGTTACTACTTAGCACTCATTGTTTGCTTAAATCCTCAGATCTTTGTCATATAGTCATAGAGAGAGCACTTTCATGAGCTTGAAGACATTTTCTTCTGGCTGTATTTTCATTTCCAAGGAAACAAATAAGAAGGACTTTGAAGAGATGATTAGCCTATGAGCTACTTTATGGATTTTTCATAGTCTAGTTCCTTTAAGCCTCTTGCATGGAACTTATTTTTGTTTGGAGTAAGACTGTAGATTTCAGTCAATACAGACAGGATATTTTAAAATAGCTTAGCATTGGTTGCAGTGTTCTCCTCAAGTTTAATGGGAACATTTGCTTCTAATTTTAATGAAAAACAACAGTTAGAGCTCCTGAAATCCGATTTTTCCTGCTTGTTGAATCCTGAGTGTTCACATAGGAGATTTATTTAAAGCTCTTTTTATGAAAGAACAGACCCTGTTTCATCAAAAGTAAGTTGGCACTAAGATATTTGATGGCAAAATCTAGGCCAGGATATTCAGGGAAAGTGCTTTGCACCAAGTGTGGGGGAGAGGGAAAGGCTGTGCCAGGATGATCATGAGAAGTCCTAATTCCTCAGTTTCTGCAGGTGAACATGGACAGAAGTGACCAAGGGCTGACATATGGCATGTGTCACAGCCTCTGTTCATGCCAGATTCATTCACAGGATTCTCATATTTGCCTTTTTGGGATATATTTGGCTAGACAGTATCTTTGGTCAGCTAGGACTGTACCTCCTATAAAATGTATTTGGAGAAAACTTGTTGGTGCCATCTAGAAGATGGCTAGTGAATATTACACATACACTGGAGCAGAATTTCTTTGTCACAAGAGAACTTTAAATTCAAGGCCATTCCATCCCTCTTGACTCAGAAATCTGAACCCAAGGACTATAACTTTATGATTGGGTGGTTTTCTTTAAATTGTTGTGACTGTTGCTTTTCTTGTTTTAAAGAGAAAAGGCTGTTTTGGGAGCTTCACTCCAGGAACAACTCCTGACTGACAATCCTGGGAACTCATAGGTGTGTCCTGGTGTGACATGGAATCAGACAGAAATGTCTAATTTAAAATATCTCACATTCAACTAACTTCTGCTGAACACAGAGCTTCATCCATTAAAACCTTGCCTGGGTCCCTGGCAGACTTGCCCTGTCTTGCCTTTGAGAACTTATTGCCTTTGTGTTCAGTAGCCATGGGGTTGTCCAACAAATTTTTTTCCCACCCAAATATTTGCAAGAATCTGAATTTTATAGTGATTTTAGATTGCCCCTTTCCCCTCCCATCCCTTTCTTGTGCATGCTAGCAAAGAAGGCAATAAAGAACCCATTAGAGGAGAAAATCTGCACTGTTCTTTGTTCTTGATGTCTTGACCCTTTATCATTTAATTTTGAATGCTGTATGTAGAATTTGGTATTCTAGAAAACTATGTGTATATAATCTGTGAGAAGACCAATCCTGGCCCTACCACTCACCCACTGTATGGTCTTAAATAATTTGGATCCCACATCCTAATGTGCAAATTAGGGAAACTATAGCGACCCTCTCCATTGTGCTCTACTTCAGACAAAGCTCTGTGGTCTGGCTGGCAACTCACTGGCTCATTGTAGTCCTGCAGTACTTTCACTCTCTTTTTCTCCTCTTGCAAATGGACAACTCTTTGAGTTTCTGGCACAGCAACAGCTGCTGCCCTTTATTCTGATAGCAGCACTTTGACCTGCTGGCAATAATATTAGCTTTTTCCTTTGGTTTGTCTTAGTAGGCCCAGGAGGGGGAATTTGTGCTTGTTTGCCTGGCTAAAGGTAACACAATGGATCTGAAATCTGTAAATACTGAGGACCTCAAAAAACAAGAGAAAGGGGGAAAATAAGACTCATGATTTTGAAGATTACCAAAAACGTGGTGCAAAGGAAACATCCTTCATGGTTTTTGGTTTCCTTAAGTATCCTAGTACATTGGAACCACAAACTATAATATGGCAAGTGAAGTAAAGTCAGCCAAACAGATAAATTGATGTTATGAATCTGGGACAGGATATGTCTGACTATCTGATGGGGTTTGCTCTATTTATGGCTGAGCCATTCTGTGATCTTACAGGAAATTGCTTTTTGTACACACCATTCTTAATAGATTTTTAAATTCATGCCTGCTCTAGGAAAGTGGATTATAATACAAGAGATTATGCATTTTTCCCCAGCTTTTAAGGAGCAGCCTTAATGATGGTTATTGTTGATGAGGGCATTACAGATCATTCGTGTAGCAAACACCTTGAATAGCTTAGTGTTGAAAGCTTTAATTTTCCATTTAATAATAGTGAAACTAGTTAATACTAATTTTATACAATCACTTCCTAAGCTTCTTAGAAAGCATGCAGTCATGGATTTAGTCTGTGCCATGGGGGAATGCCATACATCATGAGGTTCAAAAAACCCCAGAGTTATTAGAGTTATGTGTAATATTTTACATTCCGCCTTGGATCCACTTTGTAAGTCCTTTGATTCACGGGCAATGATGACTTACCCGGAGATGGCTGCAGTGATTCCTGCCGCCGGCTGTCTGCCCCACCTCTCTCTCGGAAGTATTCATTCATGCTGTGGAGGTGGCTCAGCTCTTTGGGAGGCAGCTGTTGAACCAGCACTGTTTTCAGACCACTAATATTAACAGAAAAACTGGCACTGGCTTTGGCTCTCCTTAATACACCAGGCTGTAATTTACAGTGGTTCAATTACTGCCACACCAGCAGCTGAGCTGTCTGGAAGCAGGGGTAGGGCTCAAAGGTGAAGATGGGAAACCCTACAGCCATCTGCTGCCATCTCTATTCATCAGCCAGATACCCAGACCTAGACTGGGGTTTGTAAACATGCACGGCAGTTCCTTTGTGTTTTCAACTATCTTTTTTGTCAGACTGACTTCTCATTTTGCCTCATGAGACCCTGCTGAAGTGGTCTGTTGTCTAACTGCATCTATGGGGATTTTCACAAGGAGAAGGCAGTTCTGACTTTAGGACAAGGACCCCTGTGGAGTGCTGGGGCCTTAGGAAGGGTGAAATACACTTTCTCACACAGGGATAGTGCAGCACCAAAGCCCTACATGTGTCTCACTGAAACCTGCTTTTGAGGTTTCTGTGGTAACTTCTTCAAAAGCAAATGTCAGAGGGTAATACTGGGCTGGGATTTCGCAATTCACTCTTACCTAAGATGCCCAGCCAAAGGGCAGAGTCAATACTGTGTTATTTAACCAGCTTAGGGAGACATACCAGCCTGCTACTGGTTCATGGGAAAGCCTTCCCCTCCAGTGGCTGTCTCACTGTGGGTGCTAATAATCAGCACCCGGGACTGCCTTGCTGCTGAAAATCACTGACATTTTTTCTCTGTAAGTCACTCATGGGCTGATGATCTTTTGTGAGCAGCTTGTGCTTTCTGCCTGCACTTGGTCTCAACAGCATGACAGAGCATCACATTTGCCATTCAGTCAGACAATAACTCACAGCTGCTTTGAGAAAAAAGGGGAAAATGGGAATGAAGCCAGTTTTGAGGGCTTGTCATTGAACATGTCCTTTTCATTCTTTTCCAGGTGCTATTGAGGAAGAACTTTTGAGAAGTGTGGCTCATGTTCTTGTTGTGTCCTTCAGACCAAAAATTTTTAATGTGGGAAGAGCAAGTCGGGCTCCTGGTCAATTGTGGTAACCAGCCTTGTCAGCCCGATTACCTCCCCCCCAGGGCAGAGTCTGACAGAGGGGCATCCTCCTCCACCTATGGATGTACTAGCTGTCTAAGCCCTCCAATGTCTCTGAATGAGGACAGATCTGAGGAGGGAGGAGAGGGAGGGTCAGGGATGGGATGCCTATACTATTAGGGTGGGCTGAGAGGGGACATGCAAGAAGAGAGTAATGTCTGGCAGAATAAGAGAGTGGGGCTTTTCTGAGGCTGGCTGCTGAGACTGGTAGGGGCTGCTCTGGTGTCCAGGCTGACAGACACAGGTTGTGGGGACAGAGGAGGGACTGTGAGGTGACAAACAATGACATTGAAACAGGATGAGTGGGCAGCTTAGAGAGTAAGGCACCCTCTCTCAGGCTGTGTTTAAATTTCCTGTGAAGTACCCCTGCTTCTTTCTGCAGCGTTGGCTTCTCTTGACTTTGAAGCAGGACATACACAAAAGCCTACCAAGAAGTTCCCATCCTTTTTTCTTTGCTGTAAGAAGCAGAGCAGTCCTAGTTGCATATTCAGTAGTAATTTACATGGTTTTGGTTAGTTATGCAAGATATGTGGAGTTTCTCTTCCCCTAACTTGAATGTCTTGCACAACTAGTCAGCATAGTGTGAATTGTCAGTGTGAATTGTCAGCCCTACAATCAGGACTACCAACTGCAGTTTGCCCTGACAAAGAAGACAGCAGAAACACAGGGGGGTTGAGAACAGACAACAAAAATAATTAAGCACGAACAGACTTCCCTGAGGAAGAACTGAAAAGAATAGGACTACTTTGTTAGAGAGCAGATGACTAAGAGTTATACAAATTAATGAATGGGACAGAGAAAATCATGGGGGAATGATGGTGTTCGTGCTTACCCTCTTGAGCTATAAAAGAACATGGCAACATTCAATTTAAAGGGAAAAAAAAAGTATCAGGTGACAAAACCTACTTTGCTTAGGATGGGATTGAGTTGCGTTTGAGAGGTCTGTCTCACGGCAGAGCATGGATGGAGCTTCAAGGACTGCCCAGCTTGTAGGCACTTAAGCTGATGAATCCAACAGTGTGTGTTTCTTTAAGAAAATAAAATTGTTTTGTTTTTTAAGAAAATAAATGTTTACATGGAAAATGAGGGTAAAAATAGGAGATGGTATGTGTTTGAAAGTGTTAAGATTTCTTTTGTCTAACTGCTGGTTTCATGAATGCATGGTAAAATTTCCACTCTGGACAAATATATGATTTTTTATCATCTTTCTCTACTGCATCAGAGTGCATTTTACTGGTTCCAGCAGTCCTCCTCTGTCACTATCTGACAGTTACATGGTCATTTTAGATGACATTTTCCTCTGTGCTAATTTTCTGCTCATAACCTCTCAGTATGCAACATCTGATTATTGTCTCTTTTGCTAAGTTAATTTGTTGTATTGTGCTTAGAGTCCTAGGCTGAAACTGCAGCTATGCTGGATGCTTCAGATATATGGGAATGCTCTGTCCCAGTGGTATAAAATGGTATCCAAAACTCATCTGAAGTGTTGGGTCACAGCAACCAGTTCATCTAAAATGCAGCAGATGCTATTAAGGCTCCCTACTACCAGAATCAACTAGAATTCTTTGAGCTATTCTACTGTGTCTTGCACAAACATGATCTGATGCCTCAAGGATTCAATTAGGAAAGGGAATACAAAATGAGCTGCTTACCTTATTGAGATGATGCTCAGCTACCAGAGTAAATACAAGTGAGGTGGAAACACACTGATTACTAACTACATGGGAAGATAAAGGAGTTGGCAGAACTGGACTAGTGCCCAAGCCAGCCTCAGTAATGAGAGAGGGGAGGTTTTCCTTGCTTGTGTAGTGGTCACATATGGACATATAATCACCACAGAAACTCACTGTGTGTTCACAGGGCTCCAAGATAGTTCTTCTGAGACTAGAGGTCATGCCCCAAGTGGGTTACAAGTGGCGTCCTGACTCAACAGATACTAAACTGTTTGGATGAATATTTAGTTATGAGAATGTCAGAAACTAAGTTATAACAGGGAAGTGTTTGAGAACTGTTGTGTGAAGAGCTTTGCCCTGCAAGGTGTTGCATACCTGGCATACCTGTCCTAGCAAAGTCAATGAAGACATACCTATGCACTGAGTTGAGCATGTGTTTAAGTGCTTTGCAGGGTCATTGCTAGCACACATAGCTGAAAGCCGAGTCTTGGGCAGTTTCTGGTGCTTCCTCCCCTGCCGTGGTTTAACCCCAAACGGCAACTGAGTACCACAAGCCACTCACTCACTCCCCCTGTGGAGGGATAGGGGAAAGAATTGAAAGAGTGAAAGTGAGAAAACTTGTGGATTGAGATATACACACTTTAATACACCAAGCAAAGGCCACACATGCAAGCAAAGCAAAACAAGGAATTAATGGGCAGGCAGGTGTTCAGCCAACCCCAGGAAAGCAGGGGTCCATCATGCATAACAGTGACTTAGGAAAGCAAACACCATCACTCCAAACGTCCCCCCACTTCCTTGTTTTTCCCTCAGCTTTATATGCTGAGCATGATGCCATATTGCACGGGATATCCCTAGGATCAGTTGGGGTCAGTTGTCCTGGCTGTGTCCCCTCTCAACTTCCTTTGCACCCCCAGCCTGCTTGCTGGTGGGGTGAGGTGAGGAGCAGAAAAGGTTTTGACTCCATGTAAGCACTGCTTAGTAATAATATAAACATCCTTGTTTTATCAACACTTTTTCCAGCGCAAATCCAAAACACACCTCCATACCAGCAACTATGGAGAAAATTAGCTCTATCCTAGCCACAACCAGCACCCCCCACCCTCCATTTAAAAATTTTTGTATCTTCGGATTCAGTAAAAAAAAGCATTATTGGAAAAAGTTGTAAATGAAAATATGTCTTTCACTAAATATGAATAACCAATATCAAACTTTGCAGTGGTCTGGACATTTCAAACAAACAGTTTACAAGATTATAAGGCAGGAACCTAGCCTGAAGCAACCTGACAGCAGGGAATGAAGAGACAGGTGGGAATGCCAGGGATGTATTCTCTCACTATGTTTTCAGTGACATTCTAATGAAAGTGGCCTGAAGAATCTAAAGACGATATTTTCAGAGTAGTTGCCTGAATTTTAAAATGTGATAAGTGGCTTGACTTTCAGAGACACTGATATTAATGTTTTTGTCTGGAAGGTAAGGCATATTTTGTAATTTTGAGTGTCAGAAGGGTCAGGCAGGTGATCTCATCTGGCTACTTGAAATAGGCCACATCATTTAGCTTAGTAATTCTTTCAGCTGACAGAATTATTCTTCTTTGTCTAAGTAAACACAACAGAACTCAGCAATACATGCTAGTTTTTCAGTTCCTTAATGCCTACAGTCAACAGGACTGATTGTCTTGATGGTAAGATTAAAAACAAGGAAGTAATTCTTCTCCAATATTTCTCTCCCCAAGTACATCATTCTCTCTGATGTACTGGATCAGGGCATACAGGCAATACTCAGCTTGATCATGTTTTCTTTTAAAAAGATATTTTTTCAGTCTCCAGGCTAAAAGTTCTTCAAGTAAACTTTCCCTACCTCTTTACATCCTGTGGCCTCTATGCCCTGCTCTATGTGCTCTACTCTTACAGTGAAGCTCATGAAGAACAAGTCAAGGCAAAAGACTGGAGATCTTTGGACTTTGTCTTAAGTGAAGCTAGAAGAAAGCAAATTGAGAAATGGTTATAAGAAACAACTGAAATGGGACTAGAAAGTTCAGTTGGAGTAGAAGACTACAAGGAAGGCTCAGAAATCTGACATAAGAAAGACTTTAATATGTACCTGGATTTAGATGACAGCCCAAATTGTGTCAGTACAAACAGTGATTGCAAGCAGATGTATATCCTAAGATTTTCTGGGATATATTTTGGAGTGTTTGAAATTCACAGCATGTTTCAATCTTTTGCGGTGTGCTTAAAAATCAGGACTTACCAATGGAAAAAAGAAGAATATGACATTTCATTAGCAAAATGTGTTGTAGGTCCTGTAACAAAAAGACCTCCATCATTGTTGGAAAGCATGTTCAGTGCTGCATCTTCAGATTCGCCTTGTCTTGTCACCTTGTCACCTCATTCACCTTCTGCCTTGTCACTGCCCTGCTTAAAGCTCATTGAAAATCTAAGTTCTGCCTAAAACGTGATTCTTTTTCTCCAGTTGTACTCACTGAATTGCAGTATATCTGCTCCAGAAGGAGTCAAATGAAGGGAACTATTGGAGTTGTGGTGGTTGCTTGTTTGTTAGTTTGTTTGTTTAATTTTTTTGGGTGTTTAGGATTATTGCTATAATTTAAATCTTTGTCCACTAGTAATATGATTATCTCACTCAAATTCAACTCTTGAAAGCATCAGTCACACAGTAGAAAGGCAGGTGTGATGATCTGCATCTCAGTTTATTCAGAATGACAACCATGTGTGAAAATATTTGAGTTGAGCAATGTGAATATAAGCCCCAGAATGGGAAAAGAGTCATGATGGCCTTGATTCCAGCTTCAAGGTTTAGTGCTGAGCATGTGTGAGTAAGCCATCACTGGGTGTGTGACGCAGAATGTGTGTCACAGGGAAGACATCTAAGTCTTACCTAGACAATTTGAATTTTTTGTATTAAGTCAATGGGAAGGAGAAATTGAGGTGAAATTGCTTGTGACTTTCTGTATAGTGAGCCCATGGCGTTTAGAGCAGACCTTGGTGTTTGAGTTTTGGAGGGTGAAGGAATCCCACCCACAGGGACCAGCTGTCTGCCATGCAAACCTGACTCAGATGTAGCAGGGTCAGCGCTGTCACATCTGC
Source organism: Calyptomena viridis (assembly GCA_013390005.1). Classification (NCBI taxonomy): domain Eukaryota; kingdom Metazoa; phylum Chordata; class Aves; order Passeriformes; family Eurylaimidae; genus Calyptomena; species Calyptomena viridis. The sequence continues at coordinate 53,409 of WEIV01010288.1, read as the reverse complement.
TAAAAGCAAAGATACTCTATTACATTCTGTGGATTTTGCTTATCTGGAATATTTCTCAGAGCTGTAGCAACTTATTGCAAGCCCACAGTAACAAACTGCTGTTTTCTGAGGAAATCTGAGCTTGTGCAATTCACTTCTAACAGACAGTGTATTCAAGGTTGAGACAGTGCAGACTTTCCATGCACCCAGGAAGCCTCTCTTGCAGGCCTCTGAGTGTGAAAAGATCCTTATTAACTTCTTTTCTGGGCATCTCTTGTAAATGGAATGATAAGGGCTGCACAAAATCATCTCTCTTGGCAGTATACAAGCCTCCTCCTTGAAATCCAGCTACTTCTGGCTGCATTTGTACCAGAACTGGAAAATCAAGACACACAAACAAAATGGAAGGAATGATTTCCAGTCTCTTGATATTGCTCCAAAGCTGAAAGAAGTTCCAGCCTGAGGATCGTCTTTGAGTGTATCATTAGTAGTTGGCTTCTTTAAATTCCCCTAGGTGGGTAGTTGCATCATTTAAGCATTAAAAATCTCGGGTTTATGTCAGGCTTCTACTCAGCTAAGTAAAAGAGTTCATGCTAATGAGAAGCAGTCTTTCTCTAGAAGAGAAAGATTAGCCAACAAGAGCAAGGAATGACAGAGCTGATGGAGGAAAATAAATTCCCATAGAGATGAAGGTCAAGCAGTAAGCTGGTGTCAGACACAGGACCAGAACCAAGTTCTAGAGTATTGGATCAGGCTGCTTTTAGCTTCTTCTGTCAGCTGGTGGGCTGGAAAGAGGAAAGCCTTGAAAAGGGCTGTCAAATGGAGAAAAGGCCACTTATGTGCTTCACTGATTTTACCAATAGTCCTTGACAGAGGATTTTCTCTAGAAAGCAAAGTAATTGCATTTAAAAATAGTGGAAAAAGGAAAAATAAATAATTTACAACATTTTCAGCCTAGTGTTGAAGATGTTACAGTTTCAAAGCACGTGTAAGTGGAAAGCACATGTTGCCAACACTTGTGTTCACCAGCATGTTTCTCGCAAAATCAGCTGACTTTGCAGGTTTTGGTGTCAAATGTTGCAATGGTCAGAGTCTGTTTCATTTCTCTGTGAAATACCTCTAAGGCCCTCTGAGCTAACTCCTTATGTGCTCATAGACATTGTATCGCCTAACTTCCAGGCATCCTGCTGTCTCGTGGCACATTGACCCTGGGTTAGGCATTCAGACTTCCTTCCTGTGCAAAGACAGGGCAGGAAAGCTCAACAGGGGCCCCTTGAATGGTGTGCCTTCCTTCAGGAGAGTCCCGACATAGACTGTGTTGGAGAAATATCTCTTCTCCTGTTAGAATACTTGTCCATTGAGAAGGGGAATGTCTTCTCACTGTACCAAGATATTCTGAGCTAAGTCTGTTATTTGGGAAACAAGACACCTGTTTTCTAGTTCTTCCACATCCTGAGTTGTTGGAAAAGAAAATAAATGTAGATATGCCCCCTTCTGAAAGCAATCATCTGGGTATGGCTTAAAATGGGATGGAGATAAACATAAAATCACCTTCTCACTAGTTGTCTTCTGTAGGAAGCCTGGCCATGAAGTTGAGTCCATGTACAGGATATACCTAGAATACACCTATTGGTTTGGGACCTTTTGACAGGTAGCAGAATATCTAGGTTCAATCATGCCCAGACAGGATTCGGGCATTACTTAAGATGCTATCAAAAGGCTTGATAGTGTCAGAAGTAAAAAGCTTCTGGCATGAACTTGGTTGCCTGTAGCTCTAGATGTCAGCTGAGGAGAGTTTTTGAAGATCTTAGTGATAGTCAGATGTCTTCTGAAGCCCTGCTGAAAGCAGGCCTTCTTTGAGTCACACCCTCCTTGTCCAGTCTTGCCACAAATTTAGTTCACCTTGCAAATAATAAATACAATTCTTGTTTGGTACTAGCAAACTTTGAAGGACAACGTTAGTCTTTATCTGAGCGGAAATAATTCTCTTTGCCAAAATTTAAAAGGTTGTAGAATTTTTTTTCCTGCAACATTATCTAAAGGCTAAAACTAAGAAGCTTGACTGGCTAATTATAGCATACTGCTCCTTTTGATAGAGAAAAGTAGTTCTGCACATGGCAGGACAACTGCCTCCTCTGTACTGAGATCTATTTCTTTTCACAAAACAGGAATATGCTGGATGAGGGAGAGTTACCACAAACTTTTTGTTTACTTTGGAAGTGTAATGTATGCTTATGGGCAAAACCCTCCAACTGCAAAGATTTGGGGGGATCAGGAAAATGCATGAGCCCTGCTTTCTTCCTTTTTGGATAAGAAAGCTGACTTTTTTATATAGAAGTACAGTGTGTTCTGTTGTCCTTCAAGCGAACAGGCAAGTAACCATTGCCCTCTGCTTTGCACAATCCTTCACAGCAGTGCAGAAAGGATGAACCATCATTTACACATGACAGCACCATAATCCCACCTCCACGATGCACAATTGTAAATGGTAGCACCTTGTCCAGGACAATGGCAGGCTGGACAGACCATGTGAAGTGAGCTGGAGCAGAAGAAAGGAAACTTTACTCCATAAGGAGATATTAATAAAGTGTAGGGCTCAGTGGGAAGAGAGCTGGAAGAGGAATGCAGTCTTTGAAGAAGCTAATGACCTATCTACCCTACAGGTGAACAGATCTGAATAGTGTAGTGATGTGCCAGCCAAGGTGTTGCCTCATATCCCTGCTATTGTACGATAACATCAGTTTATGGTCCTCTAGAATCTGAAAGCTGAGTGTGAATTCAAGAGCTTGGAAACTGGTCAGGGACCTCTAATGCATCAATAAACATAGAAGAAAAGTCAAATTGCTGAGATACACCAGAGGCTGATGAATCTATTATAGGCTCTTCTTGTGGAGTGCAGTACCTGTCCCAGTTGGTATGATGTTAGCCAAAATGGAAGGAAAAAAGCAAAGCCTCTGTGACAAAACATGGAGGAACGCTGCTGATTTAGGTCATCATTTAGATTTCACTAAGATTTACAGGACTCAGTAGTGGTACTTCTGAGCAACATCTGCTCCAGCAAGGCCCACTGAGGCTGGAGTCATGGAGGTACTGGAAATATTTTCTCTGTGAAGGGTTAGTCCAGCCCGTTTTTGAGCTGAACGAGTAAGACTTATCCAACTTGTGTTTCATTACCCAAGGCTTTCAGCTGGTGGAATAAGTAGTCTATTCTAGGGACATTGTTGGTCATCATTTCATACATAGCTTCTTGTCCAATAAATACACTTTATCCTCAACCACACAAACAAAACTCTGTACTTGTGGGAATAAATATGCAAATGCAACCTGTCCACAAGAAAGCTCTCATTCTACTTCCCCCCCCCCGCCTTTTTTCTTCTTTTTTTTTCCAAAAAAGTAAAGCAAATAAGAAAGTTTCTTCTTATAATCCCAGCTCTGTAATATTCAGCTGATTTGATGAAGATACTCCAATTCACATCCATATGAATGAGTAAAGAATCAGGCCCTGGTTGAGAGGTACACATTTCTACTGCACCACATTACAAGAGTTTTTAATTCCCTGACCCTAACCCTGAAATCCAAGGAAGAGTCAAAATTTGGCAAGGGTTGTAGCCAGATGTGGTGTGCTTCTGTGTTCACACCCTCCCTAATTATTGCTCTTTAAAAAATAATAAGAAAACACAAATAACTTACACCTGGTAAAGCTGGAAAGGCAAAGAAAAGCTGTAAAGAACCTGGAGGTTGTGGGAGTGCTGTTATTATTATTATTATTACTATTTTTATTAATCAGATGACTGCACACCTGTGTAAAAGTTCCTCAAACATTGTCTGCTATTGATTTGGTAGGTCCTGTGAATACATTGAGGTAATGTCCTTTGGTTGCATTAATTGAACAGACTCGGGGTGGGGGGAAGAAGCTATGCAGGGAAATATGCTAGAGATAGAAGAGAATTCCCACCCACGCAGTAGGCATGTACTGTAATAATGGAATAATTATGTGCAGTTTGTTTATAGCTGTCTTCCCCTAGCATCAATGCCTTAGGCTAGAAGTGAAGCAGGACGGGTCCTGCAATCAGTTTTCACAATCATGTTTTCACTGCAATTTGTCTTTTATTCCCCATTAGAAAGCAGAGCATGTCTGGAGCAAAGGCTTTAGCCCTTCAGGATACTGCAAATTTGCTCGAATTTGGGGAGGGATGGGTGTTCATGAGTGACTGGTTTGCATTTGTCCCATGATCTGTAGACCCCAAAATCTGTAATGATGGTTCTCACTCCACAATCCCAGTCTGCCCAGAGTTACTCAGAGCTGGATCACTTTTGGCTTGAGACATTTGCCAGCCTTTCAAATAACGAATGTTAGGCTGTGGACAAAAACTGAAGCCAGATGGCTTTGTGTGGTAAGACATCTAAGTAACTGTTACTACAATGAACTATACAGCAGGGATTTGTTCCTGGTGTTTTTGAAGCAGGTTAAAAATTGTTCTTGTGGATTCTTCTCGATGCTTGTTAATAAAACTGATCATGCCCTGGTTTTACATGAACTCACACTACGCTGATGGCAAAATGCTGATTATTTTCCTTCTGCTGCCCCTCTACATTTATTAGAGGAGGAACAGTCTTCATGCAGCTGCCATTTTGTGTTCAGTTCAGCTGCAATCTGCCATGAATGTGTACACAACATTTCACTTCCAATGGCATGTAGAAAAACATTTCCAGGCAAGTGAAGTACTCACACGATGGAGTTTATCGTTCTCCTGCAGCAGGCTGCTTACTATGTACCTGTAGTTTAGAAGAGAAATGGGAAGTATTCACAGGTTAAGTGTAGGGAGGTCAATAAACAGATGTTGGACCAGGAAAGAACTGGAGACAATTTTTGACATGATAGTCACACTTGCTGCATTCACAAAGGTTATGAATTTTGACACTAAATGGCTTATTTCATATGCATTTGTGCAGCACATGACATGATGAGGGGCTAGATCTGAGGCTTGGTGAATATCATTGTGCCTTGGAAACTCAGAGAAGCCTGCTCTGAGAGCTCAAAGAAATAATAATCATGAGTCAACAATGAACAATATACAAGGCAGCTGTTAACACCATCATACATGTAGAGCAGACATCCTTTTCCTCAGGATATTATAAGTTGGAGTGTTATTTTAATCAGCTAAAACTGTTGAGAGAATGTTGAAAAGCATAATTTTGTTATCAAAACTGTTCTAAACAAGCTGGAGTGAAAAATCAGATTTTTTTTTTTTTAATTGTCATAGATCTTATTTAAAAAAACAGTTCTGGATTACATGACTTCTAGTTGTTTAAACAGTCTCGATCAATGCCTTACCTTTGGTACGGGGCTGCTGAAGACATGGAGCAATGGAAAGTCCACAGTGTTGCAGGCAGATGCCAGCCACAGCTGTGGCCATTCCTGTTCCCTGGAGTGCTGCTCAAGTTGAGTAGGAGAAATGAAATGAACCAAGTAATGGCTACACCAGCTACTTTGATTCCCACTGGGAATTTCAATGGAACAAGTGCACTTTTGTGGATTACTCACTTAACTAGCCCTTTCTGATGGGGAGCCTTTCTGCTGAAATGTATTTGCTATGTCTCATGGTTCTCTCCCTTGGATCCCATCACATGTGGTCTTTTGCGGTGGTCATCTTCTCTTCTTATTCCAACATCATATGCAGGAAGTTATCTAAAGCAAATGGATGAATCAAGAAAAAGTAGCAAGGTGTGGTGGGCTTTTTTAGATTTAGCATTTAGCATTTAGCAGGATTTAACATTTCTCTCTTTGACTTACTATCAGTGATTTAACATGAGGCCTTGGGAAAGTCACTCCATATTTCTATGACTCAGTTTCTGCCTCTTAAACAGCTGTCTTCTGATCTCACTAGGGCAGTTTTAAAACTTAATTTACTTATATTTTATAGCACTTTGAAGATTTGAACTGCACCATATTATGGGAATAGTTGCGAGTCATAAGAGAGTCAGTGTTGCAAGAGGACGTATGATAATGAAGCCTAAAGTCAGAGACTTAATGCCTCAGTTCTTTGCTGAATCAAAGCCTAAGACTGTGAGTTCTTTGAAACAGACTTTCCTCAATTAGAGGCTGCTCAGAGCTGAACATAATGGGGCTATGACATACCTCAGGCCTCTGAGTCCTTCTGTAACAAATGACTAGGAACATAAGCTTGAAGATGGCACCAGCTGCAGGACTGCTACTGGTCCCTGTAGAGTATATCTCTTTCTCTCACGGCTCTTAGGTTTTTTATTATCTTCAGATCTCTGTACCTTACTGCTTGTTCCACTCTCCAAGTCCTTAAAGCATTGTTCAAGCTATAAATAAAGAAGATAAAATTACAGAGTACTTATATGCATGCTAGCTAGGAAGCTGAATGGGCATGAAAGGGCTTCCTGGTTTCCTTCCAATTCAAAATGTTATTGAGTTACTATGTAATCAGATAAATGAGTTGTTAATCAAAGTGATGTCATCTTGGGATATACTATAGAAAAATGATTCCGTTGTAATCAGAACTGTATAATTAAGCAATGAGGCATGACAGGGCTTGAATTATAGCACGATAATTTTCACCTCAGTGCTGCTGATGAGGGCCATGGCTGTCTGCCATCCATGTACCCGATTATGTCTTGCTGTATAACAACTCCAGCTCTGAAACATCTGAGGCAAACCAGAGTAAAAATTATTCTTTCATCTTACCCCCCTCCACCCTGCTCCAGGGTGAAGCGTTTCTGTGATTAGCTGGGTCAGGCCGAGCCTAGTGTTTCTGCAAGCAAGTTTGAATATGTGTCTGCTATTAGAATATTTATGGTGTGAATGCATTTCTCTTAATATGATTTTGATGTTATAGCAGGGTATGGGATCCTTTATAGGGCCAATGGTTTGATGCACAGGTGCTGTTAGTTACATTTCAGCAAAATGTTTAATGTTACAGAAGGAGCCCACAAAAATGCTTAGCATTTCTTACTAATTTCTTACTAGACTTAAGCTCTCTTCTCTTCGAAGTTTGAGAAGTTTAAAAGAATTAGCTTAGACATCCACAGTTCTCTATTTTTTTCCCCCACCATCTTTTGGATAGAGTGAAAGCTGGATACACTTAAAGAAAGAGTTTTGAGGAGACATAAGAACAACATGGGCTTTGGCAACCTCTTACGTGAACAGTGGTGTAGATTTGTGAGTTAAAACAAATTCGTATAGAGCAGTGACCAAACCCTGCAGTCATAGCTTGGGCAAAACTCCCATGGAACGCACTGGAGAGTTGTCTGAGTCAGCAGCTGAAAATTTGTTCCACAGGCTCGGTTTGGAGGTGAAAATGCCAGGGCTGAAAAGTTCCCTTTTCTAATGGAGGGAAAAAGTGTCACCAAGAAATATAAAACTGTGCCACCTCATTTTTCCCCATCAAGTGCTGGGTTTGCTGAGGGGATGGGAAATATTATGCAATTTACCCTTTCCCTCTACACACTCTCTCCAGTCATGTCACTGTCAGCCTTGCCCTGCATGGGCATTGGTCATACTTCTGCTTTAGGAGTGGGATTTGCTGGTGAGCTGATGCACTGCACCATCGGCCACCCTGGCCAGCATTGCAGGCACTTTTGTCTCCTGGGAGGTGGAGCTGGGCAGTTTGCCCCAGTGCTGGCAGGCACGAGCAGCCCAATGCAGCCGCCTCCTGCCTCGGGACAGAGAAGGGCAGTGCTGGGCTCCTGTGGCAACTCCACACGCCTGCACTGGACACCTTGGCTCAGGTCCTCTGTGATGGCTACAAAAGCATTTATGAACTCCAGTCAAGACCAGTGAAGCACATATTTCTCACAGTGTTGCCACTATTGCAAAAATGATGTGCTCTTGGCAATACTGTCAGGAAACTCTGCTCCTGAGGCTAAATGCATGCAAAGCAAAGCTTGCCTTCTGACAAACAAAATAAAAATATCCCGATCTTAGCTGCAGTTGCAAAATTGCTCCTGGCTTATTAAAATTATGTCATTGAAAGAAGTGTCTCAGTGTCTGCTGGTGGACCTGTAAATCAGCTCAAGTGAACGGTCCTTTGGAACTCATTTCAGCTGATATATATGCTCTTGAGGATGAATGAACTTTTGAGCTGCTAATGCTGCCATCTCTCATAAGTCAAATCTCTTCTCCAGATACTTGAGTCCCATGATGATAGTAAAAAGTAGGAGTTTACAAGATATATCAGCATCAATTTTTTGAGAGCTTTCACCTTGGAAGGCAAGCAGCGTCCTTGGATTGAGTGCCTGTCAAGAGAGAGCCGTTGCAATAGAGAAGAGAGGGATATTTTTTCCTCTCACTTTTCAGTGCTGGCATAGGAAGCTGACCTGAGAGATCCTCCATTAACAAAAGAAGAGGTACAAAGAGGGTAATTATGATACAAGCTTGTCTCTTGTTTACAATGATATCCATGTTTCCTTGAATGTGGACACCAGAGAAACTGTAATTATGACATTCTCAGATTCCTGCCTGACTTTCTTTCTCTTAGTAAGGAAAGCAGCCAATCTGTGGGGGGGAACCTGATGTTCCTCTGGGCTGATAGCCTGGACGGGAACAAAGTTTTCTGGGTAGGATGTTCCAAAGGCTTGTGTCCCTGCTAGTTACTGTTCTTATATTTGATGACAAAAGGGATCAATGAAACTGAGGGTAATGGACCCATAGCTGTTGGAAGAGGAGGATATTTTTGTAACATAATTTCTAGACGCTTGGAACTTTCTGCCACATAATGCTCTTGGAGAAAAAATTTTGCAGGACTCTGAAAGCTTATGAATTTGCCTAAACAACTTTGATACAAAAGTATTGACCTTCAGAGGACAAGTTTAATATCAGAGATTAGGTAGATAAAATTAGCAGAAAACCCGACATAGATTACTGACATTTTCATACATGCTAGAATTTGCATGAGACTGCCCTTCTAGTGTCAGCGCATTGCTAAGCAGCCAACTGACAACTTGGGTTTGGCTCTTGTATGGTGAGGTGTTTTGATGAGTGATTCTTGTATGCTCTGTGCAGCAGATGCTCAGTGGTTCTGTGGTATAGGGATTTGAGATGGGATGCCCAGGCCTGATAAGGTGTGATCTGCCTCCAGAGGGGATTATCCTCTCCACCTCCAGATGGCCTTTTTGGTCCACTGCCACTTTGATTTTTCCATCCATGATTGACAGCTTTTGTTTGCTGCAAATATCAGGATTTGTCAGTAGAGCTGGAAAAGAGTAAATGGTTCTTCTGCTGGATAAGGAGCATCTTGGCACCTCAGGTAGTCTCACAGCAGTGTTTGTGGGGCACTGGAATTGCTTGCAGGTAACATAGCTAATTTAACCTGAAAACTGAAAGAGAAGCACATGTTTTATTCTGGATGAAAGGGATGTCTCTGACACATCCACATATCATGGTGGAACATAAAAGGTAGAGATATTCTAAAATTGTAATCCTGAGAGGAAAAGAGATCCAGAATTCTCCTTCTGCTCTGAATTCCTAGAAGGAAGTATGCAGTTAACTCAGGTAACACAAGTACAAGCCTTGACCTTACCTTTTTTTTTTTATGTCTAGACTTTCACTGGATAGAGGATCAGGCAGAGGATCATGCAGAGGGTCATGTCTCCTTTGTGCCTGCTCAAGGTATGCTGCTGGGACAGGGATATGGCTCGTGTGGTTTGGGTTTTTAATTCAGGACAGATTACGAAATGATTGAGAACTTCGAGTTCACAAAATTCACTTTTGTTAAAAAATTTAGCAGTGCCACCTGCAGGAAAGAGCCGGGAAACCCAGCGCCTGCCCGGGGAGCTCAGGATCCTCTGCAAGAGGAGATCTGGTTGTCAGCGTGGGGCTCCCCTGATGAGCTGGTTTCTCATCGACATCAAAGGGAGATCTGCATCCACAGATAATGAAGAATACCTGAGAAAAGAACTTCGTCCAGAAACCACTGTCTTTGATAGCTATTGCTTTTTGATTTTAAAAGCCTCCTTTCCCGCACCCCCTCCTCTCCACAACGAGGAACTTTCCCAAACACAACGCATTGCATATATAAGCTCTGGTCCAACTCCCAGTGGAAATGATGGCAGCTTTCCATTGAGTGTGATCCAGACTTTAATGCCTTTCACGTATGCCAATGAAAACCCTTTACATTGCATACTAGTGCTCTTTAAAGGCTCTCAAATAGATAGACAGATTAGATTATTTAGCACTATACAATGCAGCATAAGTGGTGCTGGTGAGTCATGAAATGGCATTTTTCCCTCTGACTCAGTGCAGAGTCAATGCCTGAGCATGTTGCTATGGGGCTCTGAGTTGTTGGAGGTGCTCTTTTTCAGACAAGAAGTAAAAGAGAAGGTTCTGATCCACTATTCTTGCCATAGATCCCATTTGCCTCTGAGCGCCTTGGTTGAACTTTGCAGAATTTTTCACCCTAGAACAAGTTATCCTCAACTTCCAATAGAAAACTATTGTTCTCCTTGCCAGGAGAGAGCAGGGTTTTAAGCTATCTGGAGCAAAATCTTTTAAAAACAAGAATGGGTTTTTGCAAATACACTGTGGGGTTTAAATTCTTAATATTGAAGGAAAACCTACACCATCGCTTGCTGCACATTCATATTTAGCATTCTGGTTTTGTTTACCACTTCAATGACTGTTTTCAATTACTGCTCCCTGTGTGAAACCACTTTACTTAGGCCTGCCGCATATGCAGAACTGACTTAGCAGATGATTACTCTGTTTTGCAGTGATTTTCAAGGTGTCAGACTTTTTTGTATCTTATCTATAAGGCACTCCGTGTCTCAGTACCTCGAGTGTGTGAGAGTCTTTTGTTTAAGCCCCATCTGTCTTCCTGGTCAAAAGATTTCATTGCATCTCTTTCTCAACTGTGCAGTTAAAGTGCAGGGAAAGGAGTTTCACCTGGCTCTTTCACCTGGCCACCCTCCTAACTACCAGGATGAAAATTATGTGACTCCCTTGCAACAAACTTTCTCAAAACCTAGTACTTCAATTTTGAAGTTTTACTTTGTGAAAAATGTCCTCTTTGAAAAGGACTACTGAGATGGAGAGGGCTTCTTAGAGGCACACCAACACAGATGGAGACCAGGGCGTGAGGCCAGGGAGCAGTAGCAGGAGCAGCTCCTTGCTTGAACATGCTTGTTTCACAGTATAGCATTCCAGTGACTGCCTTTGCCCCTTGTAACATTTGTGCCAGCCCAGTATGATAAGCTTTATCTTTATCTGTGTTCAGTTCCTCATGTTGTAAATTCTTATGTGGTGTGTCCCCTCAAACATGTAAATAATGCTTCACCTGGACATAATGCTTCACCTGGACAGGCATCTTAATCATCTTCCTGTGCTGTGCTAACTTCAATTAGCATCCGGTAATGATTTGCTATGAAATCCAGAGATTCAGAAACCCAAACTTTTTATCAAGAATCAGTTAATCAAGGCAGATTAGAGAAATGATGGAAAAATAAATGCTGAGTTACAGAGCATTCCCCAACCTAGCTGATTCTGTGATTTAACTTGAAGAAACTGTTTGCAAGGGGGAGAAGCTGTATTTGGGACTGTGCTCACTGATCGTTTTTACTTAATTCACAGCAGCTGGAGGAGGGATTTCCTCATTTCTTTGAACTGTAAGCTCAGCTGTGTAGATGCTTTCTCAGAAACTAATTGTTTTCATATGAACTCAAGGGGGGACACAGAGCTATTGAAATTATTTCAGTTGCCCAGGGAAACATTCAGATGTTCCAAAGGAAAGTTTTATTACAAGGTCACATAGCGAATAACACCTCCTAAAAGTCCTTTTGCTTAAAAAGCTTGTAGAGTAGGCTGACTAATGCTGAACAAAGCAAGGAGACTGATAATGCTTAATGCCAGAGTTATGCCACACAGGGATTAACTTGCATTTATTGTATAACAGAACACTTAACACAGGACATTTTTCTACCTAGTCAGAAATTTTTAACATCTGCTGAAGAGTTGTCCTTGTAACGAAGAATTGATAAATGAGAGAAGTTGCGAGAAAAGTGATAACCTGTGCTTGCAATAGACAATTGATTTGGGATTGAGGAAATAAGAGAACAGAGCCTGTGACAGAGCTGGGTGCCTGATGGAGATGCCCAGCCTCAAGGTTAACTGCAGATCAGCTTGGTGTCCTCAGTGTCTTCATGGTGCTGTGACATTTGTGTCGCAGCTACTAAATCACAAATACAGCTGGACGAATTTAGTACTGGAGAGACTTGAGTATGCTGAGCTGAGCTCCTTTGGATTTACATCATATTAGATGAGAACAGAGTTTTGTCTTGAAGTTCATGGTTTATGTGATACATGGCAAATACCACCACTAATGACAAAAAATCCTCTAGTGCCTTCCTTTGAGTTATTTTTTATTTACAGCCAAAGACATTAAACTTTCTCTATATTTATATCCTGGTAAATGAAAACACTCTGGGATATGTGATTAAGAAGGGAAGTTCATCAGTTCTGTTCTGCAAGATCAGGCCAAGTGTTCAATATTTTGGTGCAAATTTTCTCCCTCTCTAAGCTGACTGTGAAGTATTTGAGGAAGAAGACATAAAGATGTTGCTGAACAGATATGTGGTTACTAGACTGAAGTTTGCTCGCTGTTCAGAAGGGGAGAAAAGCAAGTGTGAGATGACTCACATACATATCTCCAACAGATCAGGCTTAACCACTCTCAAAAGCAAACTGCAAATGATCCTTCCCTATGTGCAAATTCTACCCTCTGTCTGTAAACACCTGGTGGTGACTTCAGCGCGAGCCACATGTTGGGAGGCAAGATTTATATCTTCAGACTTTATCATGAGTTTGTTACAGAAGAAGAAAAAAGGATTGCCTCCTGCAAGAAAGCCCACACATCAATTCCTGTAATATCTAGACTTCATTTTGGCTCAGTCTTTAATTTGGACTCTCCCGGATGGATGAAGACAGTACTGAGGGACAAAAATACTATCACATGAATTATTATTGATGATGAATAATAATATGAGTTATTAATCTAGGGAAAATGAAAATACAGAAGGGAGAGCATGTGCAAGAAGCACAGGGTCTATTCAGTTCATTGCTGGAGAGGGGAGGTCACAGATGCATAGCTGAACATGTCCTGACCATATGCTGGTAATAAAAACATAGCTTTTGTGCTGTGCCACTGTCCCTCATGCTCTTTCCTTGGGGAATATCTGTAGCCATAAGAGCAATGCAATCAAAGCCTGTGATGGCTGCTCTGACCTGAAACCTGGGATGTCCTAGGGCTGAAAGCCTCCAGTCCTTCCCCCAGGAGCTGAAGAGTCATTTTGTCAAACTTTAGCTGCTGCACGCTTGCCTCCATGCAAGGAGGACTATACTAGGGAATATACCTGCACACCTGCTATGCCATGTAGTTTCTTGCCGAATTAGGGTGCTGGGGACTCTCTGCTCCCTGGTCACTCAGGCTATGTCTCAGATTCAGAGTTAGACAACAGGTGCAAATCTGTGAATGAAGCCTAATCTTTCATGGCAGAGGACGAAAGGGTTTTATATGAGGGCAGGTTTGTTGGTTTTTAGAAGAGGCAATTGCATTGCCCTAGCAGAAATGAAGAAGGGTTCTCACAGTATTTTTCCACAATTGCTATGAGTAATGTTTCCAGTCGCTTGGTTTGTGTTGTGCATAATGAAATATAAATACTGCGTGGAATGCTTTGTCATAGAAAATATTTATTAATAGCAGATTTGCAATCATCATCTTGTCTTTGATTTGAGCAGGTTTTTTCTCTTCATAAGGTTCTTTCAGGCTGCTGAGCTGTGACTGATGTGTGTTTGTTTCAGTTGAGTCATCAATATCATTAATCCTATCTTATTTACCAATGTTTGTCATTTTATAGTGTTTAACTGGTAGGGTGACTCACCTCAGAGAGAAATGAGAACATGAATATAACAGGCTTTTGTCCTTCCCCTTTGGCTTGGGATAGGAACAGAGAATGACCTTTAAGGCACATCCTGAGTCATGAAGTTATCGTATTTACCTCTGCTGTTGTGAGATTAATAATTACAAACATCCCTATGTACCAGGAAAAGAAGCTTGAGGTTTTGTCCACTCTTTTGCTTGTCTTTCCATAGCTTATGTGGAGGGCGACATTTTCAGCAGGGCACCAGGACAAGGAAACTCCTGGTCCCTCTGTCCCTTGCACAGGAGAAAAACGAGGCAGTGGAGAAGAGACTGAGGAGGAGCTGGAGAGGAAGGCTCCTCAGAGGAGCCATCCTGCTGGCCCTGCTTGAACTTTGAGAAATTTGCTCAGGGCACTATGAAACATTTGCATTTTCTTTTCAGCTCAAGTGTGGGAACTGACTTAGCAGAACCTCAGCCAAACCTGCTTCTTCACAACTAGAAACAACCTTTTCCTCTTCATATCTGCCTGACATTAATTACTGCAGCTCATTGCTTGCATTGTAGCAATCTACAAAGAAAATGCAGCCTTTTTGTACCAGTGCTGCAGAAACAGCCCTAGAGTGCTGTGAGTCAGTCCCACCTTTCCACAACTCCTCATGAGAGGAGGATTACAAGAAGAAACTCAGCAAAGGTCTTAAACACCTAAAAGTCAAGTGACAAGAGATAAGAGCAGAATCCAAAGCCCTCACTGTTTTCAATGTATCAGAAGAATTGAAAGAAGGGACTTTGCATCTGCATAGCATCTCTTTCATGGGGACGCTTTCCATGTACACAGTCCCCTCATGGCTATGCTGTTGTTCTAGGACTGAGGCACAGAAAAGCTGATGACCCTAAAGAGCTGGTGCATTAAGCAGGGAATTGCCTAGAGTCAATGTATGCAGCATGCAGCTGCTTACAGCTCATTAGTCAGGGTGGTTGAGAACAGGGGTGGGTGGTAAATCCCAAGCCCCAGAAGCCTTAATTCAAGCACATTCCTGTAACCCTGTGCCTACTTAGAAACCCTTCTTTCAAAATGGGGGGAGGGGGTTAGCAGGGACAGAAAAAACTAAAGTTGGGAAATGCACACACCTTCTAACTTTTGACTGTGATTCTCATTTTTCTGTTCAGTGAAGGACATTGAGGGTATCACCTACCCCCTTTTACCGCTCCAGCAGCTATGGAGCAGCTGTTCTCCCCCGAACCTCCAGTCTTTCAAATATGCAAATAGCAATTCCTTGAAAAATGCCCTAAATATGGCAACATGGGCTGCTATATTGGTATGGCACCTTCTTTTATTTAACAGTCTTGTCACTGTGCAGAAAATAGTATTATTTTTGCTGACTCAGAAAATGCATAAAGGAGCAATGGTTTTGTTCAAAATTGTCCCAGCCCATTCCTCACAGGCAAATTCCCAAACTATTGGGTAGAACTGCATCTGTATCTCTATTTCAGAGTAAATGTTTGTGTTTCAATCTTGTAGGGCAAAAATAGGGCTTTTCATTTCTGTCAGCAGAAGAAATAATTCAGCTTTCAGCTTTCCACTTACTGGCTGAGGATGTAAATCATTAGACTGTTGCTTTGGAAGAAGAGCATCAGGTTGCACAGTTTTCCCTGAGGATCCTGATCCTGTCTGTGAAAGAGCTGTGACTGAACACCTGGATTCTGGGTTAAGGTTTAAACAAGGCATGAAATAGCTCAACCTCACAAAACCTGGCGTTTTGTCAAAAGGTGTGGGGTCATGACCTGAGATGCTCATGTGGCAGCCGAGCAAGGATGTTCACAACTTTATATTGAGCTTACAGTTATTTCTAATATAGATGCTAAATCCAGGAAAAGTAGTATTTGATGATGTGCCTAAAACCATACAGGTTGGTGAGGGATAGACAACAACTTTCCTGTGCAGTAGCTGAGTGCTCTGACCCCAGAGACCTTTTGCTGGAACTATTTTCTAAGAGTAGGCTAATGCAATTACATTTCATTGCAAACCTTTGTCCTGTAGATTACTGCAACGTGTAAGTTCAGTGACTGAGTCCTGGGTCCTGAGTTCATCTTATCAAACAACCACACCTTGCTGCTCTACTTTTCAGAGAAAGCACTTGGATAAGAGGTTCATTTTCATCAGTGCTTACCTGCTTCCTGTTAAATCTGTGTATTTATAGAGCTTCTATCTTAAAAGAATTTGTCTCTAATGTGCTTGTCAAGGGACTGAAAACTTGGCATATTTAATAATCGTATTCCTAATGTTGCCAAATGGAACTTTCTAATTCTAGAACAAAACTTCCTTTTTTCGCCCCAGCAGAGTTGTAATTTCCCTCTTTCTTAGTTTTGCCATGCAGGCTTACCCAAGGGTTTGACAAGCAGAGCTTCAATGCACCATGGTTGTGTTCTGTCCAGATATGACTAACTTTTACAGTTTCTAAGTGTCTTCAGCTGTGTTGAGGATACAAAAGAAGAAGAAAGGATGGGAGAAATTATTTGGTTTAATCTAATTATTTGGGGTGGTTTTCAAAATGTATCTGTCTGTTGAAAAACTTCCCTGTTACTCAGAGTTGCCTCACACAGGGACAGCAATTTTCTTTGAACATTTTATCAAAATTCATTTAAAGCTACATGATAAACTGACTCATCCATAGCTGCTTGGAGAACTTTTTATTTTCAACTGGTTTAAATCTGGATGTATTTCAGAGATGGATTAGGTTATTAAATATAGCCTTTGCTATGCCGATGTGATGAGCTGACTAGCTGAGCATTACTACCCTTTTATTGTCATGTGGGAAATAAAATCGCATACTTAGATTCAGAGGGCATGACTCATGGCTAGCCTGTATGTGAGCACAGAGTTCTCTGTTCTCGGGTGTTTGCCTGAAGACCTTCTGGATGGATGGTTGCAAGCACTTGGTGTGATGGGGCCACAGGGGCAGGTATTTCTGTCTGACTCAAAGCCTCGCTGGAAGCTCTCAAGGCAGGAAAAGCCGAGGAGGGCTCTGTCTTTCCATTGGCCCTCCATTGTTTGTGTGACAGGCTGATGCACAGGACAGGGCGCTGCCACCGCTGCTCCCCACAGGCTGCCACCTCAGCAAGTGAAAGAGACGAGCTCAGTGAGATGCTGGGGGCACACACTTTGGCTGTCTAAGCCTTTCCTTTGCAACCAGAGAGGGATGCATCTATGCTCAGGGTTTTTTTTACAATGAATTGACCAAGTTTTGCTCAAGACTAGGATTTGCCAGGGCTGTTCTGGGTGTCTGTTTTCCTAACCCTGTCCAGCCTCTGCAAATATCCAGTCTCTCCTGCAGTGCCTTTCACCCAATATATTCTACAACAGCCCCAGTAATCAATCATGGGTCCTAATTATCCTAATCTGGCTCCTTTGCTGACTTATTAAAGCCTAATTAGTTTATAACAACATGGAGGTTGGAGGTAATTTGGAAACTTGGATGAGAAAAAGCCAGCGATAATTGACCTGCAATAATGAGGCTTCAGCAGAACCCAAGTCCACAGCTGTGTTTATACTGTCAGTTTTTAGGAAACCTAGATGCAACTGCCCAGTGGGTGTAAGAAAAGGACAGTGGTGTTTCTCTAGGGCAGGTTAAACAACTTTGTGTTAGAGGATGCTATGGGCTTTCCCTGGTGCTTCCATGTGCTGCCAATATGCCCTGTGGTATAGCCAACTTTATTGGCCTGTTAAAGGTGTGTGATAATGTTGCAATGTAGCCAGGGTGCTCGGGTTTTGGTTAAGCACCTCTAGTGCCTGCTGAAGTTGGTGGGTAGGAAAAATGGTGAAGGGAGCCTATTAGTTATGAACTAAGATGTGGTAAGAGAAAACTACTGAATGGATGCTGTTTACCATTGTGCCAGAGGAAGGAATAGGGATGGAAAGATGTTATTTGCCTGATGGTACACCAATGGGTTTTGATAGCTCTTAATACAGTCATACTGCTAAATTGATTTGAGAAATACCTGTTGAAGATTGAGAGATGGTAGTGGCATATAAGGCAGGAGTTAGAGCACAGAGAGAAACAGGGTGGTAGGGATGAACCTCTTCCTATTCTACTAGCAATTTGTCATCTGAATAGTGGTGAGACAAAGAAATACCCCTCAGAAAGTTGTTCTGCAGAGACATTTCTCTAAGATCAGAGTGTCTTCTAGCTGTCAGTGACAGTAGTACAGACTTGTTAAACATGGCTATTGAGTGGTATAGCTTTCATTTAGCTTTTCAGTATTAACAGGGTGTCCCACATAGTGCATGTTCTTTATCTGGCTGCTCAAAGAAATGTGGAAATCTTTACATCTCTAAATTATTTAGATTTCTGTTGGTGCACATACTAGCTGGATGAACATGCCTGTTTCCTTAGGACAACATGAAGACCATACAAGCCTTCTGCATGAAGATTGCGATGTGGCAGCTGTTTTGGGGTCTCACAATTCATTTCGTATGTGGATTGCAGAATCAACTGCACAAATAGTTTGCTAAACTTTGCTTTCAGCAGGGCATTGAACTTGTTTTTGTAACAGCTCCCAGTTTTTGCAACCCCAATGCTATAAGATAAATGAAAAAGAATAATGGAGAGACTCAAAGTGGTATGAGAAACATAAACAAAGAAAGCAGTAGCAATTTGTGGCTGACTCATCTGCTCTGTTATCATCCAGATGCTGTTACAGATTTCAATTTCTCTTGCAGAATACCTCTGTTGCAGTAGACAAAGTTTAGGAGGCGAAGTCTTTTTTTTTTTTTTTCAGTGTCACTAACTTTTTTTTCTACAGAAACTGGTACTGATATTCCAGGAATGCAGTGGCCAGGATAACTGGGATGAGATATCAAAAACAGTGATGATACCAAGCTCTTGCTTCAGCAGCCCTCATTGATTTGGATATCTCTGCTGTTCATACCTGTCTCCTTTTGTGCCATGTCCACTTGGAAGCTGAGGAATTCTTCCAAAGAAAACAAGTGTCTTGGGACCTTTCTGTTTACAACACAAAGATGTATCTAATCTACTAATCTACTGGAACTTTGTAGGAATGACAAGGCTCTGTCAAGATAGCTGTGCTGGTGTAAGTACTTTCTGCCTCAAGAGTACAGCAGGATTTGTGTGAGATAGTTTCTGTTTGCTGCTCTTTAAAATAGAACCCAAGTGTAGACAAAACCATACTGAATTCCCCCTGAAAGAGTCATCCATCTCTGTGCTATGATAGAGGAACAAATCAAAGTGCAGAACACTGCTTTATTCTTTTTTCTTTCTTACTGTTGTAGAGTAAGTATTGAATTGCAAACTGTAAGCTATTTCCCCTTTATATTCCCACTCAACTCTTCTGATTGTTAAATTTACTTGAAAACAAGCCAGACTTAGCCTACCCTTTCACATGTGTTAGGCAAAACCACAAACAACAACTATGCCAAAAGTTGCCTGGAACAAGTTCATTAACACAGCCTAACGAGACTTGACATACAACCAGAAAAACAGGAAAATATTTTAGCAGTTGGGAATCCTTATTAGAAGAACTCTCTCTTTTTTTTTTAAATATTTTAATTTTTCTACCCCCTGTGGGGTTACATCAATAAAAGACATTATTTTCAAAAGCACCAAATAAGATGAGGAGATCAAGGGCTGGTGCTGAAGGCACTGGTGCATCTCAGCTGGCTCAGGATCTGCCATGTTCTCCCCGTCTGGGCAGCACAAGGGGCTCTTCCAGAGGGTGATTCAGAGCATTTAATTTAGCCTCCCCTGGAGAGCAGTTCAGAAGTGTCTGCCTCTTTGATGAGAGAATTAAAAGTCTGAGGGCAATGAGTGGTTAATCTAAGGGGAATTCATACCACACACCGAGGTGCCAGAGGCATTTTAATAATGGAACTTGAAAACCTTGGCTCATGATAACTGGACTCTGTTCATTCTGTCAAGGTGAGCATCCCCAAACCCTTGATTCCCTACTGTAGACCTGTTCCCTATTGACTTAGAGCTGTCCTGGCAGGGGGAGTGGGCTTTCTTCCAAGAACCTCAGCTCAGATATTTTTATGTATATAAAGCATATCTTTCCATGGGCAGACTTGCTGTTTGCAATAAAGAACGTAGTAATTTCAGCATCATGCAGCCTCAACTCTGGCCTTAGGAGTGTTGCTGGGAATGTTGCCTGCTATGAAAGGCTGGCTCCACTTCTGGCCACAGATTAGAGGATGGTTTAAGGTCAACACCTTTTTGGGCTTGTATAAATATTCTCCTCTTCTGACTCATACATCAAATGGCTGTTTTTACACACAGCTATCTCCTCTCCTTCCGAACGTAATACTTTCCGTATTCAGTAGTGTGACTGTAAGAACAGGCTTTTACTGAAATTTAGCAACTTATTTCTTTCCATGAGACAGCCTGAGCCAAAGACCAAATAGCAAGATCCCCAGAGCCTGCCCTTTGCCAGAGAAACTCGATATTAAGAATTCATCCAACTCAGCCATACATTGCCTTTTTTTTTTTCCAAACAGCAGGGGGAGCTCAGATTCTGTCTGAATCCTGAAGAAGCAGCGAAAGTACAGTTTGCTGGAATTCCTTTTATTTTAACCAGGGGAAAAACCCAACCACTTGTGGTTTTTTCCTTGCAAAATTGCGTTTTTTCCCCAGTTTACAGTCTCCCAGTATAGGGAGACAATTAGAGCATGTAGAACAGATAATACAGTAATTAATATGAACAGTTCAGTTACAGGAGCATTGTTCTTGCAATCTTCTAAATGTTTGTATTTATTTTTTCTAGTTTTATGGAAGAAGGTCAAAAGCAATTTTAATACTTGCTTCGTGGAAGCAGTTCCAAACAGGTTCTGAACTTGAGAAAGGCTGAAATCACTTTTATTTTGCTGAAAAGTAATACCTGGAAATGATAGAACAAATCCACTCTTGAACCTGGCGGTCCAGAGGTGACTTTGGCTTGAAGGTATTTAGTAACATAAGGCTACTTTGCTCTCTGAATGCTGCATGAGTACTAATTAATCTACTCTGCATCCCTGCACTTCTTTAGGTAAATGAGCATTGCCAGGCTTTGTGTGATGCCAGAGAAATCTGAATGCATGGATGGCAGTAACTGATGCAAGCTCATGCTGTCAAGACAGGACCGAGAGATTAGAACTGGCTTCTCAATGTTTCCCTCAGAAAGGCTGGAGCAGTAGTTGTCTACAGAATCCAAAATTAATTTGTAATTGCTTCCCCACAACACCCTGAAATGCCGCAGCCTGTCAGATCTCTGCACAGGCAGGTGGGAGGTTTGGTGGGGGCGGACAGAGGATGACAGGGGCATTGAAGAGGTTTTAGATCGGTGCAGTTTTGGGGAAGATAAGGAAGCATGTTAATCCTCTTCCCTGGATCTGCTCCAGTGGGGAACCCTGTGGGAAAGTAATGATTTTGCTGTCCTTAATGACACTGGGTGTAACATAGGGGATATTCCCCTGTACCACTAGTGTGTGCCCTCTGATTTGGAAATTTTCAACTGAGCTGAGCAGTCCCCAGGTCTTTAGGATTATGGGCTCTGTGGGCAAGGTGAGTTTGTTGTCAGGCTTGTAGCAGGGAAACATATAATCCACAGAGCCAAGAAAAGGAGAGAATAGTCCTAGATGTAAAGCCCCAGTCACAGTCTTCTCATGATTTGTAATATTTCCCTGTGACATGTCTTTGTGATATTTCTTTGATTATATCATCATAAACATCTGGTAACAGACTGTGCAGGCTAACCACAGTATCCAATGCAAGAAATGCTGATGCAGTTTCCAAGGGGAGAAAATGAGATCTTGACTAACCAGAAAATGCAATAATAAAGCTAAATCTTTTGCTTTTACCTTTACTATTACTCTTCCTCATCTGTTCAACTAATATTCTGCTATTATTTGGTAGGAACTGGAACTTCTTAGACAATAGGTTTTTATTTTTCTTGGAACTGACCCAGCTTTTAACTTTTGAAAGCTAGCTTGATACTTCAGTAAGTCCTGCCTGCATGACAGAATTTGTAGTAAACCTATGGGTGAACAAAGGAACAGCAGTAGGAGCAGGGAAAAGATAAGGGCAGTTGAAGACAAATACAGTATTCCTTGTAAAAATCAGAGCCATAGATTATGTTGTCAAGGTTTTGGGATATACACAATATATCTAGATCAAGGACTTCAGCCTTTCAAGTGAGTAGGAGATGAAAGCTGGAAGAAGCAAAAGTTTCATCAAAGGGTCTCAACTGAGAAAGCCAAAGCTGGATGACAATCCACATGCCTGCATGATAAACTTTCGACCAGCTTTGGGATTCCTCAGAAAGAAGAAAGGCTGAAGAGGGATGAGCATCTGGCTCCCCAAAGTTGGGGCAGTAAGAGCCAGCCATCCAGCTTGTGTGAAAAGTATCTTGCGTGGCATGTGAGTGTAAAGTGTGTACTTTTCCTGCTCTGCAGGAAATGTGTCCTTACATGTATTTTTTGCATGCAGCCTCCCTATCAAATAATGAACACCAGACTGCTGTCTGTGAATAGGTAATGGTGCTCCCCCACCACTTCAAAGTCTCTATTTCACTATTTTTTTTCACAATGATGTTGAAAGAGATGATTTTTCTTCTCTAAAAACCACAGCCACTGAGAAGTTAATGAAGGGTGCTGTCTTTGAAACTCCCAGGGGGCCGATCCTGCCTCTCCAAGCTTTGCTGTGACTTTTGCCTGGGAACCAAGCATTGGACTGGCCAATGAAGACTCATAACCACAAGCACGAGTGGCTGAGAAAGTGTGATGGAAAAGTCAGCACCTGATTTGTTAGGACAAGAAGAAGATGCCAGTCTCATCATTTGAAGTTTGTGTGCTTCATTGCTCAGTGGTGGATGACACCAGAAGTCGGGAAGCTCTAGTCTTGGATTGCATCTTGCTCATGGGCAACCCCACCCGGGAAACCCTGTTCTTGGGTTGCATCTGGCTCATTTGCATATCACTGCTGACAAATATCTGGGTCTTTTCTGTGCCAAAGCAGTGAGACAGCAAAGTCTCACTGTCTTAGGGGAGGCTCATGGAGACAGAAGAGGAGCATGAGGTGGACTGAGAACCAGCTGAGAAAAGAGCCGTGCTGGACTGCCTTTGTGTTTTTCATTTAATGGCAAAGGAGCTTTAGGCCAGCTGAATCTTAAGCATATTAACAAGTAATAATAAGTATATTAAATGAGAGAAACTAAATTAAAAATATGAGGGAAAGAGAAGTGATCATTGACAAGGGGTCAGAAAAGGAGGCTGAGCTGAAGAAAGGCATCTCGTACCTGGTAGGAAAGGACTGCAAAGGGCTCTTGGGCTCGAGGGGCTCCAGGAGGTGATGTGCCCCATGAGCCATTCAGAGAGTAACCTAGTGCCATGTCTGACTTTGGGGATTGCTGCCACCTCCTGCACCCTGTGCTGGTTTCCCCAGGGTGTGAGCTGCCAAGCCGGTGTTACTGGGAGGAGGAGAAGCCCTGGGGCCACAGGGAACTGGTTGCCTCCCTTGTCTGTGTGTGGTCTGCCCCACATAAACCTGGCCTGAAAGGCTTTTGTGGAAAAGGGCAATCCCTGCTAGGACATGCTCCTTTATCAGCTGCTGTGGCTGTTGCAGGTTGCTTTATTGCGAGCAGATGCCGTTTGCTCAGTTTATTGACTGGAAATTGCACACAGCTGCACCAGGGAAAAGCAAGCCTGAATTATCTTACCTACAAAGGCTATTTAAATGAAAACTTCAAACTTACCTTCATCCTCCCATAACACTATTTAATTTATAACTGAGCCTCAGATTCAGAAAGCTTTTGAAACATGCATATAGGTAGTGGTGAATTAAGATTTGGGCAAAGCTGATCCTTCCTTAGCGTTGCTTTGCAGTTCCATGCCTCACATGTGCCAGACAATATGGGATTATAGAGCAACTGATGCCACTGAGCCTGCTGCTGTAAAAGAAGTAATATATTCCTTTTTATGAACTTCATCAAACATGTCAGGTCTATTAACCACCCCCTACCACCCTCCCCCCGCCAAGTCATATCACTATCATTGAAATAGCACTTTGAAAATATCTGACTGCACAGAATGGTTCACCATTAATTTAGGAAAAAGCTACAGTCACAATGTGAACCTGAATCACCACGTTCTTAATAAACTGGACTATTTCAGGCTTGAGGTATTCAAGCAGAAGAGATTTTAGCTTATCCAGAAGAACACAAATTCTCAAGCTGTGTTAGAAGACCTGGTTTATTGTTTGCTTAAGTTAACTTTCATTAAAATCTTTAACTCAGACTGAAGTTACTACATCAGCACTGTAACTACATATTTTTTTTTTTAAGAAAAAAGTGGAACATGATTTTGTGGAGGCGATGGAGTAGACACTGCCTAACTAAGACAAGAGGCTTAGGCAATCAGTGGAGACCAATAAATTCCTCTAGAGGGGAGATCTCTTATCTGGAAGCACAAGGGCTCATCCATGGGATGCACAGAGAGACAGCAGCCTCCTGCGTTGGGGTTCTGGTGTTCGTCTGACAATCCTCTGCTTGCCTTTTCTGTAAATAGGCTTTTATTATTAATTTTTTTGCCTACAATTTCACATCCCGCTTTTTAATGTATAGTATTGACACAAAGTGAAGCTATATACTGGAAGTCTCTGATTTTAATGAGTTTGCCTAATGAGGTTGTCGCAGTGCAGCTCAGCATGCCCTGCTTAGCAGAAGCAACAGTTACCTGAAGGCCAGGTAACTAATTGAAGTAATTTCACTTGAACAGGACTTTCCTGGGCATTGCAGTAATCACTTCTGTCAGGTGACATTCATGACTCTCCTCATTCAAAGCTGTGTAATAATGCCAAAGTCTGCCCGTCCAGTGGAAAAGCTGGAAACAGAACTTTAAATGGTTGAACTACTTTTCCAAAAAAATGATAGTCTAATCTCTCTTACAACATCGGTTCTCAGCTCACATTTGTATTCCAGACAACAGGTTAATGCATCACTGAAATGTCAAAGGACAAAATGCTTCTAGTACTTACAAGAAGTGAATTACCAGTATTACTGTTAAATGGGAAACCTTTCTGTTTAAGCTGGAGAGTGCTTAGATGTATATAGAAATGGCCTTAAGGGACCTGACAAATATAAAATAGTAAGAGAATATTAGCACAAAGGCTTATGCAAAGAAGTTAGAGAAAGTATGAACTTTTTCTTCTTCCCTAGAGTAGATACAGACATTTCAAAGGAATTCTGACCTGTAGTTGGTAAACAGATAAATCCTTTTCATCTTATTGTTTATGAGAGAGAGAAGACTTGTTGGAGTAGCCTGGAAAAATTACAATGATTCAGTTTCTTGGCCAGTGTCCACTGTGAGACTCCCTTTCTTCTCACTGAGTACATCAGACTGATGTACTGCACTGCATGCACTGAAACAGCCCCAGAAGGAGCTGTAATGATGCTCTGCTTGGAATAGCTCATGGAAAATACAAAGATGGTTCATTGCTGAATATTTCATTAATGTGTCTGTGCAGACTCGTAAGTAAATATATTTCGTACATTAATCTGTTTCCTTAGAAATTGAATCTGTGTTACAGAATATACAGAGCTTGACAAAAATAAGCATAATTACAGCACATGTAGAGTTCTTGGTTTTCAAATGCCATGAATTTGGAGATACATCTAGACCAGAACAGAGGAGAGGATTTAGAAAATGTCACAATATGAAGCTACAGGAGTTTTCTAGGATGAGAAAAACTCAGCCTTTACTCACACTACAGGAACTCTACTAGCATCATCTAGAGTTTTGTGGCTGCAACAGAAACAAAGAAACCTGTGAATAACTACATGGGCAGGCTGCAATGAAGAGAAAAACTGGACTTAGCCATTAAAAAATTTCCTTTCAAAATAACCATGCAGTAAATGCAAGGGAAGAAACATGATATTTGGAACTTTTCAATAGGAAATAAAGTGCAGCATGATCAAACTAGAGAAATTCAAATTGCTGTTTTGCAGAGGAAGAAGGAAATCAGCTCTGAAAAGCTCAGAATTGCAGTGGAAGAAATGAGTACTGGGATTCCTTTGGGGAATTCAGTTGCTGCAATTCCTCAGGTAGATGTTAAGGTGAGGTTTGTGGTGGGAGAACAGATACCGTAAAACACACTCCTTGGGGAAGTGGTAATTGCTGGATCAAAAGCCTGATGGTTCATCTTCAGCACCACATCCCTGGTGTCTCCTGCCTGTTCCATCCCTCAGCTCCGTCCAGGTCAGCACCTGGCCAAAAGTGGAGCTGTCAAGGCCAAGCTGCTACAAACTGCTTTTTTGAAAAGAAAGGAATCAGGGCTTTTAGATATGGTGTATTTTGAACCTTGAGACTCTACAGAGGCAGATATATCTCAGTAGTCCTTTCCACGTTGAAGACATGTTTCATTCTCTGCTCTCTTGTTAGTTGGTACAAGTATTTCAAGAACTGTCCCTCTAGTTTGTAATGTTTACTACTACACACTGAAATTCTAGGCATCTAGAAAAGTGATAAGAAATATTTGCAGCTTATTTCAGCCAGAGACAAAACCATAAATTACTGGGAACATTTTTAGGGTGTCTGAGATAACTGGATTTCCAGCTGATTTTCTTTTTAGTGCAATTCTTGCCTTACAACAGGAGGCTGGAGCAGGATGACATGTTACTTTGAGAATTCTGGTTTGCCGAACTGTGGGAGAGATATTTTGTGTATTTTCATCCTACAGTACCCCAGCTAAAAGCTTCTGGGTCCTTGAGCTATATATGAACTGTGCACAGAAAAACTCCATGCACCTCTTCTCACGTGGAAGGGGCATCATTCACAGAGCAAAATGAATAAATAAACCCTTCATCTCTCCAGGATATTCTCTCACATTTCAGTATGTAATGAGCCATGAAGCTTGGGGCCAAAGGTTTCTAGCACTGGTTAAGGATGGTTATCTTCCCAAACCAATGTGCCCTGAGTGCAGTTCTTGCATCACATATCATTACACCTTTAGATATTTATATTTAGGCTGACTGCTTGAAGAAATGATCATGCTTTGAGTTGGTTTCCATTTAAGGAACTTATCTCCAAAGAATGGATGTGTATTACAGGAAGACTACATGGCAAATGGAGGAAGATCTGCACTTCTATTTCTGTGCAATGATATATATAAGGCAGATACCTCTAAAGCAGCTCACTTGGGAATGGGATTGGAACACAGCAATGAGGAGAATGGATCAGTGGATCTTCATTCAGTATCAAGAGAGGGGCAGCATCACTTGGACAGGAGATTTAGGGGGCCATCTGTCTGCTTCTTTGGTGAGAGGAAGGTACAGTATATCCGGGTATGTACATACAAATACATGTGCTCACTTCTGGTAGAGCACAATCACCCCACAAGAAGAGAAGAACTGAGCAACTGCCTTTTTTCCATGCAAAAAACCCCAGGTAGTTTGCAGTTGTTTGAGAATCCTTGATGTCATCTTTCCTAATCTGTGCTGCAAAAAGTGTTGTCCTAAGCCAAGAAACACAGGCTTGAACCAGTTCAGAGTTTCTCTCAACAGCAGCAGCCTGTGCTATCAGCCCTGGGCAGGGAGGTGGCAAGAAGCCAGAGCTGTAGTGCTTTGAGCTCTGATCCCAATTGAAATGTCTGGAGTGAGTTCAGAGTTGGGCAAAATGCCTTTGCATCTGAATACAAGCTTGCTTTTTTTCTACAGCCAATATATGTTTCTACATAAAAGATACTGCAAGTTTGGTGCTAACAGTCCTATCTGTTGCTATAATCAATTATTGCCATTGCACAAAAACCTAGGTAAGTTTATAAGGAACTATCCCCAAACCTTAGACTGATCTGTGCTGGACATCTATGTAGGAGGTACCAATGGTGGAGCAGAAGTCATCAGCAATACAGAGAACTGCTTGTGAGCAAAAGTCAAGTGCCGATTCTTTAAATGGGCCCAGCAGAAGATCTTTTGTTCCCATTGGTGCCACCAAAAATGGAGACTCTCAGCATCTACAATGACATGTCCCAGAAACAGACGTCAGTTGTTAGTGTGAAATACTCCTATATTTGTCCATAAGGATGATGCTATTACTTGGATCTGATTTTGCGAAACAGAGAAATACACCAAACTGTCAGGCTGATCATCTAATTGCCATTCAGATACTAGCAATGGCAGTGTAGTTATGGAAATTAAATGCTAAATCTCCTTTCTGCTCTATATTGCAAGTAACAAGATCTTTGAAGGATTTTTTCCCTAAAACTACAAATGACTTTCCTTTCAGGACACTGAAAACCTAGCAGAATGATCATACAGTCCCATCTAACCCAGATTTGTCATTATCCCTGCTTATTCAAAAGGTGTTTTGTTTTGTAGCAGCTATATAATAAGTACTGGGATTTAACAAACTGAGGTTTGTGGGAATCCCCTATGTGGCATTCTTGTAGGTTGAAGACCTGTGAATTTCACCTCTTCCATGAATTCTGCTTCTGTATCTTGCACAAGTGGCATTAGTCCTCAGGGTCTGTCATTTTAAGTTGCTTCATTTAGAAATGTTCCATTAGAGACAACATTGTGACAAGAAAGAATTATTGATGCTCGATAAACTACTACCAGGACCTTTCCATTGATTTTTCCAGTTAGGGTGATGATGTGAATCTTTTGTTTTGTTCCGTGACAGTTAAAAATCCAGATTTTCTGTTCAATAATGAATTTTCCTAATTTTTTTTTTAGCACTGTTTTCAAAAAGGAACTGTTAGGTTTTTACTTTGTTCTTACACAGTTGCATGCAAACTTGAAAACAGATTAGAAATAAACAGAAATATCAAAATAACTGGTAAAGAAATTGGGCTCTTTAAGTCTATTGACAGGGGAAAAATTTTGAAATATGTATCTTCCCAGTATTTGAATTTCTTTTCCTGCAAGGTTCTTAAATTCTTGAATGAAAAATGAAGAACACCAAGATTTTCTTTTATATTAATGCATTGTCAAAATAAAAGTAAGTTCTGTGATATGCTTTGACTCAATGAATCTGTGTTAATCTGGAGACTGCGATAGTGATCTACAGGTTGTAAAACTGTATGGAAAATAGCTCTTAGAAGAGCTCTGTTTATAGCCTTGTATATTTTGCTTTTTCTTGGCTTTATCTCTTTAGCGGATTTCTTTTTCCTTATAATTTTAATCTGTTGCTCCAATGGCTTTTCTTCTATACTGAATTAAATTTGTGAGACTATTGAGCACAGTGTGGATGGAGACCTCACATGGAATTCGAGCAAGTGGTGCAGAGACTGGGAACTCTACAGATGGTGAGATCTGAATCTGGAACTACCTGAAGAACCAAGTCTGTTTGCTTTGTGCTGGATTCCCACTGATACGTAGAGGATGGTGCTACTTGTCTTGTTAAGAATTTCTTGTCCGTGTAAGAATTGAAATAGTAGGGAAAATCTCTCTACTATTGTAGCATTGTCTCCTCAGCATCGTCTGTTTGTCAAAACCATCTGGGACCCTCATTCCCAGAAATGAAAAGTGAATTACAGCAAATATTGTCATCTGTCTGTTCTGATTGGTTAAAGATGAGTTTCAGTGATTTTGGTGGGAAATCTACATCAGTAATAAAATTCAAACAGGGCCATGCCATTGTAGTGGAAATTTTAATTCAATATAATTTTCTCTTTGTTTCTTGCAGGCCAAAATTCTTATGAGAATGTGTTATTTATAATACGCTGTGCCAAGGGACAGCACCATCTCAGGGTAGCCTGGTCCAGATGCATCTTCTCTTGACCACAGTGTGGTCTTGAAAACTGCTACTTATAATATAGGATGGAGTGATGTGAAATTAGCTAATAACAAGTTGTAGGAGATTTAGGGATTTTTTTTTTTTTAATGCAGATATGTTTCTTTCACAAAAACTGTTTTGGTAAATGTTGAAATTATAACAGCCTTGGCAAGTTGTTAGGATTCCCCTTCACACTGGGTGCAATCTGTGGAGAGAGGAAGCAAGTAAGTCAGCTTTGTCATTCCTTTTGTCAAGGAGAAAACCGGAAAATATGTTTCCTGCATCTTCCTGATATGGGACATCAGCTGCTGCTAAACTTAACCAAAATCCATGACTAAAAGCAGATTAGACATTTGAGGCTCTTAAACTTCCAGCATTTGCAGGGGACAGCAACTGTGGCTGAAATCAGTCTGTCTGCTCCACCAGGCTTGGGAATGTGCTGCATTTGTAAATGATGCAAAATTAAATGGATGGATATTTCAACACTTACACTACCAGTGAGAAGTACCTCCTTGTCTAGAGCACCTTTATCAGAGGGACTGTTTGGCCCATGGGATATGTCTGTGCAGGATCCCTGGGATGCTAAGGTGTGGTGGGGGAGCTGGAGCATGGGATACAAATGACTCTTTCCTCCCTTTTGCCAGACTTGGAAGCCTGGTGCTTCAGTAGGGTAACTTTGGACTCAGTAACAGTCCTTAGGGTCTTTTAGTATTAGTTGTTCTCAGCTGGAAACCCAATAACTGCATTTGGCTTCTTTTTTTTCACTCTCATATAATTTTCTTGGAAATTCTTAGCAACCACTAAGATCTCCCTGAGCTGCAATGAGATCAGAGGTGAACACAATCATTGCATCTCCTAGCTTCTTCTCCATTCTTGCTCATTCCCTGCATACAGTTTTCTCTTTTTATCCAATTTCAGGAACATATGTAAATAATTAACTTACAAATTATACAAGCTTATCACACTATATCCCAACAGATGGAGAAACACCATTAAGTTGATTTGCTCAGGCAGCCACATGCTAGATGCAGACCCAGAAAAAACAAGGAAATGAGGAGTGTTAAGGGTATGGAACTGATCCCATGGATGCTATTGCTGCATGTGGCATTATGGCCCATTTACTGTAATCTTAACTGACCCACCCAGCCCACTCACCACACCCCCTTCCCTATCAAATAGCTGCTGTGCAAGTTTATTTCTACTGCAACAGGATAATGTGGTTGCAGCATGTGTCCAAATTATGCGTAACCCAGCTGGTCCAGGACACCACAGCAATAGCTGTGAGACATGGGAACCCATCCAGTGTTGCTCCCAGCAGCTGTTTTAGAAGCACTGCATCAAGCATAGCTAGAGATTGAGGCTAGTCTGCTTGACATCTTGGCTTGGTGAACTTAAATAAAAGTTTTGCCCCTTAATAATAGTGGTAGGTGTGAGACAAAGGTGTTTTAGTGCTGGAAAATGCTCTAGCACTGTGATGTGCAGAGAAAAGATTATGTAAAATGTAGATGTCATTTAGGTTAGGAAGAGTTGCCAACTAGAACAGAAATAATGGGTTTAATTTTTTCAAACTAACTTGCACAGAGTAGCTCTTGCTAGAGCAATAGAGATATGGAAGCTGGGACTTTAATGAAGGCAAACCCATTTGCAGTTGTGTCTGACACAAACAATGATCAAATGAGAAGGGTGTACAATATCAGGCACAGTTCTTGTGCAGCATTAACATTTCTCTTCATTTTATTTGCCAAGGGAAATTGGTGGATCACTCAGGTAACCTCGTCAGTTACGTGTAAATTTGAAACCTGCCTCTCTTGCTTGGTGGTGAATAGAGGAATAATGCAACACTTGGAAACTGAGAAATTCTTGCTTTTTAACAAAAGGATGCTATAGTGCTGGGCATCCACTATTTTTCTGTTGAAACTGTGCTGGGACATCACAGCAGTATTTTGCAGACACCCAGTGGCTTTTCACTTGCTGACTTTGGTATCAGTGGCAAACTAGTCACAGCAGATCCCAGCTCAGGTGACTTTCCATGCCTCTTACTGTGGG
Source organism: Calyptomena viridis (assembly GCA_013390005.1). NCBI lineage: Eukaryota > Metazoa > Chordata > Aves > Passeriformes > Eurylaimidae > Calyptomena > Calyptomena viridis. Next base: position 21,753 of record WEIV01010288.1, on the reverse strand, counting down.
CTGCATAAGTTACTACAACTGTTACTGTGAATAAGCTGCTCCAGACCACTCTTGGGCACCCAGAACACAAGTAAGTGCTGAGGGGAATGGTGCTCCTCGCCTTCACTGTGGCCCTTGAGCCAAACCCAAGAATCTCATAACTGATCGGTGCCACTGCTCTGCACTTGCATCGAGTGCTGGGAGGCCTGTTAAGTGTAATGAGCTTTATCTTTGTTTTGGGGGCAAAGCTGAATTTGTGAATACCTCTCTTTCAGAGGAAATTTGTGCTTCTATATGTAAAAAATTTTTTTTTAGTGTCTTTCACTGGAATTAGATTTTCTGCTCTCTTTTCCTTGATGGAGTGGTCCATATAGGTGCATTCCCCTCAGAAGGCAGTTACATCCTGACAGGAGAGATTATGGGGCTCTGAAAGAACTTTCTGTGAGTACATGTGGGCAGTGTGTGCAGTCTGTGGCTATTTTCTGACATGGGAAAGCTGCTTATCAAAGTCTTTGCTTGGCTCTACATGACCCTTGCTAACACTAAGTCAAGCCAGTGAGGAGGGTTCACTGCTTTGGAGATACCTTATGTGTTCATAAGGAGTCTGGTTGGGATTTTGAAGCTCTCCACAGTTTTAGCCTCTGGGTCTATTTTGGTGTCTCCAGGGTTTTTCCTAAGTGTTTTCACCCTGACCACATGTGAGAAATACATGTGCACTGTTTACCTCTTTTCTTTCTCACTTCACTTCGGGGGCTATATAAATCCTAGGCAAGTATTACCAGACAACTGTCTGATCCTCTAATGCTATTTCACCCAAAGATTCGCTGTTTCCAGTTCCACAGCTTTTGTACTCATTTAACATAGATTTACTTTCCTCTCCTCCAGACTCCTTTTCTAGTAGGAAAGCTTTTCTATGGTGGTTTCTATTTCACTGCTGAAACTCTACTTTTTCATTCAAGGGCCATCTAGAGGGACACTGAACTGATCTTCACCACATCCTCTGCTGCTGCCATCTCCCGGCTGTCCTATTTTCACACTTCCATCCCAGCAAGCAGCACTTCAGGTGCATCCCTGAAACCTTGCAAAATCCCCCCTTTCCCCCCCAACTCTACCTTTAGAAATGGAATTCTGAGTTTTCTGGCTTACTGTTTCTCTGAGTCCTGTACAACAGTGCAAATGTGAGCCTGCTGAGCCCAGCCCTGCAGCTGGGAGGTGTCACAAGTGCCTCACAGAGCCAGCGCTGCCTGTGTCATTGCCTGTGGCCCCTGCTTGATGCAATTTCTGGTTCAGTTCTTGGTCCAATTCCACCCCAGCTAGCCTTAGAACACCAACCAGGAGGATTGCACCATGCGAGTGGGGTGATCTCGGCAGCAGGCTTCTCTTCAGGAGTCTTGCGAAGTATCACCTACTAAGAAGGCAGGCTGAGCTTTAGCTTTGCCAACTTAGTCCAAAATTACATCCACAGTGAGTGAAAAGATACAAGCGACCCTTGTTGTAGCTGTATTTTGGTTTATTGCTCCTCTGTTTATTGCTCCTCTGATGCCTGCAGGCATCAGAGGAAGTCCTATCCCAACGGGAAACTTACGAGCAAGAGCCCTGACTTCCTGTTACACAGGTTTATAAAGGGGGTCAGATTTCCAGGAGGGGAAAGGGACTGGCCAATGGGAAGGAGGAATGGCCAATAGGAAGGAGGGGTAGGAGTAGTTTGGGGAGGGGTAGGAGTGGTTTAGGGGGGGGTCACGCCCCCAGTAGAAGTTTCTGGGGTTGTATGTTTGGGGACAGGGAGGAGGGGTGGGACAGGATTACATTTCAGGGTGGTTACAACCTTGGAACAAATCATCTGGATATGGAATAACAGGGATAACAGAACATTCCAACAGGGAATAACAGAAACATATATTATTAATATATAACATAAAAATAAATACACAGCATACACCGCTACACCTGCTGAGGCCCTGCCTGCAGGGATTAAAACCTGATGCACAGGTGCATATTTTGTGCCAAACTAAGTGTGTGTTTGGGCTTGATCTCTGTGGAGTACAATAACCTTGACTGACTTTTGGGGAAAGGGTCTCTTATTTCATAGAATCATAGAACCGTAGAACTATACAATCATAGAATGGTTTGGATTGCAAGCAACCTTTAAAGGTCATCAAGTCCAACACCCCTGCTGTGGGCAGGGACACCTCCACTTGCAGTTTGAGCAACTCCAGGTTGCTCAAAGCCCCATCAAATCTGGCCTTGAAGTTTTCCAGGAATGGGTCATCTACCACCTCTCTGGGCAGCCTGTTCCATAAAAAACTTCTTTCTTGGTACCTAATCAAATACAACCATCCTTCAGTTTAAAACCATTATCCCTTGTCCTATTGCAACAGGATATTGCTATTTACTATACTTAGTACACTAAATGTCAGGCTGAAGCGCTGCTGAAATACCAGTTGTTACTGGGCATTTCTGCTCTGCTGTTGCCTGTCAGGATTGTAGAGTGGTGATTCATTGTCATCCCTTGCTGGACCATACTCAGCCTTCCTCCTCAGTGAGCAAGACTCACCTTCATGGCTCACTTGTGTAATGCCTGGGTTTTGCTGTTACTATTTGAGTTACTCTGTCATTACTCTGTGCAACAGGGAGAGTGGTTTTATTGAGATAGATTCCAGGCAATATTTTCAATATAAATATTTATAGGTAGAATTTTCAAATATCATCTAGGAACACAAATCCTGCTGAATGTCAGTGTGATTCATATTCCTACAAGAACATTGGAAAATGCAGCTCCACATGTTAATAATGACAAAAACCTGTCTGTTGCTGTGGTTCAAGAAGATGGCAGACTAATAGGAGCTCGCTGTAGAAGCACCTTAACCTCAGCTAGGGCTGTATGTAAAGCTATATTTAGCTGAGAATAAAGGAGATAATTGAATTCTAAATTCTGAAGTTGCAAAGTGGCATTTACAAAAGAAAGAAAGAAAAAATGTATTATTATTCCTAGCTTTTATTCAGTATAAAATTTTATTCAGTACCGCTTTTGAGATCTTTTTCCAGAGCTTTCTTTTTAGTGCAAGGTACTACTACTTTTTTAAGCCTTTAAGCTCTCTTTTCAAATGGTCTCATGATTGCCATTCTAAATAGGAAGAGAAATATTTGCAAATTAAAAAAGTATGAGAGATGGTTGCTCACAATGTCTGCATCCACAGCAAAAGTTTGGGAAAGAAAGAAAGAAAGAAAGAAAGAAAGAAAGAAAGAAAGAAAGAAAGAAAGAAAGAAAGAAAGAAAGAAAGAAAGAAAGAAAGAAAGAAAGAAAGAAAGAAAGAAAGAAAGAAAGAAAGAAAGAAAGAAAGAAAGAAAGAAAGAAAGAAAGAGAAAGAAAGAAATAAAGTTTTTCCTGACTCACTATTTAAATGATAAAATGTCCATTAATAAGCTTGTATTATAGAATTAATAATTCTAACCTTTTCAAAGGGTTTCCATCATTGCAGATCTTGCAGCTGGTGCAATTATAGTATGGCATAAACATTTTGCTGGAGAGTTTGATTTAATTATAGGAAGACTTTCTGTAAGGTCAGTGCTGTAGTACCAAATTTATGTTCTTCAAGCATTCACTTTAATTACAGTTTTATTTTGGATGCTGATCTTGACTGATCTTCATGTGTTATGTGGAGTCCCTCCTACGCTGCACCAGTGTTAGGGAGATCACTCATTGCTTAGAAATACTGAATACGGGATCCAGTGTTATCTTTGGGACAGCTCCATGCTCACATTTTTGGAGTAGTTTTTTCCCTCAGTGGGTGAAACCTCCTGTATGTGGTCATGAAATGGGCTGGAGGTGGGAGCAGCATGTTGTAGAGGTGTCATATGTATAGTGAGATTCAACTGGATGTCATATTCCACGTGCTGCCTCCCTCCTGAGGCCCTGTCCAGCCAGTGCAGATGCTTGATGGATTTGAGTCACCAGTTGTTTCATGTGGAGGGGCCATGACAGTGAAGAGAAGCCATGGCAGTCTTTTTTCATGAATAAAGAAGCAGTCAGGAGTGAGCTCTGAGCATCTTGATGCCTAGTGACTGAGATCTTGTCAGAACTGTGCTTTGATTCTTCCTCTCTGTCACGTAACTCCTTTGCAAAACCACACATTCCTCTGCTAGTGTTGGTTTTGATAAGCCCTTTCTACACCCTAATGAAGACGTTGCTTCAGACTGACTTCACAGCACTATCTGCAAGTTTTTACCTCTTTTCAATTATCTTTCTCTTTGTAGGGGCTTCCCATGACAGAACTTGTTATTTGGCCCAATCCAGAATAATTCATTCCAGAAAGCATTTGAAGTGCCCCAAAAATGCAGGAAGCACACTGGGTTTGTTAGGAACAAGTTGTGGTAGACAAGCTCAATTTACTATTTTCTTTGTTTCTTTTTTTCCTATATAATTACAAAATTTGATGATATTGAGAGTAGAGGATTGCTGATGTGTCAATATAGCATATGTGTTCTAGACAAAAATGAAGGAGAGTGGGGCAGAAAGAAAAAGGGATCCAGAGGATGTGAATGCTGCAAAGGGGAGGGAAGGGACATGCAGGTGCATCTGCTTTGTGTCATGTCTCCTCAACCCTGTGTGCTGTGCTTGGCAGTGCTAATGGGGGAATACAAACATCTCTCTTTGCATCTCAGTTATTCTCCCCTTCCCCAACAGAAAATCCCTGTGGAAGCCATATAGTCCTCTCATCATCAAGGATTTTGTGTACATTTAGGTGTAGCAATTACTTCTTGCCAGTTAAGGCCTGTTCTCTACAGCATATTTCCTACTTGTTGATGAAACACATGATATCTTGTTTTAGCTGGTTCAATCAATTGGAATTCTAACACTTCCCATAGGAGACTATTCCAGTCTTTCTCCAAAGTAAACAGCATTAGAATTTTTTCTTCAATAGTCAGCAAATTTTTTTTTGCTAAATCAGGGAGCAGTACTGTAGGAGAGGGCCTGCAATGGCAGGGGAAGTAAGAGGGGGGCGGGAAGTAAATAAGTAAAAAATAAAAAAAAGCATGAAGAAATAGATACTGATAACTGGCTGTACATCTAAGACCCTGATGAAGTTAAGCATTTAACCTTTGTTTTTTGCCTCCTTTGCTTTTCATAGCAGCAGGAAGGAAGAATATATTTTTCCATTATAAAAAGGCAATTAAAGGTCTACTGATGTTCTTCTCTGGTGCTGAAGAACTCTGAAGCGTGAGGGTTAATATCCAGGGCTGGCAATTTTGAACATGCCTAAAGGACTTTGGTGCTGAGCTCTTCCTAAACTGTGGAAGAGCAGCGTGACAATCTATACAAGCTGTTTTTCAAAATTCTCTCTTTAAAGACATATTAAAGTAGAGTTGAAAAGCAGAAAGCAGAAAGACTGGTACAGATATTCATGTAATGATTAGTCCTAAAGTTGGCAGAAGTAATAATTAATTATTTGTTCTGCAGCTTTGTCTATGACCTGCATGTTTATGCCAGGACCCCGCTGGGCAACCACACAGGGAAAACAAAGTCTCAGAGATCTTGTTTAAATGTTTTATTAATTGCATTAATTTTTGCCTGAAGAGTTATTTTCCCTTGAGGATGAAGGCCTTAAGATATGGTTCAAAGGAGTGTGTGAAATTTAGCCAAGAAACTGTCCCTGAAGTTGATGATAGAATTGGACTCAACCCTTTATACCATTTGGACATCAGCCACTGACACTCAGATATGTTTGCCCCATGGTAAAACCCTTTTGCTTCCTAGTGATTGAGTTGTCCTTTTGGGTTTAGCCTGAAGGGTAAACACACCCCACAGTGCTATTCAGTAGTGTATGCATATGACAAGCGGGAGAGAGAACCAAGCACCTTCAAGAAATATAAAGTACTATGGTCTTATATCAAATGAAGCTGTGAGCAGAGTTTGGGTCATAGATGCTGGTCCGGTCCTTCAAGATGGGACACCCCAGTGCACGAGCTTAGATTTCAGAGCAGTGCTGGTGAGTAAACTGCAGCTTATGACTGGCAGGTGCTGCTGTTTCTATTCAGGGAGTGTAGAAATCTTCAGAAATGTTTAAAAGATCAAACAGAAAAACGGCTGTTTGAAAACAATATCAAGTGGATTTAAACTCCCAGTAATGCTGTTGCTTCACTCTGATTTTGCTGGTGTGCCCGGAACAGCTGTGTTTGGTAGCTCCCCATGGGCAGGATGGCTTTGAAACTCAAGTAGTGGGGTTTTGTAGTGTCGGCTTTTCTGGCACACTTGGTGGCTTTTGGTTGTTTTAAATGGGATTGTGAGGAATACAAGAGCTGCTGAAGGTGCTTGAGAACTATGGGGATAGACAGAAGAGGGAGAGGAGGATGCAGGATCACTGTCGGATGAGTCTGCTAACTGTCCTGACACTGTTTGGGAGGATGTTTCTCATCTAAAAGCAAATTGCTAGCTAATGAAAGGTGTGTCTGGGGCAGTATTGATTTGCACATTTCTCAGGAATGCCTGTGGATGTCAAGATAACAGCACAACAAAGCAGCTAGCTAGGGGGTAGGTGGTTGTGGGGCGTGGTTCCATGGCCCTGAAGCTCTGGGTTCTTCATATGTGTGCATTTCCTAGGGTATGAGACCGGGAGTCAACACGGTCAGAAGGGTCCATGTTTGGCCATGACCCAAAGAATGAGACTTTTGTCACTGTACTTGTGCTGGGGAATAGGAATGGAACTAGAGCTAGAGCTGGGCAGTTGTGGGTCTAGAAGTTCATTGGCTAGAACCTTACTCCAGTCAAACATGGAGACCTCACTCCTCTTTCTTCATCTGACACCCCAGACGTTGTTAGTCAGCAGAGAACACAAGGAGTTGTTGGGCTACAGGCTGTAATTCAGGACAATGAGCAAAAGCAAGACTTCCTCCAGGCCCTACAAACACCTGTGAGAAAGCACATGGACTGGAAAGAGGGATGAATCTGGAGGCTGTTGTGAGCCTAACTTGTTAATAGATACACCATGTACAACCCAGCCAACCTCTGGACTCTGTTGCAGTGAAGGCTGCGGGTGCCTTCTGGCTTTTGAGGGGTGACTGCCTGCATAGTCCAAAATTTACCTTCTTTCTCAGGTTGCTCTGAAATTTGACAGGACTTGCAGGTGGTCAGTACAGTCATATTCTCCCATTTCAGAGTCACTTAAGCAAGGAGACCATAAGAGACAGCCTGCTTCTCCCCATCCTTGTTCTTTCATTCTCCATATACTTGTTCCCTGCCCCAAAAAACAAACAAAGGGAACCAGCACCACCTCTTTGATTATTTCCTCTCTGTGTGCTGGAGAACTCGACCTTTGGTTTAAATGTCCAGGACTATGAGTCTGCATATCCTGGAGGAAAATGCTAAAGACCTTCTAAGTTTCTGCTCTTACACGAGCCGAGAGGACTCCAGCAAACTCTGTCTACGGCAGCATTGCTGGTGTTGATTCAAAACCAGCTCGGGCAGAAATCAAGGACAGGAAAATAGGAATTTTTTCTTTGGATTGTGTTTTGTGAGGAAGTCCAGAAAACTTGAAAGCTGTTTTCAAACAGAAAGAGGCTAAGGGCTCCTGACAAAGGAAGGATGAATATTTGGTTGAAGAAAGAAAGCATGACAGTGGTAATGATTACAGTGAGGGACCTCTGTTTCATCTTTCAGATTCCTTTCTGTAGGTGTAACCTACAGGAATGGAGATGGGAAGAGGATGAATGACAAAGAAGGACCCTGGAGGTATTTGAACCCACTTCTTGTCCTCTCCTTGGGACAGAGTGAGAGATATGGTGCTTTCAGAGACTGCTTTCACCACTCTCTCTGCTTCTTTTAGGAACAGGGATCCAGGGGTCTGGTCAGAGTCATGTGAGACAGCAGGCTTGCCTGATACCTACAGGAATTCTAGCCTGGCATGAGAGGTGGAACAAAGTAGCCCTAAACTGATCTTCTCTGCCTGGATTCATCTTGGGGGCGTTCTCCAATGGGCCACTTCTCATTCCCCACTGCAACCAAACTGACTGCTGGCTAAAGGAGGTGTTAGTTGAAGGACAAAACCATTCTTCCCTGAATGGTGATGTCAGGTGGTCCCATCTAATGCCTTTTTACAAAGCCAGTGTCACCATAACTCAAATTTGTTCATCAGAAAACAAATCCCACATGGCCATACCCTGGAGATCCTAATATCCCTCTTTTTATGTGGCATTTCCAAGTTTTCTGGTGCCACGTTGCTTTGTACCAGGCAGAATAGGTTACTACCTACTACAGAAATTACAGACTCCTGTTTTTTCTCCAAAGACCTGTCTCTGCAATCTCTTTGTCTGGATAAATACAAGGGCACAGGATGAATCTTCCCTTTCTTATTGTTGGACCAATGCTCTGTACCTCTCTCCTGTTAAAGTGACAGAGATGTTGAGATCTCTTAAAAGCTACCTCGCTGTACATGGCGATAAGACAGGTGGACATGACCAATTCAGATCTACTTGGCTCTGACAACCTGAATCAGGCTGATGTGCAATGACCTGGAAGGCTGGCAAACAAATCCATTAGCAGCTCCTGAGTAATGGGGCTAGTCTTACAATTTCCTTTGCCAATAATATTTGTCTTTTGTTGCCTGTGTGCTATTTGTGCTCTAATTTGCATGGGCGGTTAGGAGCATCTATTGAGTCTTATCAGTGGAAATCTTTTCTAATCCAGTACATGTTTCCCATTGTATCCTGGTGATTCAGACTTCTTCCAGGATAGAGCCGTTCATCCAAAATTTCATTAATTATTTCATCCAATGGGACAGAATTGCCCTCAAAATGTCATGTTTCAGTGTTTACAGTGGTGTATCACTGCAGTGAACACATGTGGGCTGAGTCACAGTATTAATATATTCAGTGTTTGTAGTCAGGCAGACCAAGTGTCCCCTTCAGAACCAGACCAGTGGCAAAGGAAGGGCCCAGTTTTTACTTTCTGTAGTGATTGGCTCTATTCTCTTTGCATTCCAGACAAGCAGCATCCCTGCTGTTCTCTCACTCAAAGCAATATATCCCGTAGCATGTGGTATGCCAAAATTAACCTCTGGGCAAGAAAGCGACAGGAAACAAAGGATTGTTTGTTAAACAAAAATCTGTTTATGCAGGATCAGACAATGAGATATGGCAAAATAAGTTCCTGTATTTTTCAGTGATTATGTAATCCTACTTTGAAGATACAACAAAGAACATATAAAGATGAGTGCATTTTTGGATACAAAAAAAAATTATCTGTCTTTGAAACAAATAATTTTGCAATCAGGAGAGCAGGTAAAAGTAAAGTTAGATATTCAGCAGATGAAAGTCAGTGTAATTCCCTTCAAAAGTTCTGGTTATGTCTGTACCCACTGCAAATCTAGCTCAGAGCTTTTTCAATTTTAAGCACTGTCCTAATTTGAAGAAAGTGATTCTTTAAGACTAAGCCTGAATATTTTGATTTTCTCTATGTTGGAAATCATATTTTGAAATTTAATATATTTTGAAATTGCCTCTCACATGGACTTTAAAGATGTAAGCTGAAGGGAGATTATTTTCATGTTTTTTCCTTGTTAGAATGCTGGCACTGCATCAGTGAGCAGTAGAACCTGCAGAATCAGCCCTCTCTGCCTTTGCTATTGCCTCAAGCTGAAAAGTCATGTTGTGTTACATTTTATACACCATTCAGTAAGACCTTGAAGTGTGGTTGCTGAACACACTGTTAAGAAACTTTCTCTCTTCCCTTGTTTTTTATTTCCCTGTGCCTTGTTCTGCTCATGAGGTCTGCTTTTTTTTAAATCCAACTACTGTTCTGGCTTGAAATTTCCATTTTTCTGGGAAAGAATACATCTTCCTGAATCAGCCTTTTGGCAAGTAATTTCTCCTGCCCATTGCATCAGTCTAGGTGTCCTCTCAGTGTTCAGAGCTCCTTGAGGATTACATGGGTATAATCATAAGTATGAAGAGGAGAAGTCCTGTCTTGGGAAAGAAACAGCAAATTACATGTTTCTATTATGTGCTGGAAAATGGAAAGAAAGGGATAGCTTCAGTACACCTGACCTTTTCTTGATGGACCAAGTGACCTCTTAAAGTTCTTTTAATCTCTGTTTTCACTTATTCTGTGATAAACATATGTTGTGACACATATGTATCATGAGCATATTTTACCTTTATGTCTTCCTGCAAGGCCTTTCCATTAAGGTTTCTCTTTCTGTGTACTCTTTCTTGAGCACAGACTCCCTGTTGGAGTCCTGCATGTCAGGACCCTCTCCTCTCTCACTAATTCAGCTTGAAATGTCTAGTGAGAAAAGTCTAAAGGTATTAGATTAGGGTGTTTTACACTTCTATGAGCTGACTTGATCTGAGAGGAAGTGAAAAGGCAGAGGGACATTCAGAGATGATGGACCTGATATGGAAGTATCATTTTTGTGTTTTGCAGGTTCCACCACAGAAAAGTCTAAAAAATTAGTTGATCAAGTGGATGGGTTTTCTTCATTGTGAAAGAACCTCTAAGCAGGAGTTTTCAAGAGGTGGGTTGAGAACCCCAGGGAAATGCTCAGTAAGTTAAATATTGACAGCTCTATTCATTACTTGACTTACACTGTGCAGTGCTTAGTGATGCAGAGCACTGCACTGCTGTGGACCTGCTGTGCTTGGTGCTGTATAGAGCAAGGAAAATTGAGTATTGTCCTTGTAAAGACCTTGAAATTGTAATAAATAAGGAGCAAATGTAACTGTAGTTTTTCAGGTAAGGACGTTTGCTGTGAGGGAATAAAGGAGAAGCAAGAATTTCCTTAACTTGTTAAAAAGAATTCATTAAGTAGGCCAATGGGGTGAATGGTGAGATTTTATTTCAAAAGCCAGAAGGTACAGTGGGACACAGCCTTTGAAAGTTGTAAAAACTCAGCAGGATTCAGTCTCTACTGCTAATTTGACACTTGTGGCAAGCTGCTTTTGGCCCTAAAAGTTAAGCATCTCTTCCTGTTCCAGAGGTGGGGGATTATTTTGGAGGTGGAATCTGGAGGGAGATGTGCAGATAACACTGCACATAGTGGCATATCTGGCATTTATGAGTTTTTCACACTGGAGGAAGCAGTTATTCAGGGATGATTGTTGGGATTTTCAGCTCTTGGGGTTGCTGCAGAGCTTAAAGCAGCTTGTGAAAGATAATTGCACAGTGTGAAGGGAAGGAAAAAGTTCTGAGCAGGTGGAGAGACCAAAGTGCACATTTTCCGCACAATGGGAGGGAGAGATATTTTACCGCAACAAAAGGGTGACATGTAAGAAATCTTTGTAGTTAGCTTGTGAGAACTGGAATAGGAAGAAGCTATATGACCCAGGAGAGAAACCAGGCTGTAACAAGGCCTCTGAATGTGTCATAGCAAGGAAAGGCTATAAAGATGATAAGACAATAGTCGCTAACAATATTAGAGAGACCAGGGTGCTGAGAACACACAGCACAGACCTCTTCACAGACATTTTGGCCTGAAGAGGAGCAAGGAGGATCTTTGGATGATAACAGGCTGACAGAAGAAAGAAGTTGATATACACAATCTCTGAGTGTGGAAGAACCATTTTGCAGGAGGACATGAACTGGAAAAGCAGATAATTTGACTTTCACAACTGGTGGTGTACATCCATGATGTGAGTCTCTGGAGATTTTGGAACACAGGTTACCTGTGGCCTGAGTGAATTATAAAAGGGTGAAATTCGAAGTAGTTAGCAATACTGATACACGATCTCTCAGTCTTCCTATTGTGATTAACAAGAGGTGAATACGTTCACAGATCTCTTTGATCTGTATTAGAAGTTGCCCTTGTTTCTATCAGTGTAAATAATTTTGTTCATTTATTACCTCTGTTGTCTTTGCCTGGTCATGTATCTTTGCTTTGTTCCACTTGACTTCAGGACTGTTGAATGCATAATTTTCTGGCAGCAGCTGATTTTGTTGCTAAGCAGATCATAAAACTGAGAGTCATAGCCTTTCTGGGGAAGGGTCAAGAGTGGCGAGTGCACACCATGTGTATTTAAAGTCTGTGGTAGAGTGTGACAACATTTCCTGACTAAGTTACATAATAAGAAACAAAGGTGGGAGGCTAGAGACTGACATTTCTGCCGTGCCAGGAGATTAGCTAACAGGTTGCAGGTGTTCAGAGCACGAACATAAGAAGAGCATGATTATGATGTGTTGTGGTCATAACTTATATGCACTGCTTTTTTTACCTGCTTGCCTTTTCAAGCAGGTCTTAAAATATTTTACATAGCTTGTTATTTTTTTTTTCGGGTAGAATGCAAATTGGGAATTACCACAGTGCAAAGTCTATTTTGATTGCTGGACTGGGCTTTACCTTCTTACTGTTGTTTTGCTTTTGGCTTGCACTAGTACCCTAAAGTGGATGCTGGTCTTGCTGCAGCCACATGTGGATATACAGAAGCATGAAATGGAGGAAAGACATTTAGTCTTGAATGCAAATGGGTCCTTAAGGGCTTAATAGAGTAGAAGTCTCAAAATACTTGTTCTGCCAAGCAAAATGCAACTACTTGCTCAGAATTCCTGCACAAAGTCTTCTGTTTATATGGAAAGAGAAGCAGCCTGTATCCTGTAATCTCACTGTGACAGGTCGACCCTGGCTGGGTGCCAAGTACCCGGACAGTCTCTTGCCCCTTCCCTTTACCAATAAGATGACAGCAACTCGTGGGTGTTAAGACCAGGCAGTTTAATACAAGTGAAAAAAAAAATTGTGCGTGCAGGAAGCAAAGCAAAGGAGAATCTAATCTCTACTTCCCATTCCACGACGTCAGGTCGCGTCCTGAGAAGCAGGGCCCTACGCGTTGGTTGTCCCTTCAGCAGGCAGCCATCGGAGACAACCCCGTGCCCCCACCCCTGCTGTTCTTTTATATCTGAGCTGACATCATATGGTCTGGAATATCCCTTTGGTCAGTCTGGGTCACCTGATCTGCTTGTGTCCCCTCTGCCTCTCCCTCACAGCAGTCAAAACAGTGGAGTGTTATCTCCTAGCACTGCTAGGGCTGCTGGGGCTCAGATAGACCCAGTACACTCACTCATATCACAGACCCAATGTTTTCTTATAATGTCGTGTTTGTGGGTTGGGGAAGGAGGACATTGCCACTGTTACTCCTATCAGTTTTGTGCTTCTGAAGAGATTGCCTCACCAGACTTCTGTGAAGTTGGAAGTGTGTTAAACTGCAGAGAAGCCTGAGGAAGTGAGACAGTTGGACTGTAGATCCCGATTTGGAGAAAAGGTTCCTTATGGATGTGCTGAACAGATGGGAAGAGGGAGAAGGCTATATACATTGCACCAACACTGCATTGGCTCTCAGTTTCCTGTGCTCTGTACCCAAGCAGTGGATTGTCTGTGCCACAGAGGAAGAGTTTGCTTGCATCTGACAGGGCTACTCAATTGAGGTGCACTGCTTTAGCATTCAGAAATGCTATTTGTTTACCTAACTCAGCTTCTAACACATCATCAAGACTTAGAAACAAATCAGTTTGATCCAATTCAGTTCTCTCTGTATCATATTTCTAGAACACAAGTGCATCCAGGGCCACTGTGCATTTAATGCTGATTTTAGCTGGGTTTTATACTTTCTGGTTGTGCAGGATCTGAGATGATTTTCCCCAGCTGTGTCTCTGCAGCTGCTCCTCAGAACTTGGCTTGGAAAGCCTCTTGTTTGCTGTATGCTGCTGCTAAAGGCAAGAAGTGAGCTTTTGGATTGACCTGCAACATACCCTACACAGCTGAGCACTGGGATTGTGCTGTGGAGAGGCTTTAATCACTTAAATGCAGCCAGTGGGACCAAGTGATGAAGCCTGGCAAAACTGAACCTTTATGGGGACCTTATTAAATCCCTTAAATTATTTTAAAATACCAAACAGATTTCTTGTTATGTAAGATTCTCCAGCCCACCTCTTTACTATAAATTACAAAATTATTTTCTACAGGTTTGAGTTGCAACACCAACTTAGTCAGGGTACCATCCCAGACTTAACTTGAGCCCTGCGAAGATTTCAGTGCTCAGGATTGTGGCTGACCTATACTTTTGAAATTGAGGCCATTATGAGCTAAAAACCAAAAGCAGCCAAACATTTGGCAACTTATAAAGTATCTTCATGTTAATCTCTTTGCACTCAATTTCTTCAGAAGCTAAGGAAATTAGCCTCCTGAGGAAGTGTTGTGATACTTCATAGGATCAGGGTTAAAAATTTCTTACGTGGACAAAGTTAAAGAAATGTCCACTTGTGTCATTTTTCTGGAAGAGGAAAAGAGGGAGGGAAGTTTCAGTGTAACTTTGCCTGGACAAAGGTGGGAAATAATAATTCAATGTGTAATGATTGAGCTATCTGCAAGATACAGTGTAAAAGTGCTTATTAGCAACACATTTCAAAAGACTTCTCATCTGAATTGCTTTCTGGTATAAAGAACTTGATAAGTTGTTAACGAAATAAAGAATATTCTGCACAGGCTTCTCTCATTATGCCTAACTGTAAGTTTTAACTGAGCAAGGAGCTCCATCTGCTTCAACAATGCGATTTATGATACAGTAGCTTGGCATCCTCTGAGTGCCTCAGAAAGTGAAAAGCAGTAGCATATGTAAATACCTGCTAATTATGCACAGCAATGGGAATTCACAGATGTGTAACACTACTATCTACCAAGGACTTGCTACCTATAAATCCTCTTTGAAACAGTCTTGTATTACACAGGATTCTGGTAGTTTTTGGTATGGATTGTTAAGATTCCATTATCTAAATTGAGTTTCAGGCATGGGTGGGCTCTAGCTTGCTTTTATAGGAGGATGTATTGCAGACAATGGCATGAAGTACTGAACTACACTGCAGAATACGGCTGCTACCCTATTGCTGCAAAAGCAATGTTTGCTTTGAGGTGATGGGAATGGGAATTCACGCAGATGCTTAGTACTGTGCTTAGACAAAGAAGCCAGTTCAAAGGGGCCATTTCTTTCTCCTGTGATAGGATGAAATACCAATGAGTTTTGCACTCAGTTGGCTATCAGATACGCTGGAGATAATTAGGGGCGAATTCAGAAGTTGGGTTAATATCAGTGAGTCTCAGCAGCCAGTCCATCCTGTAGTGAATAGGAAATAATGGAACTGGAATTCAGAAGGTAAACCCTTCTGAATTAGCCTTCTCAGCAACTTCAGCTTCAGAGACCATTATCATTTATTCTGACTAAATCTCTCATTGGAGAAGTTTTGCTGTAAACGTATAGCTCAATGCAAAACATTTAACTAGTTAGAAATCTGAAAGGATTTGGAAAATCCTGGACCTTAGAAGAGTTCATGAAATATCAGTGATATTTTCTAGCAACAACACAGCAGTGACTTTGTGTACAGACCAGCTTGTTACCTCTTGGTTTTTAAAGAGATGGCCCTCTTGATTAAGTAAAGGGGAGGCAAATTCCATTATCCTGTGCTCCTCTTCTCTTTACCTTTTTACCCTCCCACTCTTTACCTTTTGAAAAATTATAGGGATTTAAGATCAGGGCTTCAATGATTTAGGAATATGAAATAAAATCTTTAATAAACATACCTAAAGTAACCACCAATGAAGAATTTTTTATTCTTAAATGCAGTAAGCAAGCTTTGGTATGGTGATACAATATATCAGCATTTGCAGTGGACTTGCTAGAGGATGTGAGATCATTTGGGAGTATTTTAGGAATAGGTTTGTATAATCAGGCTTTTGGTCCACTGGTTGAGAGACATGCACCTTCAAAATTGCCTTGCAATCTCCTTGGTGTGAGGAGGAAGTACAACTACTTCTCATTCTTAAGCTCTGAGGATGTGACCAAGATAAACTAAGAGAACAATAGGTGTAACTACAAAAGTCTGAGTCTTGTCTCCTATCTTGCTTATTGGCTAGTAACAAATGCTTACAGCAAGTATATAAGGAAAACAACTGTATTCAAGGAAATCCTATCTCTGGGTTTGGTGTATTCTCTCTGAATTTGTCTCATCCCTATTTCAACTTGATTATAAACCACTGTATCCTGTGGTGATGAGTTGTATAATTTAATTATTGCTCTGTTTCTCAGGATTAGACAACTTCTTTTCACTTATCCTGAGCTCATTGCCTGGTAAGTTTGTTGGTTGATTCTAAATTCTGTATAGTAAGAAACAGTGGGTAATCATGCTTTGTTTCTCCTCCTCACACCTACTGTGATAGTATAGACATGTATTCTACTTTCTTTCCAGTTGTTTTTTTCTTAAATTGAGGAATTTGAGTCAAATTGATTTTTTTTGCAGGGAGCTACACACTGAGAGTAAATCAAATTCTGTGTCTGCTGAGTAAAAACCATCAGGCCATTCACTTCACTTGGCCCCTCAAAACAGGGACAAAGTTCAATGATGTCAACTTCTGCTACCCCATGCAGAAATCAGGTTATTTCAAAATGTGTTGTGTCTTTACAGCTTTTTAATTAGGTGTGCTGGTTTAAAAGTAAACCAGCTGGAGAAATGAGCCCAATTTAGAGAGACCACAAGTCAGAGCTACAATTTACTAAAAAGATTACAATACATACAATGACACAAGGTGAAAAAAACTGGCTTTCACCCGCAAGGACAACCCAGTCCCCTGGGGCAGGAACAGCATGGTGCTCATTAGCCCCTGTGCCAAGCACTTCGTGGTTCCCCTGAGTGCAAAGCAGAAGGAAAGGAAACCTGTTAGTCAGAATGATGGTCACAGTTCTGTTGAAGGAATAATGGCAGTCTCCTTGAGAATGTTAGTTGCAGTCCTACTGGAGTTCTGTTCCCCCTCTGGATCCTGTGAATGGTATCTCAAGTCCCAAAATCTGAAGGTTATAGATCTCCAGGTTCAGGTGGGAATGCCCAGTACCTCCCCCAAGGGCAGGGAGTTTCACAATGGGTGGCTTAACTCTGTGAGTTGTGGGATATTTTTGGATCCTTTGGTGATCTGGGTCATTGTAACTGCCTATTGTGTCAGTACAGACAGGCCCATGAGCAGGGAGAACCCCTCCAGCTGGGTCTGGAGGTGTTAATGCCTCCCTGATCTCTTTCCTTACCTATTGTAGCCTGAAGTGTGAGGTGTGCCCTGGGCAGCTGCTACCAATGATTTATTATTAACAGCACATCAGAAATGACATAGAGAGTATAGAATATACAGTTTTTGGTTACACCCACATAGTGATAAACCATTCCCAGCCCCTGTAACTATGACATTAGGGCAGCTTGTATTTTTAGGAATTAATTAGCCTCCTCACATGCCAGTGCAGTGCCCTGACTTTCACCAAAGACAAATCATCCCTGGCCCAGCCTGGAACATGGACTGAACCAAATTGTCCCCAAAACTTCCACTAGCAATAGGAACTATTAATATAAATATGAAGATCTATGTAGTCCTCATATGTCATTCCCAGAGGTTACTAAATTGCTCCCGCAGCCTTCAGAGGATGAATTATAGTGCCCACTATATTTTAGTGTCTTGGAAGCTACTGTTAAATGTAAGTAAACCAAAGATAAATGTTGCATCTTAACATCAGTGAGCAAATCAATATCATAAGTAGGAAAGGGCATATATTTTAGCTAGTGTCTAGTAAGAGGACCCACTTCTGCTTCTCAGATTTGTTACTTACCTGAAATAGGAAGTAATCGGTTTGGTACTTTGTTGTTGGATAAAAATGACCTTTGATTTACAATGTTGGACAAGACCAGGAAGAAAACAGCCAGATCTGAAGTCACTTCACTAAAAAAGGACAGAATAAAATGAGGCAACCCTTTCAGAATTATCCTGGGTTTTTTCTTTTTAGTTGATAGCCTCAGGTATTTCTTCCTTCCTGGATTTCATGGGTGTTATTAAACACAACGAATCAAGCTCTCTATGGAGATCAGATTTTGTTCAGGCTGATTTGCCTGTGGCTATTTAACAGAAGATTTTCACGTGGCATTCCTCTTTTTTCTCTCTCTTATCTACTAGTGGTGACATTCTAAAAGAGCACTTTCTTGTTGAAGTTTGATTATGAAATGCAAAGTGTTTGATTTAGGTTAATAAATGATCAAAGATTAACTCTATCTTAAAATGTTCTTAAGAATTCAAGTGTGGTGGCAGGTACCTGAAGTTAGCCTGTCTGAGGAGGCTTACTTTGCCCTGGTAATTTTTATATAGAAGACCTTGAATTGCAAGCTAATACAGCTGAATATCAACAAGTCATTTGAATCATCTTTTGGAGAAATCTGTGTTTCTGCATTGACTAGATAAGGATCCTAGGAAGACTAATCAGCTTTCCTCAAATATCCAAACAACCCTTGTCGCTGTTCGACTCTAGCAATGGATATTTTTTTTCCCTGAAGCAGGCTGGTGATGAACACTAAATTGGTCAAAGAACACACAGCCCTGGAGGATGAAGTAGCCTTCTCAGGCTCCTGTGCAGTTTCTTCAGCTCAGTTTGATTGATATCACTATGTGAAAGTTTTGTGAAATGTAGGTGGAGACCAGCAGCCATACGTTATGGAGAATTGAACCTATTGCTCTGCATGGCTGAGCACATGCAGGCTTCAGATTAAACTTTTGCCTCAAAGGTCCTCTTCATTCTAATAAATCATGATTTGGTCTCTTTTTTTGGTACTAATGGCCTGTGACCATGCTAAAAGATGCCTTTGGTTTCCAAAAGAGAGTAGTCATATCTGAACTATGCACTTGGGAAAAGTCCTAGATCTGTGTCGGCTCTTGAGTTGTGTCTTGGAATTGTTTGGAAACCATTAACTGGTTCTGCCTGGTACCATCCTTAGGACATGCCTCACAATTAAACACTGCTAAGGCTGAGCTCTGTTTCCTGGGATTAGTCCTAGGCACTTCTCAGCTCCTTTGAGGGGTCATACCCAGAAGATCTGGTACTAGCCTGGATTATTGTCATCCACCTGGGAGTTTTTGCTTTAGAGTTGTGTTTCCATACTCAGCTATCGGTATGGATTAAAGAAAGGATAATAACTGAAAGTCTTTTGGTCTAAAAGCCTTAACTTTTCACTTTTTTTGGTGCTTCCACATCACATTTTGACTATGCTAGATGCCCATTTAGCTGGGGAAAAAATATGAAGTGATTCAATGTGTCTCTGATAATTTCATAGCCTAAATGATGAATGTGCAGGTTCAGGATCCTTCAGGCATTGGTCATGGAATTTGACAAAACAGTACAAACATGGTTAGGGATTTGGCAGTTCACTAGACCAAAAGGTCAGTTGCAAGTCTTGGGAATGCAGTTTTCCGTGGAGGTTTAGTTCAACTTTTCCTCTGGCATTTAGTCGTTGTGATTATGACACAGAAGTAGGAAGAATGATAAAGTTGTAGGGTCCTTTCCTCTTCATTTTCTTTCCTACGTATTCCTGTTTCCATGAGCCATGACTGTAGTCCTCCAAGGAGATGTTGATATTTTGTAATGTCAGTGGAAGAACTTCGCTGCTTTCTCTCTCACTGTTGGGAATGGCACCTCCTTAACATGAAATGTAACCCCTTGCATTTGATTACAGCATTGCTAGGAAGTGTGTGATCAAACATTTACATGGCTCTACCTCTTGGTTACATAAAAGAAAATGAGTGTAATTTTCACCTACATACTTTTATCTTTTTAGGAGTGAAACTGCTTATAAGCCAAGTAAGCCAGAAGGCAAACTGCAACATATTAAGGTGAGAGAGAAAAAGAAAAACAACCTCAATGTTTTCAGAGTTATGCATTAAATTTGAATACATTTAAAACTTAACGATACACATAATTAGTGCTGGTTTCCGTGGTTACAGAGTCAAAGATACAGAAGTTGCAGCTTCGTTTCTTATCTCTGAAAAAATCTACGTAAATCAGAAATGGAGTGGATCCAGGTAGCAAGTGTTCATATGCTGGAATTGGCATCACCCATCTTGTGTCCAATCTGTTAGTCAGTCACACGAATTAAAATGAGTCAAGATTGGGGATTTCTAATTAATGTATTTGGTAAGCAAGAATGTAACCACCGCTGAAGAAGGAAGAGGATCCATTTTATGTCTCTAAAATGGCCTCCATGAGAGAGATCCTCAATTTAGGCCCAGTATATTTGGCTATTTCTTCATATTTGGGTATATTGTCAAAGGATTTGAAATGACAAGGTACAGAAAAAGTCCTAGAGATAGGACCCTTCGGGCCTGGGGCTCATTTAGGGTAGGGACATGTCTTCCTAGGGGATCCCCATTCCAGTTCTTATTTTTCTGTTGCTAATCTGCTGGGACATGCTTCACTTCAGGAGTAAATATTGTCTCACTGCCTGTCTCCATCCTAGAAAGTAAAAGTGAACCATGACCAGTTGGGTACTGGTCTATGCTCCACTGGTCCATCCATTCTGTTCAACTGTTTGTGTTCTCCCTGGATGTCTTGGATGACAACACTGAACACAATGATGTCACCTATACAATAAATGTACCATTTTGATGTTTCAGCCATGTTCATTAGTTGTATGAAAGAGGTCTGTGTTTGTATTCTTTATGTCAAGGAAGAAATAGTAGATCAGAGCAAAAATAGGAATTCATATATTGTGAAAAGGGTGCCGTTTCAAGACTTGCTACAAAGTGGTGCAAATCTAGCAAATCTGAAATTTCAGGTGGAGTAGAAATATTATGCATATTTAATGCTGGACTAGTTGGAGGATTCTTTTTCAACAAAGTAAATACCTTTAATTCTTCTTTGAACGTTACTAGTGGATTTATTTTACAAGGGTAGGAAGAAGAAAATTGAGTTAAATATAAATATTGAGTTAAATGTAAGCATTTCATTTTGAAGTTTCACTGATTTATTTTACTTCCCAAAGCAAATTTATTATTGAAATCAGGATTTTTCCACAGAAGGCTCAGGAATAGAAAATGATATTTTTCAGTACAAGAATGTTCTCTGGGGAAATCTTTGACCTGATGTGTTAGGTTATATCTGTGACTGTTCTCTGACATGTCAGCACCCTTATTGCTCTGCTTGTGGGGTTGGACATGGGCATGTTATCACCACCAAAACCAACGATGACAACAATGAACTGCCTCAGAAGGGTATAGTTTGTTCCATCCCCTGCTATTGCCTCCCAGCCAAGAACACCATTACCTCCTTCATTCATGTGGTTTTTTATTTTCACGTGGCTTGAGGATGATTTGCACCAAACCCCAACATTTTATATCTCATCAGAAACTTTCTTGAGCTATGTTTATGCAGTGAGCTTTATGCAGAGGATCTTTGGCCAGTTAGAAGACCTCCGAGGTCCCTGGTTGCTCTGCAAATCTAGTAGATGGATCTGCTGTTGGCAAAAACCTCCCTACTCCTGGCAAATCATAAAGAATCAAGGAGATGCACAGAGAGCTTATTGAAGAGAAAATAGCTCAAACAAAACAAAACTTTTTAGTACAAGTTGAAAAAAGCAGAAATGTT